>OZ022264.1:221388238-221836892 GCA_963978885.1 Nemotelus pantherinus
TCATCGTAGTTGATCGTGCAACAAAGATTGTCTGCGCATTTTATCATGAGCACCACGAATTCATTGATGGGCTTACTTTTCTCGGAAAGCAATAAATCTCTTCATCAATGCGAATCTCACACAACGCAATTTAAACGCATGTGCCTGAACCTTATCTAGATTGATTAAAATTTAGGTACCTACCTATCTTTCTGGAAATTTTAATGCATTCATGGAAAATTGAATGAAAGGGTTTAAGTTAACTGAAAATAATTTGGTATTAAATTAAATTTTTCCACCAAAAAAACTTTTGTAAGCCGCACATAAACAATTTCGTTAATTTATTCGTAAAACATATCAGATAACATATCATTTCGCCTTTAACATTAAACAGTAAAACTTATGTATATTACCGCAGATTGTTCAAGTTGAACTGGTCACTTCTCTTCAAATTGATGTATTCTTCCAAGATCATAAATAAAACGAATAAATGATTGATAAATTGTATGCGCAGTAGGTGTTGCTAGTAATTTATATTTTATTTCGAATCAATCTAACACGTATCATCATTGTAAAAAAAAGAAAACTGCGATTTTGCAGTCTTTTAAATCTTGTTTGTTTATTATTGTATCCATTGGAGATTCTACTTAGTAAACAAGATTTGAACTTACGCATTTTTAAAACATCACAACTTTTGTCCGTTGTTTTCATTAAAACTGGCTTTGGCGCCAAGAACATAGTTTGTTCAAAAACGAGAACTTTTAAATGCTTGTTGTTTCAGAAACAAATACATTAAATTACATACTGGAGCCAAATAATAAATGCATTTGAAAACACGTTTCGATGTGGTTTATACAAAAGTGCTTACCTGAAATAAACACAAAAGTTCAGCGCCGTGTGTATCTTCAAGTTGGTAGATAATACGAACAAACACTTTTCTGCTTCCATATTGTTTTACATGAATAGCAGGCTGAGCTGAATGAGCAGCACTACGAGATTTGGCAACTCACCATAATACATAGATTTATGACGCCGCGAAGGCTACCAATAAATCAACATGCTAGGAAGCAACGTAGTTCACAATGATCAAATTGAAATTAACAGTGCCTGGAGATCTCAGGCGGCCGAAGAAATGAGGTGTTTCATTAGATTTAGGTGTCGGCATGTAAAGGAATAATAGCGTCTTTCAGTGAGAATCGTCGAATGATGGACAGTTTAATGGGTCCGATGTGACCACGTGTTGAAGTAGGTTGTGCAAACTTCGATCAAACTGATATCAGATATTTCGCACTTTGACCAAAATGAATCGTCAATTTGGCAACTGATCGTTCGAGGATAATGGTTTAAGTTTTCTGCTGAAATGCCGCTGAAATTTGTTGATGACTTGATGAATAGGCTTCGGGTGAACAAACTACATTGATTTTTATTGATGAATGCGAAAAAAAATTAAATAATCATTGGTACTTATTTAGTACAGCATACAAGTTTAGCAATTGGGTAATTGCTTTGTCGCTGTTCAAGGTACTTTTAGAGCCATATTTTCGTAATATGGTTGTTTGTTGAGCTGAGATTGTTTAGATATAGCTACTAGAGGGCTACCGGTTTTATTTTAGGCATCGAAGATTTACAGCAACACGAAAAATTATCCGGTTAAACTTAACTTGATGCACCCCAGTCGGGAAAATTTACCACCAGAGGGTGAATAGGTGGTAGCAGGGGTCAAAAATTGAAAAAGATATACAAAAAATACACGAGAAGACAACACATTGAAGAAAAAGAAAACACCCCCCCAAAACACAAATATACTAGCCAGACATCTATCGTCAAAATTGTCTAACGGCTATGGGGTGCATCAAGTCGAGTTTAGCCGAAATTAACACGGTATTAATTATAACTGAATATTTAAAAAAGGTGCATCACATCTCAAGACTTCTGTCTTCAGGGTCATTCATGCAATTATGTCTCAACGCTGCAATTATAAGCAGATCCAATAGAGTTTGGTCCAATCATTCCCACCCCATCAAACGAAGGTGCATCAGACCTGGCTGAGTGAGTGACTGACGTGAAAGCTTTCTTGTTCGTTTCCAAAGGTAATCAAGTGATCTTTAAATTGTTTAGCACACTGCTGCTTCAATTTTTCAACTATTCACCATGATTTTTTCTTTCAAATAGAGACAATTAACTCGGACTCTCGTCTGGCTGTGCGGTGGATCATATGAGCACGTATCCAATGAAGATAATCACAAAAAGGCATCAAGAGTGTAATGTGTACTTGCAATATACGATGGTAATAATAGCAAACAATAAACAAGCCAAGCGTATGCAATGCCATTTTAAAATGATCTTGTTGCACTGTTGAATAGTCAAGTGTTCTATTATAACTTCGAGTGTTTTATTATGTGCTGTTTCGGTGACTTGATGACCATGTTTCAGATGCGAACGTCCACTGATTGTTGAACGGTTGCTAAGATAGCATCCATGATCTAATATATGTACGACAAGCGCACTGAGTAATATATGTATATATTCTATCGATTTTTAAATAAAATAGTGCAATTGATCTTCAAAAATTGTATCAATTGCTGTTTTTTGTTCGTTAAACAATAAATATTTTAATTTTAAAAACGATTTTTGCTTTAAAAGCTAGATATATTTAAATATCTTGACAGACATCAATTTATTTCAACGGTTATCTGCCCTCTTCTTTAGTGTCTATCGGTCTTTACTGAACTCTACCAAATGTGTCGAAAGAGTGAAAAGGGACTATTAGAGAGGTCAACAAGCTGCGAGTCTAAACCCAGCGCTGCCAAGAATTATGTGTCTTCCGAAGATACACAAAAACGGAAGTGAATAAAGGGAAATTGTCACCGCTTAAAAGGTTCCAACAAAAAGACGAGTATTGCAAGCAAGCGAAGAACCTTAGGAAAGATTATTGCTAGAACAGTTAAAAATTGAGACGAGGTGATAGAGCAGCAGAGTGGCAACAATTGAGGAATAAGAGCTAGTTGTATCATTATGCCAGTAAAGTAAGCTAGTTGCATAATTATGCAATCATGCCGGTAAAACAAGCACTCATGTTCCTTGATGACTAGCTATAAGAGAAGAATAGCTCACCGGATGAAAGAAAGAGGAGTAAAGACTATTTGCAATTTGCTTCGGTTTGTATGAATGAAAGCTACTCTAGTTTCAAGGGGAAATACGTTTAAGCGATTAAAGGTGCTGCCATGGAAAATCCTTTATCCCTACTTATGAATGAACTATTTATGGACAGTTTGGAAAAGAAACTTTAAGAAGAAGGTTCGTTGCCCCGTGTATGATTGAGATATGTAGACGACATCTTGGCTATCGTTAAAAAAGATCCCTTGGCAGAATCTTTGGAGAAGCTGAACCAAGCATATAAGGATATCAATTTTTCAACGGAAGTTGAAACAATGACCCTTCTTGGATTTGATAACCACAAGAAAAAAAGGTCTTCTATGGTTAAATAGCTACCGGAAGCGCACACACACTCAAAGAACTATATGATTCACGTCTGATCATTGGCACTCCGACAAAATGGTGACCTG
Organism: Nemotelus pantherinus; assembly: GCA_963978885.1. NCBI lineage: Eukaryota > Metazoa > Arthropoda > Insecta > Diptera > Stratiomyidae > Nemotelus > Nemotelus pantherinus. The sequence continues at coordinate 221,391,784 of OZ022264.1, forward strand.
TTACTTGATGATTCACCAGCTATTAACAGTGCCCATGGATCAGGAAAGTTATAACTCAGAGGTTAAATACATTAAATATATCGCAAGAAAAAATCGATTTTGCTGAGAAAACAATTGAAATTCTTGTCTTAAAGAAGAAGAACAAAATATAGTAATCTATAGACGCTGCTCTTCATATAGGAAAATAAAAAACAAACAGCCATAAGAGTTCCAATAATTTTTTATAGACTGGTGAACATGCGAACAAACTCATTCGGTCACTAAGACGTGCATGTGCAAGAAATATGTAATCTGTTTGGTGACTTTTTCTCTTTGTATATTCTAATCATTTTTCTTCTGTCTCCAGCATTCCTCCTTTTCACTTTCCCACTTGCCTATCTTTACTCCTCTTGAAGTGCAATCTATTGTATCAACTAGACATGGGTAACGCAGCGCTGCGCCGCACAATTGCGTTGAAACACTAGCCATGATACCACTGCGCTGATACCGATTGTCGGTATCAGTAGCGCAGTAACGCACTTCGGTATTAGTAGCTCAGTAACGCACTTCGGTATCACTGGTGTTGGCGCTGCCGCTTTGCAATGCCAACACCATTTGGCTTGGCGCTATGCTACGGCGCGGTGCAAAGATATGAGTTGAGTATACTTACCTCAAGTCTGTTTGAGTTTGATGCAAAGCAATAGAATTTCATTATGCTTCAATACTACAACTAAATAATACCTTGATGGTATATTAAAGAAATGATGTTAATACTTGTCTAATTTACACTTATCAAAAAGTCAGGCGTACGCACGTTTGGAAAGATACCTGATTGGGTACACGCTGCGCCGCGCAATTGCGTTGAAGCATTAGCCATGATACCACTGCGCTGGTATCGATTGTCGGTATCAATAGCGCAGTAACGCACTTCGGTATTAGTAGCTCAGTAACGCACTTAAGTATCAATGGTGTTGGCGCTGTCGCTTTGCAATACCATTTGGCTTGGCGCTATGCTGCGGCGCGGCGCAAAGATATGAGTTCACCTCAGTTACCCATGTCTAATATCAACGTTTGATTCCAGCTTCTTTCTGGGCGCTGATGGAATTCCTAGATTTTTCAACAACGTGCCACTACTCTTTGCGTTCTCTTGTCTATCATTTTTTAACATTAGCCCGTGTAATAGCATTTTCACAGCTTTTTGGAAAGTGTCAGCAATTTTTCCCATCCACAAGTCTGTTGATTTAAACCTGGTTACTAACTATCGTACTTTCTCAATAATTCCATGCTTTTTTCTAAAATTTGTGAGCCTCTGGTTTTTAATCGAGTCTATAGCTCTTTTTGTCCCATTTTTGCTTCTCAACAGCACGGTTTTGTGAAAGACTGGAGTATTCCCCATTTTGTTGCTTCTGTTTTAAATAGCAGCCTTGTGCCTTGAAGTTTCTTTACACTATTTGCGACATCATTCTTTTAGGTGTGGATCATTTTACTGACCTCAGTATTACCTTCGATCAGAAGCTTAAGTTTGATATTCATATTCGTACCATCAGTCGAAAGGCGTCCAGGATTACTGGTTTTGTTTTAATTTTTTGCCACAATTTCTTTGACATATCCTGTTGTGTGCGTCTTTTTTTCGCTAGTTCGTTCTATTCTTCAATATTGCTGAGTAGTGTAGGGTCCCCGTTTCTGTTATTTCTCTGAGGCGGTTGAATTTGTCCAGAGAAAATTTACCCGCTGCCTTATTTTCAAGTACAAACTACCATATTGTCCTAGCAGTGAATGTTTAAAGACGCTTAATATTTCTCGACTTGATCGGCGTCGAGTTTACTTTGATAAATGTTTCATTTTGTTTGTAGTGGCTATAATTCTCCATCTTTGACATGTTTTTTACGACTTATCAGGTCAACCTCAATGGTTACTGTACCTTTTGCGCGTACTGACGTTTATTTTCACTCGCTTGTTTTGCGTTTACTGAGAACGCATAATAATCTTCAGCTTGGTTCTCTCTTACAGTCTATCAGAATTTTCAAAAATTTAGTTCGTCGTGCACTTTTTTTCGCCTATTTAATCATATTTATTTTAATTTTAAAGCCGATTTTTCTCTTAGGGTCTAGATATATTTAAATTTCTTGACAGATATTGATATTTCGAGGGAAATCTGCCCTCTTCTTTAGTGTCTGTTCTTCAAACACAAAAGAAGTGGGCAGATTAACCTCCAAATATTGTTATTTGTCCAGAAATTCAAATATATCTAGATTCTAAAGAAAAAATTGGCTTTAAAATTATAGTATTTCCTACAAACTAGAAAAAAAACACATCAATTGATATTATATCACATCCTTAATCATTTTATTCTGTATTTTTACTCTTACTGTATTCTAATTGTGTACTTTTCCTCTTATTTTGTATTTAAAAGTTTTATTTATATTTTTTTTATATATATTTATATTATTTTTTTATAAGTAAGCATTTTGCCTGTTGAATGCTGTTCAAAATACTCATTGCCGTCTAGCTAATATTAGCATTTAAGTTATGGCAAATCATAAAAATACATTCTAAATACACCTGGGCTAATTCCAGGGAGACGCAGCTGTCGCATTGGCAATTAATGGAGAGAATAGCAACAACGCTAGCATCGTGTTGATGTATTTGGAATCACAGTATCCACGACCCAATTGTCTATAAAAGCGCACATTTAGAGCACCTCTCTGTTACTTCTGTCAACACAATGTGCTGACCATACAAATGATGTAAAAGAAGATGTAAGATGATTTTGCGGAAACTACCATTTATTCAAACTAGGGATCTCCAAGTCCACTTAAAAGACACCTTCGTATTTTTTTTCACCAATGGTAATAATGTCACGAAAATTCAGTAGAAATTTAACATTGTTTCTTGACCATGTGGACTAAACTCACCAGATTCAGCTACCTACTCTGCAAAAATAAGATCATCGTCCCCATAAAACAATAAATCAAGATCAAAGTCACAGCCACTGAAAATGGAATACTTTCATTTTCAACCACATTCCAACATAATTTTCAACGCGAACCATAAAAATCAAAATGACACATGAAACACCTCTTAATTCTTCACTTTAAAATCCACATAATATGAATCTATAAAATTACCTCACTTCTTCTCGTGTATCATTTCTCACTCACAACACTGCATATTAATTGCAATCAGTCCTACCAAAACCGGTTCATCTACATCGTAAATTATTCACGAAAACTTTTACTCTCATTCGGCACCGGCTTGAAGATCTGAACAGTGTTTTTTTAAATCGAATTCACAACACTTCGAGAAAGCACCTGAGTAACATTGCGTTTAACTGTTAAATCATGGCGAATTGACGAAATTCGATGATGTGTTTTACGGTTGCGTCATTGTTATGTATTTCGATTTTACGGTTGAATAACTCGCTCAAATTTATAAAATGCAAACAATGCATGGCGTTTGATCTTGATCTTGAAATAAGTTTCACGATCAATATCAAACAGTATCGATCCCGTGATTAATGAGATTATTGACTTAAGAGATGTTAGATTTGCAAATCAGCTCAATGCTGTGGAAATATTTTAAGCAATGGGTGGGTCTTAATTTAGATTTGTTTGTTTACGGTTTAGGAAGGAAGGTGTTAGTATAGTTAATTTATTATAATTTTTCCTTATCTTATAATTTTGAAAAGATATCCTTTGGTTACATTCAATGCAGTATGATAGAATTTCAAATGAAACAAAAACCTTTTGTTAACACATTTACATAGACTTTACTCAAAATCATCTGAAATTAAAAGATCAAAGAGCATTCATCAAAATTTTACTTAAAGGCTTATCAGTAGAAAATGATAGTAATAACGGAAACTTTGAATTACTCATAAGATTAGCGATCTAATTCTCCGTGAGCTCGCAGCCATTCCAATGTTCGGCGAACAGTGTCTGGAACGGCCGGTATATGATCTCCTTTCGGAATAAAACCATTTTCATCCGCTGAATAGTCCACGCGATATAAATTTCCATCATCGCCGGTATATTCGTAGAATCCTGACGATCGGAGACCATCTTCGTTTTGCGCGATATTTTCAACACGACCTTTTTCTTCACCCAATATACCGTTTTCTGTTTCAAATCTGGAAAATATTTTTCGATAAACTTTTCTTTCAAGTTTGAGATCATTTATTGATGGGAGTAATTCAATTTTTGAAAATCGATTTTTGATGGTTTACTTACAAATAGTGATAGCCATCATTTTCCTCTGCCTGCAATCGAATAATTTTCCATCCGCCACCACCCACTCCTGTCCCACTTCCTTTTATTGTGGGTCGTGGTGCATTTGTTGTTGTGCTATATGAATACGGAGGGAAGGAGATAGTCGATCGAGGTGTTGTGGAAACAGGTCGTGGTGTTGTATTGGTTCGCGCTGGTGTGCTCGCAACAGTTGATGTGCGAAAGAAGGCGTCCTTGTCGCCAACATATTTACCTCCGTCACCATTGTACTCGCCTCCACCCGGCTTGTATGGTACATCCTTATGAACATATTTTCCTTCATCACTCGGCACATATCTTCCATCCCCGCCACCATTGTATCGTCCGTCGTTCCTTGGATAATAGCGTCCATCATTTCTGGGATTATATCTTCCATCGTTATCTCCTAAATAGCGACCATCGTTTGTTCTTCGTGTTGTTGGAAAAAGTGACTGAAAGAGATATGGTCTCCTCGTGGTAGTCGATGGGCGATACTGACCATCATCCTGAGCAGTGACTCCAACCAAGAGCACAAAAATCGTAATACTTATTCCCTGTATTCAAACAATTGTTAGTTGTTGTATCCAACTCCTCGTAGACAAACTACTCACCCTCAAAATCGATGAAAACATCTTTGCACTTTGTACTCGTATATGTTCTAACGCAAAAACGCTTCGCTTCTAGCCTTTTATACTGTAATTAGTTCCTCGTAAAGTTGCTCTATTGAACCGGAGATTTATGCAGGCTTTCAGTGCAATCTTCAACTAAGTGAAAATGAATACGCACTACTGAACCTGTCAAAAGATCGAATTAAATTTACTAAATTATGAATATCTAAGACACTGTTCTATCTTGTACGCGTATTAATTATTTGTTTATGATAATCAAAAGCAAGTATGTCAAACTACTTTGATCTCAGGTCGTTTCAAGGAAACCTAGCTAACCTCTTTGAAATTGAAAAATTAGATTTCCAGGTGGCTACATTAGAGTTCACATTATCTGTATAGGATACACACTTATTTCAGGAGTCGGTAAGGAGTATTGACTCATATGGCCAAGTAACGGAAACTTGACACACGCATCAGTATCCACGTAAATTATGTCAATGGTAGCCAGCAACGATTGTGTGCAAATAAAATCTGCGCAAATCACAACCGAATCGAACCATCTTCAAAATGTTACTCAATCTGTTGATCGTAATATCATCGATTTTACGACAAATCAATATTGAAATTTCTCAGTACGGGTGCGGTTGCTTGTCAACATTTTACTGTTGGAGGGCTACAAATGATAGTGTGAAGTATCGCTTATGTTTTTTTGAATTTTATAAAAAAGATAAACAAACAGTTGGAATAGATCGACTTGGATGCATTAAGGATTGTCTATTAATATATTGTAACTTATGAAAATTTCTAAAAAAAAAAGAGAAAATACAAGATATTCTGCAAGCTTCTTAATTACTCATTTTCGATAATTTAAGCAAAAATCATTACCTTAAGCATTTGATCGTAGCATTGTCCACTGTCTGGGGATCAAAACAGATGAAAACAGTTTCAACTCTACCCTAACCTTTGATGACATTGTTTGCTTAATAGGAACCTGGGTGACTGAAGATTTCTAAAATAATGAGCTGCTACCTTTGCATAATATCTTCTGTAAAAAGGCTTAGTGTGATAAGGTGTCAATAGACGCTCTATGTAATACTCTGCAATGAGTTTCCATCCTTTTTCTCTCCTGTTTAATGTGTTCTTTTTTAAGTTTCCTTAGCTCCATCCAAAGTTTTAGTGGTTGCGTTCATCTTTATTGTTTATAACAGTCCTATTTTCGCTTACGAACGGTTATTTTGCAGAACTCTCTTCCTACCTTAACACTCAATTTCTTACTGCTTTCCTATTAATGTGTGGAGACTCCAACCTCCCAACCATCGATTTGGATGCTGCATTCTTAACTACCGCATCTGCCGACAGCATATCTCTACTTATCTCTTCTTTCCTTTCACTGGGTTCCTATTTTTTCACTCAATACCTTCCCAAATTCTAATAATAAAATCCTTGATCTTATTATGTACAATGTACCTCACTCAAAAAAATTTTGGTTGAATTTTACCCTTATAATAGTAGGAAACTGGTTTCCTACTATTAAAGATGTAAATTTACAAAAGTGCGTACAAAGTATATTTTACGCCTTAAATGTGTAATTTTTTTTTACGAGCAAATCGTGTAACTTTACCCTAAAAAGACGTAAATTTAGGATGAAAACGCATGAAATTTATGTATCAAAGGCTACTTTTTACGATTCTTTTAGGGTAATAAGCGCAATTTATTCGTGAATGTCCTCAAAAATGTTTAAAAAACGATAATAAAAGGTCGGTTTTTTGCACTCTTGGGCAGGGTAAGTTAAGGTAAATTTAGGTAACTTACCCTGCCCAAGAGTGCAAAAAACGCACCTAAAGAATGTTTTATCAAACAAATGACATCAAAAGGTATCTATTGCCAACAATTTCAAGAAGTTTGCACTACTGAAGCAGGAATTTCAGCTAACCTCTAGATATGTTTCATTTTCAAGACAGGTAACTGCCATAACATTAAATATTACCCCAAAATTAAATATCACTAACAAAAGCCTGTAAATAGGTAACTTTAAATGTTAAAAAAGGCGAGAGTCCTAATTTTTCTTGTCAAATACAAAAACTTTTTGCAATTCCTTTAAGTTTATAATTTATTTCAATTTGTACACTATATACACATTATACACATTAACTTATGGTACTTATTGCTACACTTCTAATTAACTTAAAACTACACTTTAACACTTATTACAAGAAAAGATTGACACTTAACTGCTGCTATTCAAAGCAACGATCACGAAATATCAGACTAGTACAGTCTAGCGAAATCACCGTCTTTCGTCACAATGTTACATCAATAATAAGTCAAATTCGAGCAAATGATAAAATTTTACAGCTTTGGTGTAAATGAGAGTAGCGAAATAGTAAATTTACACTCTTTTTGCTAAGGTTAACAAAATAATATTTATTATTCAGCTGATATGACGTAAAAGCAAAAAATACACATCCAATGTGTAAAAAAAATTGTAATTCGTTATTTTAAACAGAAAAATGAATATATTTACTTTTATCAAAGAATTAATTTTAGACCCACTTTTTAGAGTGCTGAGTGGTCACTGTAAATACAGCGTTTTCTCCATATGATTTTTAATTTTCATAAAGCAAACTTCTCATGCATGACTACTGAAGAAAATGAAGTTAATTGGTTCTCCTTCTTGCAAAAATTTTACTCAATTCTATCTAACCTGATTTAGAATTTTACCCCAAACTACCTTTCGTCTAAAACAAATGATACTACCTGATCTAACGCTGGCACTGCTGACGACGCTCTGCATACAAAATACAAAATTAAAGGTTCCAAAAATGGCTATAATAAATACAAGAGCCACTGTTCTGAAGCGAAAAAATTTGCAAAGCTTCCTATGCACTCTTATGTTAATCACATTGAAGCATATATCCTTTTGGTCGTATATTCACTCTCTAGAAAGCTCCTCTGGTATTCACCACTGTTTGAAGTGCAACGATGTAACAGCTTCTACCCCAAAATATTTTGGCGATCTTTTCACTCGGTACGTTTCTTCCTTCTTCTCGCAACAAATTCTTCTTTCTGCTGCTGTTTCTTTTCCCCGATTCTCTCCGAAATTGTCTTCTTTTCGTATAAACCCTACCGAAGTAGAATTCTCAATGTATTCCGATGATTCTAGTTTTGGCTGGGGTCCCGATGGTACTCGAAATATCCGAGCTAAGTCTTTATCTTCATCCTTGTGTATTCAAATTCAATTATTTTGAACCCAAACATTAATTTAAATAGTCTCTTCACTATAGAAAATAGCAAAAGTTTTCCCGTACACAAAGTAGGTAACCCTGTTTGTATCTCTAATTATTGCCCCATTTTTTTCCTTTCCTGTTTCAGTAAATTGCTTGAAAAAGTGGTTTAAATAGTGTCTATCCCTCCATCCAATCCATCCAGTCTTACTCCAGAGCAGCAATGATGCATAAAAGACAAACTTGCATTGACCAATTTAATTTCTTCCATCAATGCTTTTGATTTCTTCCACAAATGCTAGTGGACCAACAAAAGCAGGTAGATTTAATTTATACAGATTTCGCTAAAACGTTTGACTTTGTGAACCATGATCTGCTTCTGAAGCTTGAAACTCATGTTATATCTGGCTGTCTACTCTCCTGGCTCAGTTCCTATGTTGTTGACCGTGCTTGAGTCATAACTGTCAATTTCTGAACCTCCGTTCCATTTTTTCCTACCTCAGGACTTCCTCAAGGTTCAACTTCTGGCCGTCTGTTGTTCCTGTTGTTTATCAATGACCTGCCATTTTTTACACGTGCACCTTATCTTTTGTATGCTAATGATTTCAAGATGCTCAGAGTAATTGAGACATTTGACAAAATAAAATTATCTTTCTGCGTTAAAGAACTGGTGCATTACTAACGCACTTACTCTAAATGTAGCAAAGTATCTGCAAATGTGTTATACGCATCAAAATACATATATTTTCTCTCCTACTCTATTTGAAATTTCATTCTTAATGTTGCTGTCAATTTCAAGGATCTTGGTGTGATTTTTGATTTGAAACTCAAATTCGATCAACATGTAACGAACATCACTACCAGGGCTTTTAAATTGTTTGACTTTATCTTTCGGTCCTCCGAACTCCTTATTGACCTCTCAACATGTTTGCATTTTTTTCTGTCGTTTCTTTTTAGTATTCTGGAATACTATTGTCAAGCGTGGTGTCCACATTGCCAATATATCGTGCATTCCTTGGAATCCGTCCAACGTAGGATTCCTCGCACTTTGTTTTACCAACTCAACATCCCTTACTGTGATTATAATCATCGAATATCGATATTGCAGTGTCTCCTTTTCCAACTGGATTACCGTTTTGTTTATTCTGACCTATGCAATTGGCTTTCATACTTCACGATGAGTCAGCAAATATGCTCCCAAGAATAAGAATCATGCTTTTGGTGACCAAATCGTGGCACTTCATCTGTCACAGTACCACGAAATTTGTTGGATAGTAGACATCAGTGAATATTCTGAAGATTTTGCTGCTAATCGGAAGGTCAATTTGAAAATTTGCTTCAAGCTCCACTGCAGTGTTGTATGATGAGCTGTGATTTAAATGAGTAGCCATTATTTTATAGTGGATTTCACGGAAACTCTAATCTTTCAACTGAAAGAACTTAATCATAAACGAGTACAAATCAACATTGATCGCTGCAAATAGTTTAGGTTAGGCTAGGTTATAGAAGAGGATTTTCGCCTACGCGGCTTGCATTAAGTAGACAATTCCGACCCCATTGCCACTCACTACTGGCTGTCAGTGCTGCCAGGTGACCACTCCGCAAACCTAAACCAGCTAACATAGTGCAACGGTACTAGTCACCTCGGCTACATCGTAAAAGTTGTAACAGTCTAAAATACTGAGACGTTTATTATTTATTTATATCTCAAAGACCATTTTTAAGACGCAAGAGCGAGAATAATTGCTTTCTACGACACTAACGCACCAAATTTGGCCTCAGTACACATGTAAATATATAGAAGGCCACTCGAGGTTTAAGGCCGCAGCGATTAAAATAAGCAGGTCGGTACTTCAAATTTGAGAAACCACTGGCCCTTAAACTTTCCAGAACCTCTTTGACTGTTAGGATCCAGAAAAAGGGCAATTTGAAAAGGGCAAGTTTTTTCAAAATACTTGGCCCACTGCGATACCATAGATAGCACTCTTTCTTTGTCACTACACTCAGGAAACCATTTACTTTCTTTTAAAAGCTGCACAAGCCTCCATAGGCCAATAAAAGTTAAAAAATATCTAGATGAAGCAATTATTTAAACCACCAGATTTGGTCAATGGCATCATAAAATGAAGAATGGAATCATCTTTCCTGAGCCGGAGACCAAATATAAATCATCGAACCTAACACTCAGCCATTGCTTGTACCGCCTTATGAGGTAGTGCGGCAAAGCATCCAGAGGTTAAACATTATAACTGTCTTGCCTGAAACTCGTTTGTGGAGGCCCAAGCCCAAGTTTTATTCAAGGAGGATGGTTCTTTAGGCTAGGAATTTTTAGTGTTGTCAAGTTATTGTCTGAAAGGTATTGTCTGATATTTAAATCAATTCCACTGTATGACATTCAATGCAGTGTTATGTTGCCTATTTCAGGCAATATACGCGTATTTCGACTAAAGCCCATTTATCCATTACCACGGTTCTGTCTCCCGAAAATCAGAAGTGATGAGAATTCTATTTCCACTTTCGATGATTCATTCTCAATGAGATTATCGCCTGATGTTATTTTTGCGGAAACTTTAATTTTTCAGAGACTCCAAAAGTTCGCTTTGTATCGCATTGTATTGTTTTGGGAGGGGGGGAAATAGATCAGTGGTATTCTTTCTTTATTTATTTGTTCTGAATTATTTATTTAAAGCTCTTTCGTACTCTCTTTTTTACTTTAAATGTGTAAAATCGTAAACTCTGCTCCGGATAAATAAATGATATAAATAATTTCACTATATCAACAACACACAAGGCTTACTAGTTTTATGATAGCTGTGTACTGGACTTATGACCGCACTGTACTCTTTTGACAGCAATAAAAGATCTTGAGAAGTTCCCTTAATTCTTTAAGGCCACTGTTTGTTTTGGATCTTTCTTGGCTGTCTGTTTCGACAAATGTGCTTAGGGAAGCTTTCAGATTCGTGTAGTTAGTTAGGTATACAAAGTAAAGAAACCTGACTTGTTGACGGAAAACAGGCTATAAAAGAAGTTGCTGGGCACACTTCAGTGTATTGTGTATAATATTGCGTATTCTTTTGGTAACCAAAATGCTTAGGCTCATAGAGGATATGAGGAATAAATTGTTTAAGTTCAGTTCTGATGGTCATGGCTCTTCCTTTATTCTACAAAAAGCTACATGTGTACCATTGAACAGTATCTGATAGTTATGAGTGGAACTGTTTGATCCAAAACCAAGTTTGGAACTAAAAGCACAAACAAAGAGTTAAGAATAAGGATGTTTCGGGTTTCTGTTCATCAGGGTTCAGTCACATTTTCTCTTATTTTTCAGACTTTTATTCCTGGTTGAAATGTTTTCGGGCACTCAGGGGTGAAAGTTTTGATGGAAGTGTCATGATGGAAGCATCATCTCTTCCAAAATGTAACGTAGCTGTTCTCAAGCGATAGTTAAAAACTATTCTATATACTGATCTTTCCTCACACCCAATAATAAAATTAAAGCAGTTGAGTGGCGAATACGGCAACATTGCCTCAATTCCTAAAGTAAGGCCACGTCTTACATATTTCATAGCAATCTCACTCTTTATACCGCAGCCAAAACCCCGAGAAGAGATTTGTTCCATACAAATATATCCTTGAAATTCGTTGGTTAATGATTTTACTATCCCACCAGTCTAGTGAGAAATATACTAAGCCTCCTACATTACCGCGATCCTCACATTCGGAACTACATTAGCCATACTCACATCCATTCCTTGACTGAGTTCTACACACTGCCTATACCGCTAGGTAAAATGCAACTATATAATAGCCCTAGGTTAGGTTAGGTTAGTAAAGAGGGCTGCTGGGAACGCGGCTTGCATTAAGCCACCAATTTGGGCCCATTTGCCACCCTCCGCAGGCTTGTTAGAGCTGCCAAGTAACCGCTTCACCAAACTGAATCAACTGACTCAGCGTGACGGTACTGGCCACCTCTGCTAACCCTTGAAAGTGGTAAGGACCAAAAATCTTGAGGCGTTTATTATTCAGGGCCGGACAATCACAGAGAGTATGCTCGATGGTGTCCTCTTTCATCTCGCACCTCTTGCATAAATTGCTGGATGTCAGTCCCATTCTGTTCGCATGAGATGCGGTAAGGCAGTGCCCTGTGAGCAAGTCTACCGTGGCTCTCAAGCGGTTTCTGCTGAGCTTGAGCAGTTTCCTGTTTTGCTTAGATCAGGTGATGGCCATAATGTTCTAACTCGAGACGCAGGACCAATACGTTATACTCCACGGCCCAATATATTTCAATGACCTGACAAAAATTGACATATTTTTTTCTCCTCAGGCGTACAAATGTAACTGTTACCCTACTTTCATCACACCCTTTTCCCAATTTTCCGTCACTCCTCTTCACTAATCCGCTATTGGTGTTGCTCCAAAAATCAAATTTTCAGGCTTATAAGTGTGAAGCCTGCAGATTCAAAAGACAGCTTGCAAATTTAGCAAAATGACCACTTCCACAGATAACCTATTTGACCACACTCTTCAAAGCTTTCGGAAGACAAAATGCCTATCAAATTTAGCGTCAGGATTTTAGCATGATCGCTGCTGGCTGGTTGTTTAAATTAAACAGAAATGAAAAAATTTCATCATCACGTGACAAAAGAGCTTGAAGTAATTCTTTTCATTATTTGTTTTTGGCTAAGTCAATTACCAAGCTTATCAAAGACAGAGTTGTTGCCTAAATTTGAGTTTATGATGGCATTTTAACTTCTTTTTTTGTCTTTTTGATTTGTGATTGATTGAACATTGGTTAAAAATCAAACACACTTTATTACCCATATTCTAGACGTTCAAGAGCAGAGCTCGCAAAACTTTAAATGCTGCGAAAAGAACTCAGCGTAAGTAGAAGATTTCACCTAATTCAAAATACTCAACAAAACATTTTAAATATTAATTCGATCATTACAATATTGATTTAAAAATTTTTTGGTGGTAGATTTTAGAATAGCTCAGATACTTTTAAACTTTCCGTAAAATTTTCATATCTTTCTGAGATGTTTTTGTTCCTTGTTCATTTTGTATAATTTTTGTGAGCAGTTTCAATCATTGTGATGAGTATTTCGCTCAATATTTGAAGACTTTGGCATGTAGTCCCAAAAATTATATTTTTTGCTCATTATTTACTGCATGATATGAAAAAAAAATCGCTTATTAGCTTTTTAATCATAACTACTTCAATTATCTTTTTATTTGCCATTTTTCAGTGGTGATCAATGTGTAATTATTTTATTTGAATTTTCGACATTTTTTTTCAGCCACTAAATCTTTTTAGCTCGAAAGCCTGGCTTTTATACTATGAAGTTGGCTTCCATAAACTTACTGATAAGGTGCAAACCTATGTCAAAACCAGCACAATCTCCTTACAAAACTAAAGAAAGAAGCACAACTTACAAACACAATTAATTCTAATATTGCCTTTTATAAATTCTGCTTCATCAAATTTCATTTTAGTGGTCAATTCGCTGTCACGATTTGTAAAAAATAATTATCCATATATAAATGTTTCAAATTGTATCATACTTTTTTGCCCCTTGACCGTTGTATTTCCATTTACGATGAATTCTATTGCCTTGCACTTGAACTTACTGACTATATACTCTCATGCACATTCTTGAAACAAACTCGAAATTACTCTTGCAGACGAAAAGACAATGGTATATTTTCTGCTTGCCTAACAATACACAATATAACTGCAACCTCGCCTAACAGTATACAAAATTATGTCAAAAACTTGCAATATTATTGAAATCTCGTCAAACGCTGACTTGTATCTTAAGCAAAGCATCAAACCAATCGAAGCTAAGAATGAAGATAGTTAGAGATGCATGTTGCAGATACATTTTGACATTTTTCCTAGGGCAACATCGTATGTAAAAGTTCTTCATTATGATTGCTTTGCTTGAGTGAAACTTTTACAGCTAGTCTGATTTACATGATTGCGATTTTATTATGAACTGGTATTGAGAGCAGTTGAAGGCAGTACGCAGTAAAAACCGAAACGAAAGACTTAGGCAAGTAACTTGAATTTTCAAAAGCTAGTACATGTGTTTGTGTAGTTTGTTTTTGTTGCTTTATGGACATTTTGTTTGAAGAGAATTGCGAATTATTGTAATTTTGAAACGTGAAACGTGTTGATTTGATCAACACTAATTGTCAATCAGGGCAAAAATTGCTATATAACCGAAAATGTTATAATTTTAATGAACAGAAGAAGAAAACTATGAACTGAGAAGAAAAAATTATATTCGTTTTTTTTCCAGCATTCAATCCCAAAATTTGCCCGAAACGAGATCACAGAAAATTTACAATATCGTTCCAACACTAATGTACATTTAAGAGCTCATTTTCATGTTCACAAAACTAAAACAATATGGTGATGCTATTATTCAAAATGTCTCGGAAGTAGTCTATATTATAGCTTATGATGTTTCGTTATAAAATTTTTGAATTCACAGTGAGCAAGTAACCTTCACATAATTCAGTAAACAGATTATGCAAATTGTCTTGGGTTCCCACGATATTAATCCTCAAAATTAATAGCAATCAAGAATTTATCAGTAGCAGTCTATTTCAATTTAAATTAAGTATACCTTAAAATTGATTTGAAGTACATTGAAAATGATATAATTTATTATTGGATATTAATAAGAATAATTAACTATAAAGGCAGCTAATAAAAGGGCTCAGTAAAATACAATAAAATTTAAATTAGTTTTGAAATTACGATTTTTTGTTATCTTCGTCAGAATTCATTCCATCAACGAATTACCAATAAGGTTGTCGCATCATTTTGCGGAAGTCCACAAGTATGATAAGCCAAATTGATTCAATTAATTTTCTTCAATCGACCTTTCAAAGTCCACTCAAGCAAATTGATTTAGAAGTAGGGATCACTTTTTGTCAGGTTTAAAATAAATTGGCGCTGTGAATTCTAGCATAGCCCCATCGAAAAACTGCCGCCACAATTTTACATAGAAATCGTATTTACTTTGAAGTAGTCTTTGGTTCAATATCTCATATTGAGAAACTTTTCAATAGCTTTGGGCGTTTTATATTTATTTAATGC
Source organism: Nemotelus pantherinus (assembly GCA_963978885.1). Classification (NCBI taxonomy): domain Eukaryota; kingdom Metazoa; phylum Arthropoda; class Insecta; order Diptera; family Stratiomyidae; genus Nemotelus; species Nemotelus pantherinus. The sequence continues at coordinate 221,406,947 of OZ022264.1, forward strand.
ACCTTTAGAATATATTATGTCTGCTAAATATCTGCGAAATATAAAATTTTGAAAATATTCCAGACATTTTTAAGTGATAAATGGCAGTAAATTTATGAAAATATGAATAGCCATGTTTGCATGCGTTTAAACCTGTCACTTTAAGTATTGCAACTCATAATACCTGCCTATAAATTTAAATTTAACTCCAGTTCGAAGCAGAAATGCTAACAACTGGCTACTTGAAATTAACGGAAACATCCAAAATACTTTTCGTTATATTTTATACCGCTGCATTTGTTGTTTAATGTTTAAATACTTAAGACATTTAAGCTGACAGAATACAAACGAAAGCTGATAATCAATGGTTTTATCGCCAATGAATGACTTAAATGGTGATGATAAATGCCACGAATATGATTTTTTCGGTCAAAAAGACGTTACGTTTCAAAAATAAACGTATGACAAATACGTAATTTTTTACCTTGATTTAAAAACCATGGCAACCATTTGGGTGTTTGAGTACGATATCTTAATTAATTTAGACACCAAGGCTACAGTTTTCACAGTTGAAGTAGTTGCCGGTTATATGAAATATTGCTTGTTCAATGTTAATTTTCTTAATGGTGATTGACATGACTTAAGTTTGTCAATCTGCATGCAATTGATTTGGTCAATGTTATGTGCACATATTGTAGATAGCAGTTTTTTTTTAAATTTAATATATTATAATTTTGATTTGAACTTAAACACCAATTTTCAAAAAAAAATTTAATAAAGTAAAATACACCTGATATTTAGAGAAAAAACTAGACTTTTAATAAAAGTATATTGGTCCATACAATGTTTTATACTTGCTTAAAATATATTTTATGATATAGAAAAGTCTGTTGATTTTTATTCATTTACTATAGCAAGCCAATTAAAAAATTGAAGACTAACTAGCTTAAACTAACGATAACAATAACAGTTACTTGTTTCTAAGGGACAAATGTCTAGATCAGATGATACACCTGTAAAGGGTAATTCATCTGTACAATTAATTGAACGTGCAACCGAATTTCAGCAGCTAATGAGAAAAATGGACAGCTTAATAGAAAGTAACAACTTTTTAGCAAATCAACAACTAGCCGCAATGACCCAACTCAAAGAGATGACGCAAGAAATCAAATCACTACACACAAAGGTCCATGATTTAGAATTGGAATCTGCGCAAAAAACAAAGAGAATAAACCAATTGGACGCAAAAATCAACAAAATTGAACAGGAATCGAACAAGGACAAGGTTGAAATATCCGGCTTACAAATGAACCAACAGCCAAGCATCTTAAAGAACGTGCAGCAATTTTGTAAAGAGCATCACGGAATAAGTGAGGAAACTATAACTAATGTCTACTTGCGACGAAGTAACGGGGATGTAGTCCAGAAAATTATTATAAAATTCAAATCATCTGAACATGCTGCGCTTCTATTAAACAAACATCGTGGTAAAAATAGCTTCGGAAATGAGAAATACTACATAAATGAATATCTAAGCCCATACTTTCGCAAACTCTTCTGGATGGCTAAAACCAAAGCAAAGGAGATGAATCATAAATATGTTTGGTGCCGTGATGGTAAAATATTGTACAGGAAAGCAGATGGAGAACGCATTTTTAACATAAAATCAGAGGACGATCTTCATTTTTTAGCTTAAAAAAATAAGTATTACTACTTTCACACTAATTACTATATGTGCATATACTTCATCAAAAAATCAAAGAACATTCATATTCATAGCTATATTTATCACATCATCAACGAAATCACTTATATTTTGTTTATCATGCTTAAAGAAACACATAAATCCTTCCAAAACACTAAGCGGTACAGAATTATAAAAACGATATCTCGTACAGCCAATAAAGAGGTTCTGATTAATGATAACATTGTTCAGGTTATAATAGAAATCACTGTCCTACATACTAGATGTATACGGAGAGAGCTCGGCGCAGAACTAACTCATAAGTCAAATATTTCGATCAAATTCACCGCTCGCTGCAATGGGTAGTGATGATCTAATGGAATATTTAAATTACTCGTCCGCTTGTAACGAGCTTTCATGCACTAGTCTCAACGACCTTATTAGACAAATCGATCCAAATACTAGCCGTTTCAGCATATACCACACGAACATTCGCAGCATCAATAAAAATTTTAATAGCCTAATTCTTACACTATCAACAATAAAATATCAATTTGATGTTTTGATTTTAAGCGAATGTTAGAACATTCCAAATCTCCAATGTTTTGAGATTACCGGTTATTCAGGCTACATAAGTGAGAATACTATCAATCAAAACAGCGGAGTTGTCGTGTACGTAAAACATACTTTCAATGTAACTAGAGTAGAGGAACACACTTTCACAGGCGCAACTGCTCTAGCAATCAACGCTTTCCTAAAAAACAAAACTCCATTAAAAATTTTGGCTGTATATAGATCGCCGAATTTTAGCATAGACACTTTCTGCGTAGAATTAGAAGCAGTTTTAAAAGAATAGACTCATAGACACTTTCTGCGTAGAATTAGAAGCAGTTTTAAAATAAATTAAAAATGAGAATGTAGTGCTAATAGGAGATTTTAATGTGAATATTTTGATTGATAGCCAGCAAGACTACTTGAGCCTATTAAACGAACTAGGTTTTAGTTCTTACATCAACCAATGTACGAGAGGAGATAGTTGTTTAGACCATATATTTTCTAATATAAGATCATCATTTTGCAATAAAATAGTTTCAGCTGTATTAGATTTAGATATCTCAGACCACAAAAGTACTGTAATGCTACTGGTGGAGAAACAAACAGAAACCAGTAGCCGGATACATACTAAGCCTGAAATTGTTAAAAAAATTAATTATGAACATCTAATTAGCAAGTTAACCAATGAAACTTGGGACCAGGTTCTATCCAATAATAATGTTGATGAATGTGCTAGAGCCTTTCATTTTACACTTAATAATTTCGTAAGAGAATGCAGTTTCTCTAATAACATCGGTAGTAAAAATCGAAAGCTGAAACCTTGGATTACCATAGGACTAGTGAAGTCAGTTAGAAAGAAACATAAATTATCTAAAGCGCTTAAAAACAACCCGGGCAATGAAAAATTGAGAAAATACTATCAAAAATATCGTAACAAACTAAACCAACTAATATTCCTGACAAAGGTTAAATACTTTAAAAGAATGGTACACGACGCCAACAATGATGGAATGAAAGTTTGGAAGGCGATAAATCTGGCGACAGGAAGAAATCGCATTTTTGAGGCTATACAAGCCCTAGAAGTTAGCACTACGATACTAACAGTCGAAGAGAATGCAGAACAAATCGCCAACACTTTTAACCAACATTTTTGCAACGTTGGAAAAAATATGGCTGCTCAGATCAACGTCCATACCAACTCTACTACTATTGGCTCACAAATAAATGATAGGGATATTTTCAACGATATTGAAACCGTTACGGAAGGGGAAGTTATTAAAATAATAGAAAATTTGAAAGACGGTTCAAGCCCTGGATTTGATAGTATTTCAGTGGATTGCTTAATAAAATTAAAAGCTTATGTTAGCAAACCCCTAACTTATTTATGTAATCTTAGTTTTCAAACAGGAGTATTTCCACAAATTTACAAAACTAGTATTATAACTCCAAAACATAAAAATAAAAATAAATTAGATGTTAATAACTACCGTCCCATCTCGTTAATTTCCAATATTGCAAAAGTCATAGAGAAACTAGCAAAAAAACGCATAGTGGCATATTTAGAAGCGCATAAGTTCATAAATGAGAACCAATTCGGATTCAGAGCTGGACGTAGCACCCAAGATGCCATATCAAAATTAACTACGTTGATTATTGAATCACTAGAAATAGGACATAAACCATTGGCTGTTTTTCTAGACTTAGCGAAAGCGTTCGACTCTGTTCCGCACAGAATGATTGTGGATAAATTGAGAAAAATTAACTTTAGCCCAAGGTGGATCGCATGGATACAAAACTATTTACAAACACGAAAGCAATCGGTAAAAATTTCTGGAAAGCTAAGTATGGAACTTACTTTTGAATACGGAATTCCTCAGGGAACAGTATTAGGTCCAGTTGTTTTCTTAATTTTCGTTAATGATATTTTCGCACAGCAAATCAAAGTCAAATTGATATCATTTGCAGATGATACTGTACTTTATGTTGAAGATAGCGAATGGAGTGGGGCAAAAGTAAAAACAGAATACAGGCTTGGTATTCTAAAAGAATGGCTTGATGTTAATTCACTTACACTCAACTATCAGAAAACGAACTATATGACCTTCGCTGCCAACCAGCGGGGACTACCTGGGAGCCTGAACATTACCATCCACTCCAATGACTGTAATACCGACTGCCTCTGTAACCCACTTATGAGAGTCACTCAAACTAAATATCTAGGGGTGATATTTGACCAACATTTAAGATGGAATCAACATGTTCAAAATGTCACCAGTAAATTAAGAAAAATTATACCTGCTTGTTTTGAAATTCGGTCTTTTCTGCCGGTACATACAATCCGAACTTTTTACTTCGCATTAATACATAATATAATACAGTATGGAATAATAACGTGGGGCTGTGCATCACAGACAGCCTTAAACCCGCTAAATGTTATACATAGATCACTACTAAAAATCCTCCTTAAGAAACCTAGACTATACGATACTGAACAACTATTTCGTTGTTTGAAAGTACTACCACTTGACCAAATATACAAATTTCATACGACAATCCAAATTTTCAAAGATCTTGTAGCTAATAAATTACAAACCAATACAAATATTACAAGAGGCGGTACAGAAAGGGTACTTCTGCTACCAAATCGTACTAGACAATTAGGACAAAGTCACTATTCATATGCAGGGATCAATTTATTCAATGCTCTACCGCAAGCAATCAGAAGACTCGTGAATACAAATGATTTCAAGAAAAAATTGAGACAATTATACTACAGCTAGATTTTTGTAAGGATGGATTTTCATATTTGAAGCATGATATATTATGATTTTATTGACAAGTGATTTGAAGTAATGTACATATATGCAAACTTCAAAAATTAATAAACTTAAGATCAAATTTTTACTTTCTTCCTGTACTCTTCTGTTGTTCGTATTGAATTCTTATTGGCTTTTTGTATTATTTTTAGTTGATGCAAATTATCTATAAATTAACATCATATAAGTCCACTCATTGATGAAACAGACTCTGTATTTAAACTAAAAAAACAATAATTTAATGGTAACACTAATATCTACATATTAAATTAATTATATGTCAACATAGATAGCACATTTGAAGGCTCCTCACCCCTAATTCAAGGTGTTTTACCTTACAAGGGGGAGTAGTGCAATTAAATTATGAATATATGTATAATATTATAAAATTTTATGCACATACAAAATAAATAAATAAATAAAAAAAAATGTAAAAATGTAAAAACAGAGTTTTTGATAGCTCAGGTACTTATAAGATTCGTACTGTACTGATACTCAATATGGCTTTACAATATGGCGTAAAAGAAGAGAATGAAAGTCTTAGGTGAATGCTCATGGGTGTTGAAACTATAACTATTAAACGGTCTGCCAGGAAAATGTCCCATCGTTCACTTTAGAAAAGCTGCGCAGTGCAGTCACCAGAGTGAAGAACCGAAAAGCCCTGGGCCCGAACAAGCAGAATCTTTAAAAGCAGTGATGATGAGACACTCTTCAACATTGCCATGCATATTTAATGCGTGTTCATTAGCAGGTGCCTTTCTTTCACGATAAAGGTGGTGCGACTTGCTCTCATTGCAAAGGGAAATGGAGACCCGAGCACACAACGAGCATACAGACCTCTCTGCATGTCTGATATTGCGGGCAACTTTAGAAGGGCTGCTGAAACCTGAACTAAGGCGGCTACATAAAAATACGGCAAAAATAAGTACCATCCGAAAAATTATTAGCTAGTTATTAGTACGGAGACCGCGTATCATCGGGCTGGACCTATTCTGTTTTAGGTAATACTGGACATCCGTAACACTGTTAATTCGGTGATTTGGACAAACATACAACACTTACTTTAGCGACATTTTTCAGGTAGAGGACCAATTGCTAGCCATAGCATGAAACCATTTGAAAGTGAATAAGAGGACTTTACGCAAAACTATAACAGCTGAAACAGCACAAGAATTCATTATTGGGTTAGACCGATGGCATATGTTGCTTATGAATGTTTATTCTGCCTCGATATGTTGGAAAATGTGCTCTTGGTGGATTATGCCTGTGATGATAACTGTAATCACATCTAGAAATCCTCACCTCACTCTGCTTAAACTCAATCAAATATTGAAAATCGTTGAGTGTTGAACGGAAAGAAGTGGTTTCAAGCTGACGATAACATAAATTTAAATTGTCATACTGAACATGAGGAGGATACCAACCATTACTCCCATGGAAGCTAACTCTGAAAAACTTGAGACCAGCAAATGGGCTAAATATTTGGAGTGAAGTTAGACTCCAAGCTGGCTTATGGAGAGCATATTCAAAAAATATGCGGTATGGCGCTAGTGGTTATTATTTTGCTTCGGAGGTTTAAAACAAACATTTGCGGTCCTAGTCAGCTTTAAAAAAAATTCCTTATAACGTTGACTCACTCAATCCTGCTAGATGTCACAGATATATGGACAACTGCATTTTGATTTCAAAAGAATCGAATAAGGATGGTGAGCGTTCATCGATCGGGAGTACTGTTAACTGCAAGTAGCAATAGAACAGTTTCAAAAAATGGTATATTAGTCGAAGCGGAAGTCATCCTAATTCACTTTTAGGCGAACGAATGCAGGAAAGTGTTTTGGGCACTGAGCTTTGAGAGGTCATGGATGATTAAGCTTATTTGCTCCTTAAAACTTGGCTTAATCGTGACCACTGTGAAATAAATTTCTACCTAAGGCAGTTTTCGTTGGACTACGACCACTTTTCGAATTGCCTTCACAGAATGGAGAAAGTCAGGATGGAGTTCTGTCAGTCTTATGTTAGGGAAAATGATAAGGTCAGAATGGAGTGGCACATGCTCTTTACTGCAATACGTCTAAAATAAAATGATTCTATAATCAGATGACACCTGGTTACCAGATGACACCTGGACACCTATAATCAGATGACACCTGAGCCAGCATAGGTGGAGCTGGTATTGCATATGAAAAAAGAGGAGTGGTGCGTCATGGACTCGTGAAAATAAAACAGAATAGAAGTACGTATGTGGGAGACCTGGTGAGTGCAAGTAGCATAACCGAGCTGAAGTAAAAATAAAGCGGCTCTGGCTCGATTTTTCGTCCTCGGTGAGTGATTTTTTAGCCTGTATCATCCGCAGTACACATTTTGACGTTTTTTCAATAACTGTTCAAAAATACCAGGGATGCAATAAACTAGGGAAGTAAATAAACAAACATACCTGATGACATTTTAAGACTGTTAAGAGCGATGGTGAAAAAAGCTTACAACTTGATACGCCTCTGAACTAATAGCAAGCACATACATACATCGGGATGAAATTTTAGTTTGGGGTCAAAAAAAGATATCAATGTTTTTGTGCTGACCTACAAATAGCTTTATACTACCAGACGGATTATCATTGAAATCCAATAACAGATGTTTAGTATGCTTCATGAAAATTGGGTAAAAATGCTCAAATTTTGAAACTTTCGAAATGTCAAACTTGTTTCGTGAGGCTGCCTCGCAGCCAGCAACCTCGCTAATGTTTTTCGTTTGTGCACTGAAAATCCTTGCTGTTTCCGTCTTGTCAAAATAATTAAAATATTTTAACTAAAATTTAACAGTAAACAAATTCGGACAATTTGACCAACAAGAAATCAAATTGGAAAAAGTGAAATTAAAATAAAAGAGTTCAATGTAATCGAAAGTGAATTTGTAAATGCAAAGGCCACAATGGAATTTAAATTACCCAAACGTCTATAAATGAATGGTACACTGCCTCAAAAACTTCAAAACATTCTCACAACGGTTTGATATTTATTTCAAAGCTTCGGAAAGTGTTAACAAAAGTGAAGAAATTAAAATTCCAATTCTATTTAATGTTATTGATGACGATGCATTAGAAGTTTACAACACGATGTAAATCAGTGAAAATGATACCGTTACACTTAACGGTATACTTCATGAATTCGAAAATCATTGCAACTCAAAGAAAGACGATGCTAATCAACGATATAAATTGAACAGCCGAGTGCAATTGGAAAGCATAGGTTTGTATCGTTTTCTAACCAAGAAAATTCATGTGTATTCATGTGAATATGTTAATATTGGGCATTCGTTCAAAGAAATTACAGAAATCGCTCTTATCACGTTAGATGAAACCATTGGAAAATGCCGTCCGTACGAGCTGGGTAGAACGAGACTGGAAGATGCGTAAAATAAGTAAACATGATAAAACATAAATTTTAAGGTGAAAGTGAAAAACAAAAAATGGTAATTTCAATAATTATCATGCATAAAATAAGAAACAATCAAACAAACTTAATACTAATAGGAAAATTTCCAATTCTAGCGAAAATAAAATGACGAAAAATGCGCATTGTTAGTCGCGATGCTACACGTCACATTAGTAAGTGCCTGGCATGATTGAGTTTGTCGTAAAAAGTGCAACAAACTTAACCATTTTGCGGTTGCTTTTAAAACAAACAACATACGAGAAATTAGCAACTAAAAGAACTCTGGAAAAAGCAGATGATTCCAATTATTTTATAAACAATATAGCGGCAAACTTGAAATGTTGTTGGGCACAAAGTCTTTTGGTGGATGATGTTGGTATAGATTTGAAATTAGATACAAGTGCTGAGGATAATGTACTTCCTTTAAATTTTTCAAAAAAAATTACTAAAAAAAATCAGATGCAATTTTCATTGTGATGCTGAAAGAAGCAACTTAATTAGCACAAAATGAATTCCAAAAAAAATGCAAATACTCAGAGTAAATGTCGCGAAAAACACACGCAGTCTTATGGGACGTCCGCGGGAAAATGTTAATTGTACAGGTTGTGTTAAACTGATTGAACTGAAAATAAAGTGAGATCCGCAGAACAGTGCTAGTGAACCGCTAAAGCACAAATTAATGCGGTGCGTGCGGTATAATTGGAAAAATTCGCTACGAAATGTTTATCGGTTGGTGTTAGGCTATGTGATCTTTCGTGTCGATTTACTGTCGATACAATTAATTGATACAAAATGAAAGTTATGACTAAATATTATTATTACAACGCATCCACGCACAAAAAACAAACGTTTTATTCATATTTTAGTCAAAAAACTGCAAGTGAAATCTCCGTGTACATCGGCACTGCCTCGTGAAAATGTCAAAACTCCCCGAATAACAGACGTCATAGCTAAAACGATTACGTAGCCTGACAGCCCGTACTTCTAGGAGGCATTGGTTAGATCGTCTGATTTTGACAGTTCGCTGACAGTCCTGCAGTCATAACTGACAGGCGAGATGTTCCAGTTTGAACTGCTCTGTAATAGTTTTAAAAGAATCTCATATCAGCTGATATTTGCGATGATAGAGTTCCATGACTGTACCGAGAGTGATGTCCTAAAGGCGTGGAAAAGAGTGCATAGGAAAAACATCTGAAAATCGCGGGACTGAAGAAATAGAGTGAACAATTAACGAGACAAAGAAATTCCGTTTTTGAGAGTAACAACGGAGTTTGTGGGGTTTTGGTTCTTTTAAGTGATCTAAAACTTGTTGAGAAGTGCGAATGGTGAGTAATGCAGAGTTTTGAATGAAAAAAGGGGGAAAATAAAAAAAATAAGTAACAAGTTCAAGACGGAAATTTGAACAAATCATAAGCAGTAAAACAAAAAAACTGGCGAGGCTAGTTTGCAAGTGTTCAAAGGGAAAGGTGTTGCAGAAATATAATTCTTGAAAGGGAGAATCGAGTTGCTAATGCGGACTTGATGTTGGCCAAGGCAAGGAATTTTCGGAACATTCCAGAACATCAAATCTTTGCTAATAAATGACCCAGATAAGTGCCGCGAAACTGTACATATATCCATAACAGTGATAAGGAGATATTTTAGAAAGTTGTTTCTATTTTCATGCTTCTTATAAGATCTTTTGTTAAGTTTTATAAGTTGAATATATATGATGAATTTTGAATAACTTGGTAATTTAATGATTCTTATGGAGCATTTGCCCTTTTTTCCATTTTGTTCCTATTGGACTTTATCATGTTTTAAATGTAGAGTTGTCGGCGTGCCATAGTACGTAAGAGATTCTTCCTTCCTCATACCCACGCCAGGCTGAGCTAGTCGGCTGGGAAACGCACGCAGGGCAAGAAAAGGAAGATTTTTTAACTAATTTTCAAGCTGCCTTGACGAATATTTTGTAGCTCGACTTTATTCAGGTTCGGCAGCCTTTTTCTTGAAGGTACTATTTCCTTGAAGTGTACTATTTCCTAACAATACAGGAATTCACAATAGTAGATTTTAGGCTTAAAAATACACATTGAGCTTGAATGCACAAAGAGAGTAGACTCTATTGACAAGAAGAAAAAAAATAATACTAGAATATGCTGATTTGTTTTCTGATTTGGTTAAATTTCCCATTAAGTGCAACCTAAAGATTGATCTGGGAATCAATGTTACACTCAAACCTCCTACGACAATCCCAAATGCGTTATATAGAAGAGTTAGAGAAGAGGTAGATCATTTAGAAAAACTAAAAATAATCGAAAAAGTTTAAATCCAAGTGGATGGATAAACAGTCTTGCAATAGTAGAAATGCCTAAAAAGTTTCCAAAATTATGGGTAAATCTAAGGGATCTCAACCAAACAATTATATCCGAACCACTTTTGATTTCACATTTAAAAGAGATTAAATCAAAACTGAGAGGAATAAATTACTTTTCAGTACTCGATTTCAAAAACGGATTTTAACAGGTAGAATTAGACGCAAAATCGAGTTTGTTTTGCTTTTTTAGCTCTTTTTTTGGATTTTATAGGTTTAAATGATTACATTTTCCCATCAAATAGGCTACGCAAATTTTTCAAAAATACACTTACCAAAATTTTTGTCACTTGCCTGGGACTTTGGCATACATTGATAAATTGATCATCTTCGGAAAAACAGAAAGTGAACATGGCTGTAATGTTTAAATGTTTTTGAAAATTCCGGCCAGCTTAATGTAAGATTTAACTCAGCTAAATAAGTTCCATTACAAAAAAAGAGAAGGTACATTTTTTTGGCCACATTTTGTCCAAAAACTGATCCTGATAGAGTAACAGCTTTGTTAAGTTTAGAATACTTTAGATATAAAAATTACTGCAAAGAATATTAGATATGATAAACTATCTCAGAGTATTCGCTCCAAACCTAGCAGAAGTTTCAGAGCCTTTAAGAACAATGTTAACAAATAATATTCAATGCATCTGGCTGCAATCTCATACTGATAGTTTAAATAAAATCAAGCAATAAGTAGCCTCACTTTTCCAAATACGTGATTATATAAAGCCTTTGGTGATACTTCTCAGAATGTTCTGGGATATTGTTTGATGCAAGAAGGAAAGATTTTAAGCTATGCGTCTTGAAAACTCACGCAATCAGAGAAAAATAATCCACAAATTGAGAAAGAGCTACTAGCGATTATATTTGCGTGCAATAAATTTCATTTTAAAATACATATATGACAAGACATCTATAGTTCCTACTGACCACAAACCCTTTGTTTCGATTTTTCAAAAAGGACTTAATAAAGTTTATTCAACGCGTTTACAAGGAATGAAACTTAAACTCCTAGAATATGATTTGAAAATAGAGTATGTTCCGGAAAAGTACTTGCATATCGCTGATCTTCTATCTAGACCTTATTAAAAAAGTACTACAAGCTATGAAAATGGTAATTTGACTGAAATTATTCATTCTATAAATATTAACGAAGATAGCCAAAAACAACTTAAAATAGCCACATGTAATGATTTTCTGTTGGACAAACTAAGACATATAATGCTTATTGGTTGGGTAGGAGGTCGATGCAATTTGATTATAATTTAAAAGATGTCATTTATTTATAAAACATCGTTTACAAACCGAATATTTAAATCTTAAACCAAAGAACATGCCAAATTCTTTTATATTAATCAACTTTAATTACCGATATGGAAAATTTAATACACGATGCAAAAAAAATTATAATGCTGTCGAAAAATTAGAGTTTTCTCAGAGAAAAGACTTCTTAATTCAGGAAGAAAAATTATCTGATTTTGGTAGATTATGACTCTCATTGGTTAAAAATATGAATAACAAATCTGTAGGTGAAATCATAAGGAAAAAAACTTAAAACGATAAGTGATAATTATTGAGAACTATTTTTTTTCATTTTTTATGAATCCCTTCAGTTTGCCAAAAGTATTGGTGCTAGGCTCATTTTTAGCAGTCCTTATTATTTCAAATGAAACGGGCTGGCGGAAAAATATGTGGATATTAGTAAAAAGTTGCTATTAAAATCTTCAGAAAATGAATTTTAAAATGCTCTATTAGACTATAGAAACACTACCCTGACCGGATTCGATTGCTACAGCACAACTGTTGACGCACAAAACCAAGCTTCTTATCAGTGATAATCTTTTAAAACTTGAAATAGTGCATGATGCACACAAAAAGATCTTAAGATGCAGCAACAGAAAGGAAGCATTAAACGCAGGTGACAAAGTAGGAAGTATAGATTCAATACCAAAAAAAGGGATGGTATCCAGGTACAATAGTGTTATTCAAAATATGTGATACGTATCGTCGTAGTGAAATTCATATTCGAAAACGATACACCTATTTGCAAAGTAAACCCTAATTACCTGTTACATAATCTAGTTTCTAAAGTACAATCGTTCTGTTACAACATGTTCCGCATAGTATGCAATATTATAGGTAATAGTAGGTTGTAAGCGAGACACCGAACAATACAAAAGTTCTCTTAATATTTTAAAACCGGTTGTTTTATTTTAAAGTAGACAAATTAAAGAGAACTAAGTAAAATAAGAAGGTGCCCTAAAATATCACTTTTGAAAATATGTGACTCAGATTCGGTTCTGAGTCATATATTTAGAACACTTTTACTTTTCTACTTGTAAGTTTAAGAAAATACTTCGAAGTTAGTGTCAAGTATTACACAGATGCACTATCTTAGCAAATTTATTGGCCTTAAGGATCCACAACAATTGTATTGCACAAAAACATCTTCTTTTAAGAGCCTTTTAAAAAAAAACAAGTTTTTTTCTGTTAATTTTTCGTCACCTTTTTTCCTTCCGCTATCATATTCATTTGATTTTCAATGAAGCATTACAGCTTAACCGCATTATGTGCGAATTTTTCCACAATTTTTTGCGTAGGTATCACGCTAAGAGAACGAAACTGTCAGGGTCATTTGTTGGGTGTCAACAACTAGTCATCTAAAACTCCCAAAGATGCATATATGAGCCCTTGAGATAACATATTTTGAATGCTCGACTATTTATAAAAAGTTGGTTTTATCGAAGTTAATGTTATTATATACTTAACACGGCCACAAAATCATCTGGCAGCCCAAATTAATTAGACAGTTGCTCACAAATATTTTAAATCAATCAGTTCCACAAAAACTACATTGTGCTTGTTTCAGTTAGCATCAACAGCCCGAATTAAGCCAATGAAGTTTATGTTAATTTAATTTGCCATTTTTAATCATAAATCGAAAAAATGTCCGAACACGACCCAGTACTAATTTTATGGAACAGGTAGGCGTGCGAATTACGTGCCATCATATGGGCATACACATCTGCATCGAAATGCAGACATAATGACGTCATGGAAATCAACATTCCTTCCTTTCATTTTATCATTGTTAAAGGTAGGTATTCGCAACGAAAAAGTTCAAGGTATTTTGATGTTTCATTTATTTCGCAAGTGCCTTGATAAAAATTTTGCTAAGACTTTGTTTCAGTTTATCGGTTTGTTTCCGATGAATGTCGATTCGATCATTTTGCTGGTAAAATGAAATGCACCAAATAACATTTATATTGCGAATGCCGCATCTAACTAGAAGATACATCTTTTTTCTGTCTCATTGTGAAATCGATGAGCCTATTTCGAATTAACATACAAATTGAATTGAAAAATGCTTAAAAATTCCATTGGATGATAAAATATTTCTATGCATCTGACTCATGATTTCTAACCTCTACCCTCTACTATGCAGAATATTTTTCTAAGAACATTGAATTGTCGAGACACAATTACTCTAAGCTCATGTTTAAATGAACAACTACTATTTATTATTACGCAGCATGTGCACATTTGTGAAATTCTTTATAGAAAGATAATTAATTAATTAGCATGCATTCTTCTCTGTTCCAAATCACCATAAATTTCAGATATTACTAGGATGATGGAAGAAATGTCGGTGTATTTACTAAATAATCCACAGTCCACCTAACGTTCGAATAGCCATTGGAATTTGAATTTCATTAAACCAGGTCATTTTTCATCTTATATTTCTTATACGACGTTAGTGTTCTAAGTACGAGTATATAGTGGTACAGTTATGACTGTTTCAATAAATTTGTATTTATGAAAGGAAGAAATGTTGGTTGATGTTGACCATAACTACATTGTTTTGGTATGTTATACTTTGGTTTGGTTGATTAGACGTTTCAAATTTAAAAAAACCAGACTCAACTGATGGAGCTTGAATTTACTTCGGTTGACTAGATATTAGCTGTTGCGTTGCACTGAACCAAAACGAGGTGATTATTAGAAAGGAAGTATTTTTCTTCTGACTATGAGACATTCGAAATTTTAATTCAGCTAGCATTTAACATTCTAAAGAAGCTTATTCTTTCTGCATCACTTTGATCATTTTCCCTACAGATTCATTCATTATCCGGAAACACAAATATTTTTTCTCGTAAATACGATAATTTTTAATTACTGAAAAAAAAATGATTTCTTATATTGCTTATAATAATTTCTGTTTCAGTCAATATACATTTTCATATAACTTCGATTCCTGGCAAAAAGTAAATTTAGCTGCTGATTTGTTGTGCTAATTGATGACGAACAATAGCGAACAGCCAAGATGGTGAAACGGCTTAACGTCGGGAATGTATAGGAAATGACCTTAAGTGATTCAGTGTACGATACCGGCAATGTCATAAAACTTTGAGTTTATCACACGAGATTCACTTTAGCTGCTTCCTTCATTTCTCTCATTTGTTGTATGGTCTACAGTTGCATGCAAGAAAAATGAGAGTGGCTGGACACTGATGTGCATCAAGCCTTGAATTCGGTTATTTTGGAGGGCGAGCTTGTTACATCGTGTATCAAATTAATATGATGAAGGTACAATAAAATATATTGGAATAGTATGGAGCAATGAGTAATATGTATGCAGGAAATTCCATATGGGTGACCGTTATGTATTTTGCATTGAAATTTATCACTATATCAAATATGCTGAATCTTTTTTAAAACGCTCTGAAATAACAAGTGGCTAGAGCTGCCTACAATTATTTTTATTCGTATTTAATAAAATTCTACTTACTCATATTATTATATGTATATACTATGCTATTATCAAGTTTAAATTGGTGAAAAAATTATCTGGTGAATCTACTGTACGTCTAAACTGTTTTTCTTTTTTAACCATAACCATACTTTAGTAACCGAGTTAGTAGTAGGTATCACACGTCGAACTTTGAACTAACCTAGCTTTGAATAGAGACCTGAGTAGCATCGGAAGTAAAGTGAGTCGTAGAATTTACCACTCCACACTGGTTTGCAAAGATTGTGTATCTACCAGTATCACCTGCAATATCCGACAAGTGTTGTCGGGGAATTAGTTTTAGTTTAGTTCATTAAAATAATTAAAAAAACAATATGTGGCGAAAAAGTTGAGTTCATTCTTATTTTAAAAATGGTACTAGATTCTACTAAATAATAAATTATGCGCGTATCCAAAAAAGTATTCATAGCAATATAAAAAAAATTATGTCAAATTGCATAGCTTTATGCATCTTATGGAAGTACTATTGCCAAACGTCTTGATTTATTTTTCTCCAAGTTCCCGAAAAACTAGAATTTTGACTGATTTTCGAAGAAAATTAGGAATAAAAACGTTTCTCCGAAAATTCATATTTCTTTACTTATATATATATATATATATATATATATATATATATATATATATATATATATATATATATATGTATGTATACATATATATATATATATATATATATATATATATATATATATATATATATATATATATATATATATATATATATATATATATATATATATATATATATACAGTGGGTCACAGCTTATTTGATACAGTGACTTTTTAAAAATGTAAATCACTGTAACTTTGAAATAAAGAACCCTATTCAAAAAATTTAAACGTATTTGACTAGATGCATGTTCAAAGAATACAATGCAAACAAAAAATGTTCCAGCAATATTCCTCGGCGTCCCTTAAAAGAGAAATACCACTGGCGCAGAAAAATTGCAGCTCACAGCTTATTTGATACAGACATTTCAATGCGAAGAAACTTCTATTTCTCGCGGAGTTAATCTGTGTTGTTTTTGTTTCTTGAATTTTTGATTGTGTTTAGACATTGGCTTAAGTAATTTTTAGCAAGATCTTGTAAGGTGAAGTGCCAAAATGAGCCAAAATTGTAAAATGGGTCATCGCACCACAATTGAACAGCGCGAATCGGTATTAAACCACTTTAAAAAAGGACAAAGTGTTCGAAAAATTGCTGAAAGTGTGAATTTGAGTGTCTCTACAGTGCAGCACATAATTGAGCGCTTCCTACACGAAAATCGGGTAGAAAATAAGAGGAGAAATGCGCCAAACAATACTTTCACCGTATCTGACGAACGATACATTGTAAGGAAAGTGAAAGCAAACACAAAGATTTCCGCTCCAAAATTGGTTACTGAGGTTCATCGTGAATTAAGGAAGTCATTTAGTGCTGAATCCGTCCGACGAGTGCTTCGCGACCATGATTTCAGGGTCCGAGTAGCTCTTGGGAAGCCTTTCATTTCCAAAAAAATACAATAGGCCGATTTGTCTTTGCCAGTGAGCATGTGGGAAAGCCATCCGCGTTCTGGAATACGGTTATTTTTGCGAACGAGTCCAAGTTTAACATTTTTGGCTCCAACGGAATGTCATATGTCTGGCGCAAGGCAACCACTGAGCAAAACAAGGAGAACCTCAAAGCTACTGCGAAGCATGGTGGTGGTAATGTGATAGTTTGGGCCTGCATGTCCGCAGCCGGAGTCAGAAATTTAAAGTTTATTGACAAAACAATGAACCAAACAAAGAACCTTGATGTACCCAAAAACAATTTGCTGCAAAGCACTGAAAAACTAGGTGTTAGCAACCAATTTCGGTTGTACCAAGACAATGATCCAAGGCACAAGTCGGGAATTGTGCAATCCTGGCCAATTTGGGATTGCCCTCATTTGATGTCTCCGCCGGCACAGTCACCAGATATGAACGTCATTGAGAATCTGTGGACTTTGTTGGATAACAACATTAGAAAACACAAGATTTCTAATAAACAAGACCTGAAGAAAGCACTGCTAGAGGTAAGACAAAAAATTACTCCTGACATCACAAAAAAACTCGTTGATTCAATGCCGAATAGGCTCCAGGCTCTGTTTAAGTCTAAGGGCTATCATACAAAGTATTGAAATCAACTGGAAACCTCATAATTCACAACAATTTTAATGTTTAATCAAACTGTATCAAATAAGCTGTGACATGAAATTTGTTATTATTTTTAGTTTTTTTGTTTTTTAAGATGTAAAACAGCAACTTTGTAACAAATATAAACTTGTTTAATAAACAACAAACAATTGCCTTCAAAATGGTGTTCAAATTTTTTTGATATTGTTATTATTTTTTGAGTTATTGCAACTTAATTTTTTAAAGAAGCACTGTATCAAATAAGCTGTGAGCCACTGTATATATATATATATATATATATACATATATATATATATATATATATATATATATATATATATATATATATATATATATATATATATATATATATATATATATATATATATATATATATATATATATATATATATGTATATATAGTTAGGTGAATAATTATGGACTCAACTATATTTTTAGATCTCTTAAAAAACAGGAAATTATTTCAAATAACTTTTTATTTTTTTGGATAATAATCCTTTAAGAAAATTTAGTAGGAATGAAACGCTGATCATATTTCTTTCTCTAACAGAATAAATCAAAGAATTTATAAAAACTCGCTGTAAAATCTATGAACAATTATAAACTCAGTATAATATTTGTTACGTTTTTTATTTAATACTTAGTCCTATTACCCTTATTTTTTATTCCATCTAATAATCGACACGGAACGCTATTAACAAGACTATTTAATATTGTATCTGATATCTCGTTCCAGGCTACTATTATTCTTTCCTTCAGTTTGGCAATATTTTCAATGGATGGCTTCTCCTGGTCGTAAACTTTCCTCGCTAAGAGTCCCCACAAATTTTCTATGGGGTTCAGATCGGGAATTAACGCTGGCCATGGTAATAATTGGACTTCATAATCCTGAAACCACTTTTTTGAGGAGACAGCCGTATGGATGGGTGCATTATCTTGCTGGAAAATAATGTTTTCATCTTCCGCTAGTGTCACAAAAGGCAGTAGATGTTCCCCTAGTAACTCTTGATAACCGACAGCATTTATTCTACCATTAACGAAGGCTATTTGGCTCCTAGCAGTTTTTTTAAAGCTGCCCAAATCATCACAGGTCCACCTCGCTGCGCTCGTCTTGCCAAGATTATTCTTTCCTTGCGTAAATCGTGCCAGTAGTAATTAAATCCATCTAGTCCATCGAGATTGCATTTTTTCTTGTCTTTAAGGATCTTATGATCCCAAATAGTTCCTTTTTGCATAAATTTTTTTTTATATAAAATGGTTCCTTTTTGTATAAATTTGGCATTAATGTGACGTTTTGTCAATTCTGGTTTTTGCAGACATTTTTGATACTTAAACATTTTGGAGGATGTATCCTATTTTCTGACTAAGCTAGGATCACATTGCAGGTTGAACCTTCAAACAATTTCACAGTAGGCAAATATTTTGGAGGACGTCCACATGACTTCTGTTTCCCATAATTTTCGATTCCAAGCTTCAAAAAATGTCCTACAACATTCTGCGATCTTTTAAAAGCACTCGCAATTTCTTTCTGAGCTTTTCCACAGTTCCTTAAATCAATAATTCTCTGTTCTTCAACATCATTTCATTCTTTTCCACGTGGCATTTGAGGCATCAACAAAATTTTTCAACTCTCAAAAAACACACTTCCACGTCTTCAAAGCATTAAAATTCTACATAAAAACTCAAATCCACACTTGAAACTCTCTTGGCAAACTCCGAACAGCAACAGAGTTTATAAGTATTCACAGCACAGCAAAATGGCTATATTTTTCTTAATTTACATGTATATTACGAGCAATATGTAGAGAAGGAAAGAAAATTAAGCATTTACGTGTAATTTTATTTTTGCATTTAATATTCGCCGTGGGAAAATGAAATTTGATATTTGTGATATGTGTGCTTTAAATATATACGTACAAACTTAAAAATATTGTCAAAACAGTAATAAAATTTTCACATTCTACAAACCTCATGCGCTTATAGAGGTGCTCATGTTTAATTCCGTAATGGTTACATACCTATTACGCAAACTCTTAATCCGATCATAGCCTCTCAAATTTAGCATTTCTGTCCATAACAAAACATTCTTAAATGTAAAAAAAACTCAACTTGTATGAGCGTGTGCTGGTTCATTTCATCAAAGAATGATGCGGAACAGCTTTGGAATATAGTGAATGAAAAATTGGCTATATTTCCTTATGCTTGGGATTAATTTTTCCCGTCATTATTTACAATTCAACTGTTTCATTTCCAAGCTGTGTACAAAATAAATTGAAGAAAACTAACTGTTTCTGATTTTTTCCACTAAACGTTCTGCAAGCTCGAAACAGTGTTTTTCAGAGCCAATTTTTAATGCACAAATTTTTAATACATTAAAGCAAATAGTTTCAATTGTGAATTTTTGAAAAAACATTTTTCGAATTATGGTTTTTATACTGTATGTTAGTTTGACAAGTAATGTGGTAAGGATGTTGCATGTCAAACATCATTATTATTAATAAAATGGTTAATGGCTACTATGCGGCCGAAACTACCCGATACTATTTTGTTTTCTTGGTCCCATAGGTATCGGTCCACTTTGCCATATTTGCTTTATATCTCCGCTTTATAGCTATTTGCAGTTCTTTTTAGCCTCTTGTGGGTCGTGGCAATTCACTACGCTTCTGGTTGTCCAACAGACTGCATTGCTCTTCATCTGCATTATATAGCTTTTTGCCTCATTTCCGCTGTCTCATCAGTCCATCAAAAAGCTGTCTGTTTTCCCGGTAGTGATTTTCGAAGTGGCATCGACGCATCGCACGTTTACCAAATTTCACCCATGGTGAAATACACCACCGTATCTATTTCCTTCCAGCCTTTTGATACCATTGTTTGGCCTGCGCTGACCTCGACCTCAAAGCTGGTGTCAAATGACTCCAACAGCTTCTTCTTGTCCAACTTCAAAATATTCCACTCAAGTACTTTCCGGCTGTTCTGAAGATCCGGGTTTTCCCACACAATCAGAAGGTGATATAATTGTCACCACTTCCACTTTACTCTTCTATCACTCTCCAGTCCCTTGTCATCATGAACAACGCCTCCACTCCACTCCAAAGGTCCCGCATTAAGGCCATCAGCCAATACCAGTTTGCCAAGAAAATCTCAAAGAGCGTCTTCTAACACTTCTATATTTCTACAAAATACACTTATTGGGTCATTCGGTGAAAAAAAAACAGTTGACAAAGTTAATGCCCCCGTTTTCAATTCACACACATCCATCATTCGAACCTCACCAATCAACCCGGATCTCCCGAATGTCTACAACCAATAAGGCTGCATAGCCCGAAGTGCTTGAGCACCATGTCTCTGGATTCCTCCTTCAACATAGTTCGCTGATTATTGCAATTTAGCTCTGGATCTATGCATAAGCTGCGTGATTAAGTCGCCTATAGTACGGCATCTCAGCAAATGTCACTAGAGAGCCTTCATCTACGCAGCAGCTTATTCGGAAAACTGGACATGTTTCAGACCCCAGAACATGTTTGGCTTCTCCCGTTTTGCCTTTCTCTTTGCACAGCAAGCAGAATGAATCAGCCGAGCATCATTTTACAAGTTGTCTGACCTGTCAGTTAGCGCAACGGTCTTGTCTTTTGCAGTCTTTTTTTGTGTGGGTATACTCCATGCACTTGCCACAGCACACAACTTCAGGCCACTTCCGTACTCTAGCGTTAGCCCAATCTATTCTTATTCGTCCAGTATCAACTAGATTCAAAGCTTTTGCTTTACCCAGTTCTACGACATTTTCCTCTATTCGCTTGTCTTCAGGCAGAATAAGGTAATTTTTACGCTCTGAAATCCTTCATCCTGAATTGCTGCAGCCACTTCTTCCTGTCGCGTAAAACTGTCGAAGTCAAATATCATGAATTTGGCTTTGAAGACGAGCTTTCTGAACTATCCGAAATTCCTCACAACTGACTAGATTGTGTGGAAGCACCTAATACACAACATAAATACACATCCACAATCCACAAATACTTGACACTTCAAGCAAACACCAAAATTACCAAAGACCAAGTAAGGTAAGAAAGTTCTAATTTTTTATGTTTGTAGCATATAAGTCTAGTATACTTTTAATCTTCTAGAATAAACAATAAAAATGTTTTTATATCAGTTATAAAATTTTATTTATTATCAGGAAGAAATGTACGCTTGCTAAATTTGTGACCCTGACGTGATTGTAAGTTTAAAAGCAATTATGCTTCGACGATGGACTCGCGCAATCAACATTCAACTCTGAATCCGGAAATCATGCCGTATTTCAAGCCACTCTCACTCGTACACTCAAATAATTCGAGATGTTTCAAGTTCTGGCCAAAACAACATAATATTATAGGTCTGGCCAGCAGCCTGTTATTTTTGTGCGGCTAAAATCCGTTCAGCAGAATAATCAGCAGCTGAAAAACAAACAACAGCCACAAGGGCAGAATCAAGTGTCTTCGTCTTTCCAAAATGCGGTCCAGTCAATAATTGTTAGACACCAGGTTCAGGGACCACAACATCAGCAACAATAACAAATTTAAGCAGCAATTTAACCTAATTCGGATGTTCTTAGCAACAATTCGTCGAATAGTTTTGCCTCGATGAATCACATGATGGATATGGGAGCAAATCATTACCTCGATCATTCTCCACCGTTCTACATAACACGCGAAACCAAATTCCGTTAAAATACAAGACACGTGGAACACGTATTATACCAATACATTCATCATCGGCTGCTGTAGTTGTGACCGCAACTGATCCCTGCCATCCTCAATTAATCGGAGCTGCATACAATCATCCGGGCTTTGCCAATGATGTTACTCCTGCAGGAATGTACATTAAATACGATCAAACCTACTATGCATATCCATCAATGGCACTTCCAAATAACCAAAGATCTCCGCCGAATGATAGTGTGGGAGCACCTGATACACAACATAAATACACATCCTTAATCCACAAACATTTGACACTTCAAACAAACACCAAAATTAACAAACATTAAGTAGGCTAAGATAGTTGTAATTTTTTTTGTTTGTGGCACGTAAGTCTAGTATACTTTTAATCTCCTAGAATAAATAATAAAAGTTGTTTATGTCACTTATTCAATTTTAATTATTATTATGAACAAATGTACGCTTTCTAAAATTGCATGGCTGAATTTCGCGAAGTCTTCACTCTTTGCCAGCGTCACAAGTATTCCACCGTCTTTCTGATTTATTAAACTTGTGTCTCTACTTTGCTTGGGCTTGCTCCTGCACGAATATGCTGAAGGACTTCCCCATTGCTCTTCCCTAGGTATGCTTTACTATTATAGCTTCTATTTCCCCTAGATGATTTGGTTTTCTTTCGTCTAAGTTTTTTTTTTGCGTCAAGCTGCGGATTCGACGCCAAGTTCTTAAATGAGCCAGAATTAGTCAACTGCCTGATGATCTTTTGTTCCTTATTTAAGTTCTGTTTGGCGGTGTTCCTATCCTTACGATGTTTTCTTTGTGAGGGCTGCATTCAGACATCCCTGCCTGTTTTTGTGCTTTGGTTTGTGCAATCCATAGAATTTCGGCAATATTTTTGCTCGGTGCTCTCCAAGCTGGGATCCTTCAATTTTCTCAGCTCTAGTTCAACCTTCTTCCAATTTTCTCTAGAAGTTTTTATAGCTTACAGAGCCTCTGCGAATTCAAAAAGATCATCCGTTGGAATTTGGGATGCGTCTTCCATTTTTTAAATTATAGCCTCTCGCACCCTTTCTTCAGCATTATAGATTCTCTTTGGAGAAGTGGTTGCAGTCATCGCTGGCGAGATACCCATTAAAACGTAGCGGCTGCGTAAATATTTCTGGGCTAAACACCATTCAGCACGCCGAGTTTATTTTGCTCTTGATGTATCCACTACCTACTGCAGCAGCATTCAGGGCACTAAGTGCATCAGGGAGATAGAACTTTACGGAGTTTTATTCTTTGCACCTCTCCTACTTTCATCACCTCCACTTTTAGCCTACCAATAAAAGAATTTAATTCCTTGGTCACTTGTGTATTACTGTCAGCTTTTGCATCAGTTTTGATCACTTTACTGTTCAGTTTATTATCAATCAAGTTTTGTAGGTCCCCTTTCAGAGCCGCCATCTAGGTCTGGATGGACACTCACCCGAGTGAACTCGTTCTTATCTATACAAACAGGGAAGCCACGTAAAAATTGGCAAACACCCGTATGGGGTCGTATGCTCAGAACCAGATCAGCGCTTATCAGGAGTGCAGCTCAACTGAAGCTTTGCCACCAATTGAACAGCACAAACTTCGCATGTATTCTGAGGCGTGCCTAGGTTTTAACAGGGCGGATTCGGTATGATATTACTCTGAAACCGGTTGCACTTGGATCTAACTCGGGTGTTACTGAGTCCAAAATATCATAGTCACCTGCCCAAATGCATCAGTTCCAAAGCATTAGTCGAGATCTTTGTCCGTCTAGAGTATGGTTGTCTGAGCCATTGCAGGTACACCATATTTGCATTGCTGCCCTGCTTTCGGCAGTGCCATGACTTATCAATGATGAGCAATAAGAAAGTGTGATTACCGTAGCCTCCAAATAATGCTGGAAACATTACCTGGGGCCTCGGCAAGCAGCTCTTTAGGATCATAAAGTCAAACATTCACGACAAAATCAAAATAAAACATAATATGATTTATCTTCTTTTGAGTTCATGCAGCGCAAATTCTTGTGTGCACGTCTAAGTTACGGCACAATTAACCTTATTTGTTTTATCAATTGATCAGCGTTGGGTAGTATGGTTGTGGAAAATGATAAAATTTTGATATTTGTATTTATCCCGGGGTAGGAGAGAGTGGGTAGGAAAATAATACATATGCTTTTTCAAAGGATATGGAACAAGATTATGGGTTTTCTTGGTTTTGATCCACAGCTTCTTATTAGTATGAACCAGGGCCGTAGCCAGCCGTAGGGCCCGACGGGCCCGGGCCCCCCCCGAAATTCCGCGAATCCTAAAATTTTCCTATATATGTGAATGATGTTTTAAAAATATGTCTATCGATAGGCCATATTTTTTAAGACAATGCAACAACTGTGAGACATATAATATCTCTATTAGCACATTTGAACATTCAGAAAGTTGATAATGCACCATGCTTCACCTTGCTCGGGGATGAAACCATGGATATATCAGGAATTGAACAAATGTCAGTATGTCTCAGATACCTCGACTTCGACGAAGACTTGCGAAAATTGATTATTCGTGAAGATTTTGTAGGATTTGTACCGATTTACAACCAGACTTCTGAAAAAATAACTGAAGCTTTCCAGAAACGTTGTAAAGAGCTGAGCCTCAAAATGGAAAAATGCATTGGTCAAGGTTACGATGGAGCACGTAACATGTCTGGTCATGTCAGTGGCGTCCAGGCGAGAATGAAGAATCTGTACCCATTGATGATGTACGTTCATTGTTATAGCCATCGTTTGAACCTCGCATTGTCAAATGCCATGTCAGTCCCACCTGTTCGGAATTGTCTTGGGATTGTGAACGATGTCGTGAACTTATTTAGAAACCACGCGTATGCGACGAAAATTCTTCAAGATCTCATCCAAGAACATGCTCCAGAGAGCAAAAAGAAGAGGCTTATTCGTCTTTGCGAAACAAGATTCATCGAACGACATGACAGCATACTATCTTTCGTAGAACTGTTCCAAATCATCCACATGGGATTAGAAGAAATTTCAGAAAAATCTTGGACTATTTCGAAAACTGCGGCCTGCTTACTTGCAGTAGTTAAGAAAAGCGAGTTTCTCGTCAGTCTCTTGGTTTGTAACAGACTTTTCAGCTTCACGCTTCCTTTGTCAGTTCAACTGCAAGAAAAGTCACGTGATTTGGCATCAGCAGTAGAGCATGTTTACGAAATCGTGTATATGCTTCAAAAAGAACGAAAAACTGCAGAAGTATCGTTCAGCAAAATTTTCATAGCAGCTGAAAAACGTGCAAACGACACATTCGATATGGAGCTGAAAGTTCCGAGACTCACGTTGAAGCAAACAACTCGTTCCAATTATCAAACAGACTCTGTTGAATCGTACTTTCGGTCTGCTGTTTTTATTCCTTGCCTCGATACGCTGATTCAGAATTTGTCAGACAAATTTCTTAATGAGAGCGCGGGAATCTTATTAAGCTTACAGATACTTCTCCCTGGATTTGCTGCAATTGAAAAAGTAGATGACTTGCATAATCTTTCGCCATACTTTGATGATCGAGTTTCAGAATCCGCTATAAAAGCTGAGTATAAATTGTGGTGTGAGAAATTATCGGGACTCGAGAAAGATGCCGGGGTTTTACAAGTATTGGATTTTTGTGACACGAGCAGATTTCCAACAATCAAATATCTTTTAACAGTTTTGGCAACTCTTCCGGTCACAACGGCAAGTGTGGAAAGGTCATTTTCGACACTGAAAAGAATCAAGACTTACTTACGTAACTCAACGGGCAATGAAAGACTCAGTGCACTCGCAGTACTGTCAATTCATGGGAACTTAAGTATCGATCTGAATGAAGTTTTCGAGATTATGGCAGCAAAGAAATTGCGAAAGTTAAAATTTTAAATTTTGTCTACTGGATTGACGCTTTTGATTGACAATTGATATGTATGTACGTGACTGATAATTAAAATTACAGTGACAATATTGATAACAACAAAGCAGTTTTTCACTAATGAGTCCAACTTTGATAACAAATATCAATGCAAGACACCCATCAACCATTTCCGCCCCCTCCTCCTCAAACAAAATTTATAACTATGTTTTGGGCCCCCCCCCAAACCAAATTTCTGGCTACGGGCCTGGTATGAACAATCTTTTGGACATCTAGTCGCAGTCAAGTACACACTCAGAGGTACCCGTGGTTTCATCGCAGTGGCCACAAAGTTAAATCGCACTTCGCACTTAATAATCCTCTGAAGCCGTCGTACTACCGTGGGCTGCCCCTATCCACCAGCTGGGGACGCATCCAATAGCTGACCACAAAAACGTCCTGGATGATTATATACTTGATTATGTATATTCGTACACATTCAAGTACATTCAATCAATTAATTTGAGCTATGTAGCCATTGGGTTTCACTGAATTCGAATGAGGTATTCAGGCAAGTTTTACAGCACCTTTATTGTCGATCAATAGTTCCGCCTTCTTCGAAAACAATTGATATCCAATGCAACCGTTGCGGATACCAAAAATACCATTTGAAACTAGCCCACAGATAGCTGATTTAGCATTTTTGCGACCAAGTCGCCGGCAAGATTTCCCTGTCTGTGTGTCGTTCAACACTTTGTCACAAACTTGAACAAGAAAAACTAGAGTATATTCGAATAAGCACTGAACTTTATTTTCCATTCACATTGTGAACATGCGATTAAAGGGGTAGTACCGATTAGGATGCTAAAAAACAGTATAATTTTCAATATTTTTTTTTAGCTCCATTATCATGTATAAATTTTCAAATTTGCATGGGTAAAATACAGGTTTTGAAGATTACAAGACATATATTTTTTTATTTTTTTCATTTTTCTACTTATTTATAGAGGGCGCCAAAGTTGGCGTCTCGAAAAATGCTTCGTCACACTGCGGACAGATAATCACAGGAATGAAGAATCTGAAACAAAAAAATCAAACCGCATTTGAAAGAGGAATGTTTCTTACGTAAAACATATATCTAAAACAATATTTAAAAAAAATGATAATAGAAAAATTGCGGTTGTTTGAAAATTTTTTTCCAAAAATCATCTTTTCTTTCACTTTGTTTCGCTTGCCAAATTTTTTTGGGCTAATTTTTGGCCTTTATTGTGGTAAATTACCACACAAAATACTTGAATAAAGTAGTGCACTAAATTTGACTTAAATCGGTTTGGCCAATCCGGAGAATAAGTGTTCGCAGTTTGAAAAAACGTCATTTCGAGAAAAACGCGTTTAAAGTTTTTTTTCCGTTTATTTATTGAATATTATTTAAAAAATATGTTTTTATCACCTACAATTGCTCAGTCGGCAATCTCTGGACCATACATAAATATTCTTGAGTCCACATAAGCCAGTTGCTCTTGCAGCTGGGCAGTTTTTTTGCCAAACGCGCTTCCTTTGCTGCTTTTTCTGCCTGACTTATGCGCTCTTCATCTTTTTTTTCACAGTAATTAGAAGCAGGGGTCTGCCATAAACTGCCGTAACTTATTTATTTTTGGGAATATCTTAATAAAATATTGAGACGAGATTTCTGAAGGTATAATAAATTGAAAAATTCAAAAAAAATTAACAAAAAACTGAATTTTTCAAAATTATAACCGGTACTATCCCCTTAAAAATTACGCCGCCTTGTGAAATTTAAATGTGAAAATGCTTTTTAGGACAAAAGTTGAAATAAGGTATGAAGGAAGACTGTCCTTTCAATCAAATAATGAATTATTTCTTAATAAGTATGGTGACCGTCTATCATTCAATCTTCTAAAATATTCAGTCTTTGATTAGCATCACCAAACAAGTAATAATAAAGCGCACAGTATGGTCAGGACATCGATTAAAAAAAGTAACTAAATAAATACGCGCAAAAATATCTAATATTGCAAAGAATTGACATTCTGAGGTCTTCAACCTATCACTTTTCGCTTCATTCTTTCATTTCCAACTGTCAATAACACTGCTGCACAAAGTATCACAAATATATTCCAACCAATATTTTGGAACTAAATTAGAGTAAGTTAATTTAGGCGATTTACTTTTTCTATCGTCCCATGCAGCAAAATCAGCCTACCAAGTCACTAAAATCTTCACATTCACAAATTCATATACAGATGAAAGTATGCATGAAACAAGTGTTTGTAAATTTTTATAAAAACGATTTACAAGGTGAATATCAATCATTCGTAGGAATGCTGGTTAACATCACATCAAATTAGCACCCGACACCTTTAATAAGATCAACACAAATCAAAAAGTTTTTCTTTTTTCCATTCAGCCATCACGGAATAATTGTCCTTCATCGAATTAAGCGATGCTGTAATTTACTTACGTCTTTGTAAAACATATAATTAACGTGATTTTCTTATAGAAACCAAAACAAATGTTAAGTGAAAAATAGAATTGATTTCAGAGTGAATTTAGTCGGGTACAAAAATTTACATACTTATCGGAAATTATAATAAACAATCAAAATATTTTGAAATTCAACAAAATTGAGCACTATCAAAAAAAGGAAGATTTGAATGCCATGATAAATTGGTACGTAGCAAAAAAGTTGATAAACAGTCGTTTTACACTGTAAACCATTTAAGGTTTTGATTTCGCGATAGATTTAAAATGGTCAATTTATCCGGATAACGATAAAATGGTACATGTTTGAATAAACTTAGTATTGTAGCTGACCTGACCATGATTGGGCCTCATGGAATGTTAAATCAACCTAAAAAAAAACTATCTTTGCTATTACTTGGTAACTTCTATTTTAGGGCGTCGAATGTTTTGGATTATCTATCTAAAAGGCTATTTTGTGTGTACTACTTCTCAAACCTACATATATACACATGTATACTTGGATTTCGAATATTTTCCACCACATCTCTCCATCAAATGAAGCTTAGCCTACAAGCGCTGTTAGATAAAGTATTGGGCAGATATTTGGGCTGAAGTTGGCTGAGATTCGAATAATTTTTCTAGTATCAGCCCATAAATAGATTGAAGCACGCATGATATTCAAGCACCAGAACGTGAATATGATGAAGTTTCTTCCAAAAAATTCACTTCATTAAAATTGCGCGCTGCAACAAAGATTGTTTCGCGGCAATATTCAAAACAGAAAATAACTAATGAAAGAGAATATGTTTAGACTGTTAGCGAAAACAACAAATTACACGATCGTGCTCACAAGCAATTTATGTGTAAACACCCTTTTTCTATAAGTTTGTCTCGAGATAGATAAACTTTTATCAGAGAAGGGAACAACCTCGTCAATGTCACGGTCACATAGAAAATATTTGAACTCATGTTTGCAAAACAATTGAAGCTGAACTGAAGTTGTTATTAAAAGTCACATGCTATGTAAATTCTCACGTCAATATGATATTAAAGTGGATCTTATCTTAATTAAAGTTCATAGCTATTAAGATATATAGCAATCAAAATTATATCTTCTTTCCTTACCTTAACTAATATGTATACATATTTTCAAATCTTATTACCGTAACGTCAATATGTAAGTTAGTCAGTTTAGTTAAGATCCAACTCTTCGCTCAAAACATCTGCTGATCCGGAATTGCTTTTATACGTTAATTTATGCAAATAGACCACTGGATCCTCGTTAATACAGTCATTAGATTTTCGTGAAAAAAACTTTTGTGAATTCTGTTGCATTTCAAACTCATTAAAAGAACATGAAAATCAGCGCAAATAGTTCGACTTGCACTAGACATCAAAATGCTATCGACTTTTGAAGGCTGCATGCCATGCATTTCGAAATATCCGAAACAAAAGCTATTTTCTTCTTGCAGTTGATGTGTGTGTGTTCTTCTTGGCCGCGATTTTTTTCTTCATTCCTCGGTTTGTTCTGCTCTCTTTGGGCATTCTGAGTAAAATAAATGTCATCGAAAATGGAATGTTGTTTATTGTAATTTTAATAGTCGATACGAAGGTGACGATGATTAAGAATTTTCACGTTTTCATTTGGAAATGAAGTGGATTGCTGAAATAATCGTAGGACGAACTAGTTTTTGTAAGGAATTTAGGAAAGGGTGATAAATTTAAAGAATTATTCGGACTGAATCTTTTAGTGGCAGAATTACCTTGGCATTTGACGACAGTGAAACATTTACAACTTGCAATATTCGTTGTGATTCAAAAATTTAGACAATGGAAATAACAATTTATACGATTGCAAAAGCGTCAGCTGCCATTTTCAAATACTTTTTGGGAAAATTATCTTACTGAATTTTAATTCCTATTTGATACCTTCACAACCGTCGATTTCGTCTCTTACTGGATACCAATGTTTCAACACAAAGTATAAATGAATTTGTTACATTAGCAATCATCGCTACATCACATTCATCACGTGTAAAGTTGCAACGAAGCTTGTTTTCAATTTCACCAAAACCGGGTGTTGACATTTCAATGTGATCCAATTTTTTTCTATCGCTGGAATTCGGAAAATATTTTCGATCTTTGTTGCATGTTTATGCATAGTTTATGCATTTACCAGCTGGCTGCTATTCCAATTTTATGGACGCCCACTTATGATTTAATTTGAATAGAAATGCTGCTCCAAACTGATTTTGATATGTTCATTCACAAATATTTTTGCGTTCAGTTGCTGATATTGATTGAAAAGAGTGACGTATGTCAAATAAGAATTCTGTAGCCTGTTTATCTCAAATAGTTCTAAATGCCTGTGAAATTAATATAATGTGCAAGCAGAAAAGGTTAATTAAAAATAACATGTCTGATTTCCTGAAATGTTAATGACAGTTTTTATCAAGATGATAATTTACTAAGCAAAAGAATGTCGCATATTTTGTTCGCCCGTCTTGGATCTGATACAGCGTATCATTCAATGATTTAATTTGATTGTTTACAAGAATCTTACATTTGTTTGTTAAAGTTTAATTTGTATATTTTCGGTGATTGGAAGCCAAACAACAGTTAAATAAGAACTTTAATTACACCACTAAAAACTTTCAAAGTGGGAGGTCCTTTGACGAATGCACAAAATATCCTCTTTTTTTAGAATCGAACACAATCCCCTGCTAACGCAGAAGCCTTATCTTTCAATCGACATAAACATAACAGCAGCAATTAACGGAAAAAGGACGGTCCAATTAACGGAAAAAGGACGGGTGTCCAATTACATTTAATTGTTTAGCACATCTCTCGTTTCAAAGCAATACCCTGCCATACTAATAAAAAGCATAGCGCCAGAGACCATAATATATACCACCATAAACATAGCTCATGTCCGGATCTTGATAAATTATGGTGCCAGGCATAATTTATCATAATTTATCACGATAAATTGAGGACATCAAATTTGACAACAGTATTTTGGAACAGTACCGACGAAGGAAAAAACAAATGTAAAGTGGTAAAAAGGTTTACAAAAGGTTTAGAGGATCTAATGACGAAGCCAAAAAAATTAGAGGCCTTGGCAGTGATGTGTAATATATGCTGGTAGAACTTCAACATAGAACCAAAGATCAAGTCAAGGTCCTTGAAACTATCAGCAGCATTCAGCGCGGAGCCAAGAACAGAGTAAAGAAAAGCAGAGGGGATGTTTTATTGGTGAAGAGCATTTGATGGCCCTTTGCAGTATCCCGGGCAGGGGAATTTGCAGTGCACCAGCTAGCTAAAACTTCCAAATAGCTTTGCAATGTGAAGTAGTCACTAGTAATCACTCAGAAAGTTTCCAGATCATCAACGAAAAAAATGTAGGGTGCGTTAAAAAAAATAAGGAAGATCGTTAATAACAAAATGATCAATAAAGGGCCAAGAATAGATCCTTGCAGGATTCCCCAGCTAAAAAAAATGGTGGAAGAAGAAGATTTAATAGGAATAAACACGAAGAAGAAGATAATCAAGAAAAGCATATACCGCAGAGACCACACTCAGCTTGCTTTGATAATCATGGTTCACGGAAGAAAACATAAAACAGGCGCATCATAAAAATGCATAACAGAAAAAATGTCAGAAAAAGTCTTAAATGAGCTCATATAAGATCAGAAAGATTTGAGATTATAGATAAAAAGGAAGATGTAGCAAGTGAAATATTTCTTGAAGACAAAATACTCGAAAATTTATCATTTCAATTCGACAAAAGGACAATTAAGTCACCATATAACAATACATAGGCAGAATGGAAGCAGCAATTGAAGTAGGACGAGAGCTTTGCAAAAAAAAAAGCACTTATGGACAAGTAGGGAGCTACCAGAAGCCATGTAAATTTAAAGAACCAAGCAACGCTGAGGATGCTGGCGAAAAAATGTTGGCAATCAACCATTTAGCAGATGAGGAGGGAGTGAAGTAACTGCCGAGCATTGCTTGAAGAGATTTATGAACACCAATTACCTCACTACCTATATGGCCCTATATGGACAGTGCACCAAACGGAACTAAATTACGGTAGAGAGCCACCTTTCAGAATATTAAACTCTCAGCTGAGGTGGGCTATTAACTCCTTTGAGCCGTTTAAATCCCCGGGCCCTGATGGCGTGCTTGCGGCTGACGTTCAACAGTCCATAGAAGTATCGCTACCATGGCTCAGGGAGATTTATAACGCTTGCCTACGCTTCTCGTATGTTCCCACCAGCTGGCGGGAAACTAGAGTTGTGTTTATTCCGAAAGCAGGAAAAGTCACTCATGTTAAGCCAAAGGACTATCGTCCAATAAGTCTTAACTCAGTCCTGCTTAAGATTTTGGAAAGGATCATTGATTACCATATTAAACGGTCAATCGATCCTATGTTGATCTCGCAGTCACAGCACGCCTATACCAAAGGCAAGTCTGTGGAGACTGCTCTTCACGTCCTTATTGAGCAAGTTGAGAAATCTCTTGCTCTAAAGGAATATACGCTTGCTGTCTTCCTGGACATCGAGGGGGCCTTCAACAACGTTAATTCTAACGCAATTGTTGAGGCTCTCTCGGTGATGCATGTGGATGAACGGCTGATTGCTTTTATTGTGCAGCTTCTCAAAAGTAGAGTTGTAATCTCTACGCTGGGTAATGCCAGCGTAAGACGAGGAGTCAGCACGGGCACACCTCAGGGTGGAGTTCTCTCTCCCCTGCTGTGGAACATCACGGTGAATACTCTTCTAAGGAAGCTGGACCGTGCCGGCTGCAAAGTGATTGCTTATGCAGACGACATAGCTGTTTCAGTGTCGGGAAAGTATTTATCTACGCTATCGGAGAGGTTAAATCACTCTCTTGACATAATTTCGCGTTGGAGTCGTGAGTGCGGCTTGAATGTGAATCCTAATAAAACGGAACTAGTGCTGTTTACAAGGAGGTACAAAGTTCCTGATTTTGAGTTACCCAAATTGAATGGGGTCTCCATTAACTTGAGCCAGAGGGTCAAATACTTAGGGCTGATCCTTGACTCGAAGTTACTATGGACGTACAATGTGGCAGAAAGAGCTCGGAAGGCTTTCAACGCACTTTACTGCTGCAAAAGGGCCATAGGGGCGAGTTGGGGATTGCAGCCTCGTACTGTTGCTTGGCTTTACACTGCTGTGGTGGAACCAATTCTTTTGTTTGGGGTGGCGTTCTGGTGGCAGGCTGCTCTTAAGGCTACCTGCAAACGGCAGCTTGAAAAAGTGCGGAGAATGGCTGCACTACAGGTAACTGGAGCGCTCCGCTCCACCCCTACTAAGGCACTCTTTGTGCTGCTACATTGGCTGCCAACCAACCTATTGATCTCACAGCAAGCTAATCTTGCAGCTGTGAGACTAAATTGTATCTCAGCATGGAATAGGACAGAGTTCGGTCATGCGAGGATCTTGGCCGAGGGAGTACCCGCACCAGCGGTTGTTGACTACATCGCCCCACAATGCATACTGAATTTGGAGTTTACAACTCGCATTCCATGCAGGGAGGAATGGTGTGATGGTATCACCCTTGAAAATGGGCTTATCCATGTGTACACTGACTGCTCAAAGCTAAACAATAGAGTTGGGTGTGGTGTATACTCAGATGAGCTGAATCTCAAGCTGTCCTTCCGTCTACCAGACCACTGTAGTGTCTTTCAGGCGGAGGTAGTGGCTATTTATCAGGCAGTCGACTGGCTTCTGTGTAATCGAATATTCCGGGTCAATATTGGTATTTTCACAGATAGCCAAGCGGCTATTATGTCTCTTGCTGGTCCTTGTACAATATCCAAGATTGTTGCTGAATGCCGTGCATCTCTTAGGGAGATGTCGAGACATTCGGTTGTTCAATTGATTTGGGTACCTGGACATAGGGGTTTTCAGGGCAACTGTGAGGCCGATGAGCTAGCAAGGCTTGGAACTTTGCTACCCGAGGTCTCTTGCTCCTTTTCAATAGGTATACCGATGACATCGGTCAAACTGGCCATAAGGCAA
Organism: Nemotelus pantherinus; assembly: GCA_963978885.1. Taxonomy (NCBI): domain Eukaryota; kingdom Metazoa; phylum Arthropoda; class Insecta; order Diptera; family Stratiomyidae; genus Nemotelus; species Nemotelus pantherinus. The sequence continues at coordinate 221,441,841 of OZ022264.1, forward strand.
AAATATCTTGAAGACGCTAAGAAGTCCTGGGCAGATGAATCTTCCTGTGTGATAACAAGGCAGTCCTGGGTATCCATGGATGCGCATCGCACCAAGCAGCTTTTAGGCTTAACTCGAAGCGCCCTTCGTTGCACTGTGGGCGTTCTAACGGGCCACTGCCTTATAGGACGGCATGCACAACGTTTGGGCGTAGAGTTTAATGACTTCTGTCGGAGCTGTGGCTCTGAGGATGAGGAGGAAACCGTCCTTCACCTCATGTGCCAGTGTCCGGCTTTGGCAAGGAGAAGACTGGCGGCACTTGGTGCACCCTTTCTCTCAAACCTGACGGAACTGTCCCCGGTCAATTTAAAGGCGATAGTCCGGTTTCTCAAAGGAAGCAAATGGTTTCCGGACTTTAGTGAGTAGAAGAGGGTCACTAAAATATTGTGGTATCACAACGGGCCTCTCCTGTGCCTATGTGTGCTGGTCGTCAGGCCTCTGAAAATCAGCAGCCACGTTAACCTAACCTAACCTAACCTCACTACCTCCTAAAGAATATTACAGATAGGACGTTCTCAACTCTTGGGAAAGACAGTGTAAAGGTGCGAAATTTCATAGCTGTATACGTTCCCAGACAGCCAAGTTTTTGTTAGGCAAACAATATTATCAATCGCAATTATAGAGCCTTGTTAGCCTTGGTCTTCAGACTGCAAGCATGCTGATAATAAATTTGCAGATGCTGGTTGAAGCTCTGCTTTTTTTCGAAAACTCCTAACAAGAGTCCTGACGAATACTCAATTCGGAAAGAAGTTCTTCTGAAATTCTACTTCAGCGGATCAGTAATACTAGTGCTGGCACAGAATACAGCGATAAGATATTTTTTTATGGTCGAGATTATAACAAAGACGGGTTATAGCTCGGACATACGTAGCAACTTGTTTCGCTGTAGCACTAAAAAAGAGCAAACAAATAAATTAAGCGGTGGTTCCAGCAATTCCGTTTGGGGAGTATTACAAATAGCATCCATCAAAGCAGGAGGCATATATGAAATACCAGGTAAGAAAGTTAATTGTTCCGGACAAGCACATGACTATCTATTTATTCTTCAACTGCATTTTTGCATTCATTAGACAGTTTGAGCTTAATTTTAAAAAACATCATCCGTTAAAAAACAGCTTACGATTTAATTCAAGTTTTGCAAAAGCTATGAAGCATTTGAAATTTATGTCATAACACTATAGAAACGTTAGTTTTGTTGGATTAACTTAAAACGAGAGTAAAGCCTTGCATTTATTGCATGTTGAAAAGGTACAGAAAAACTCTAGTGCATGGAAATCACTAGAAACGCTAATTTACGAAGAAAAGTAGATGAATATCGCAGATTTTGAGCACGTATTCTACCTCAAGTCTTCCTTATTACAACCAACCTATTTTGGATTTTAAAATCAAAAATGCATTTATATTCATGGAGTGCAAAGGTTTTTAAGGACACCATTTGCATGATTTCAAAACATATGAAAGTCAAACACTTGTTACTTATATTCATTGTCTGATGCTTATCTTACAAAACTTTGAAAGTATCATTTACAATTGAAGAATTGATGAAAGAGCTCAGTGCTCGCAACACTTTGTTAGCACTGTAACTAAAAGTCTACCATAACTGTTTCACGTCAGAGTCATCTTACCCTGTGAATTTCGTTTTCATCAGATGACTTTGTCGGAAGTTACAAGAATAGAAAGATGTTTGGAGTTACCATACGAACAATTTGCTAAACTTCGAAACTTTAAATATTGGATACTAATTTACATTGTAGATATCTGTTATATGCACTACAATATCATTACCGTTTGAATATTTAATGATAAAATCACTTAGTAAATAAATGATAAATAATTACAAAAACTACTATGACTAGCTGCAGTCCTATCAAAATGTTTCAACCAAATTCCTTCCAAATTCTGCCAACAATAAAGTCAATTTACCATATAAATTTTGAAGTCCATTTACAAATTTGATTTCATGACTGCACTGAAAGACATTGGGCAAAAAACTTTATTTTGCTGAGCGAATTTTCGAGATTCAAAAGAAAAAAATTACCAGCGCTGACAGCTTCAATCTAATTTTTGAGCCAAACTTCTAACAAGCTTCACCAAGAATAATTAATGTCCAGCTACTGTGTGAGTTCCTTTAAAACCGGGGGACAGAATCGGAATATTTAGGGCAAAAATCCGTTTTTTCTTAGTGATATTTCAACATAGCACCACTGTCACAAGGTTACTCATTTCACTTCTATCAAAAAAAGAAAACAATATTTCAATCCACATACAGCCGAGACCGGTAAGGCTTCATTCAGTGCGTTAGTGAAAAAAATTCAAGATGAGAAGGCATCGGATTTAAAGGTTTCAGGAGATGAAAGGTTTCTGGAGACGAAAAAAAGGAGTTATACTCCGTTATTTGGAGTTACGTCACTCATAGGACTCTACACAGGGAAAGTCCTGGATTTATTGGTGAAAAGTGGCTATTGCAAAAAATGTGAGTATTGGGCATCAAATTTACATTCGGCAGAGTTTGAAGAATGGTTTAAAGAGCATGAAACCGAATGTAATGCCAAACATCAAGGATCTTCCGGTAAAATGGAGGTGGATTCCGTTATTGAAATGTTCACGCACTCTTTAGAAAAATGTAAAGTAAGATATTTACAGTATATCGGTGATGGTGACTCCAAGACTTACAGTGGTATAGTCAAAGCTGCTCCTTATGGTAAAGATGTAGTGCTGAAAAAAGAATATGTTGGCCACGTCCGAAAAAGAATGGGCACCCGTTTACGAAATTTGGTAAACACAACTGTGGAAGTTGTAAAAACGGATGAAGGAAAAGAAACAAAAAAAAGCTTTTGTCTGGAAAAAATAGACTAAATGGTAAAATGATTGACAAATTGACAGTATATTACGGGCTGGCAATAAGAAGATATTATGATTCAGTCGAAAACATAAAGAAAGCGATATGGGCCACCTATTATCATTACGCATCTACCGATGAAAATCCTCAGCACGAGAAATGCCCGAGCGGCGAAAAAACCTTGTGTTCTTGGCAGCAAGCATCTGCGGCAGGTACTTTGGCATCCCACAAACAAGACTATAAAGCACTCTCGGCCGATGTTTTAGAAGCTTTCAAACCAATTTACGAAGAATTAAGTTCAGATGTTTTATTAGAACGATGTGTTGGTGGTTTCACTCAAAACTCCGATGAAAGTTTTAGGCACTCCGCACACGGGTCGTTAGCAATGCTATACGTGAGAGATGCGTTTGACACTTGTCAAGCTCGCGAGAAAACGAGTGCCGTCATCATCGTATTATGTCCACACACGGGTCGTCAAGAAAACGTCAGTATGCGTCGTAAAATCATACCATTCGGGGCATTTTCCCACCTCCCCCACGAATCGTACGTTGCCGTCATCCATCGCGATTGCAAAAACGACTACTCATTCGACTTGAGGCCTGCAATGCACAACGCTTGAGACGCACTCAATGTGAACCGACTACGCTTCTCACTCTTCACGATAGGCTAACGCTCCGTTAGCGGTCACCCATTGATTTACATAGGTTGTGACGACCAAGCGTAGAAATATCGCATCTACGACGATAGCTCAACGACCCGTGTGCGGATTGCCTAAATCAATTTGTCTGAAAAATCGCTCCGAAACATCTTCAAGCTAGCTTACCGGTGGTAGAGCTGGCTGCAAACATTGCTGCATGTGCATTCGACGAAGGTATCACGGCTCATTTAAGCGTACTGCATTCCATGGGAGTCAACATCGGTCATTCTGCCCACGAATATGCCCGGAAGGAGGACAACACTCGAATAGAGCACGCCGAACGAAAATCTGCCCAATGCTCCAAAGAAGTAAGAACAGCTCGTAGACAACAAAAAAAGATTTGATGGACTCTACAACTGCTTCAGAGGATGCCAATATCATTATTATACTTTCAATTGCTTTCTCAAAACTACGTTTTTGAAGTCGGTGCGTAACATAACTCAAAGATTAATGCACCGATTTCAATGAACTTTGGCGGACATCTTTAATATGATAAATACTCACGGATGAATGATCGATTTTTTTTTGTTTTAAATTTTTACTATTTTTTACAGGCAATCATAGGCTGATTTTTTATGTGAAAATGGTACCTCCAAATCAAAACCGCGCCAAAAATTGAAATCTCATATTGCTCATCATCCGCGAAAAAAACTAATATATTAAGTAAATCACTTCGATTTTTTGATTTCAGATAACACTGTCCGGCCAGGTTTTACGCACCGCACGACGCCTTTTTTCGAAGCGCCTTCGATCTACTGCCACCACGGGATAAATAGTTAATATTTTTTTATACAATAATTCCTACATACTCTCAAAATATAGTTCTTTAATGTGGTTTAAAAAATTAGTAATTATTTTCACTCAAAGCTGAGAAAAACAATCGCAAAAATCGGCTTTTCTTCGGCCTCGGAAATCATCTTACCCCCTTAAGTCAATACACCCTGTAAAGTTAATATTGATCTGATTAATCGGGTTGTGAGTTCCATGAACAGAATTTTCGAATGTGTAGGTAGATTCAAGAAGGTCATTGTTACTCGGTATGGAATTTCAAAAGTTTTACTTTGGCTGTGTAATTTATGTATAAGCTGCTTTTTAATTTTTAAAAAAAACGAAAGTTATTCAGGTTTACACTTTCAGTGCTTGCCGTAGCTACAGGATTGTCAGCAGAATCATATAAAATCACATAAGTCTATTACATAATACCACAAATACGTTTTGTTAATTTCATAATAATTTGATGACTATCGCAATTCAAAATTTCGCGAATATTCTGACATAATAAATAATCTACCACATAGAATATGGACAGTGTGAAAAATCTTGGTTTAACTAACTTTACATACCGTTCTTGAGTTACATTTCATATAAAAAGTATTGTTATCCAAGCTCATAGAATGTTGAGCTTTATCATAAGAAACGCTCAAAAATTTTGCAACTTGAATACGAGATAAACAATTTATTCTCTTGTGCGCAGCAAAAAGCAAAAATTATAACAAAAATAGCAATAAAATTCAGCACAAATTCGTTCATTTTGTTGAATTCAAACTACACGCTTCGCCATCTAATATTAATTACAGTGAGCTTATATCAATATCTAAACTAACTTTTTTCAAAACTGGGTTATAAAGCACTGGCTTAATTTTTCTCTTCATTAAATGGGAAAATGGATTCATCTGAGCTGCTTGCGGATATTACCCTAAAAACTCATACTAGATCAACAAAAAGTAATTACATTTTTTATCTTCACAATTTCTTTCGCTTCCCTTTAGAACGTATGAAGCGCATAGGAAATGATTTAAGAAGCTATGTGGATTCGTTTGATGTCGGGATAAATTTAATAAAAGTTATTATTATGCATCTTGAATGATTCCTTATTTGAGTTATTAATTATTTATTTGTTAATTTCTTAGCTATTCTAATTTGGAAATAAGTTGCACTTATTGAATTAACTGTTTTACTTGAAAACTTGTCGGTTCATAAATAAATAAATAAATAAATGAGATGGTTGTTCTTTCTCTCCTCTTCTCTATCCCTTTTTTAGAGTTCCAATAGGCTCTATTCTTTCCAATGTTTGTTCTTTCATTTCCATTATTTGTTCATTTAATAAGTAAACTTAATTCGGTATTTCTATCAAAGCACCTTGTTTTTACGTATGATATTGAGCTATATCGTGAAATCACCTCTGTCTAAGACTGCATTTGGCAGAAACGAAAAATACAGCCTGGAGCAGTTTAACCCGATGTCACACTTACTCGGTCACGATAAAATACTGCGATAAAAGAGATGTGATGAATAATGATCTCATTGAATCAGGATTCGGTTAGCCAATTATTGTGAACTAGGATAATGTTAAGTTCGACTTTCAGCATATATCATTTTTCTTTTCATTATTATACAGATTACTTGCATTCATTTGAACGTGTAAGTTAAATCTTCTAAAACACCATTAAATAAGGCCCAGCTTACGATTAAATACAAATTTTTCAAAAGCGATTAAGCATTTAAACACTATAGCAGCTGTTTTTTTTTTGTTGAACTTAAATCGAGAGCTTATTTTTTTCAGGGTGATGAAGCCTTGCATTTGTTGCATCGAGACAAATACAATTCTGGTAATAAAATAGCTAGCCATTTAAGAATTTCTAGAAGAAATTCCTTACAATATATCTATACATCATCTATTTAATACGTAGCTTATTTAACTTAATTCATTGATCACATTCCACCACTACAATATTCATATTGAAACATACGTCATTAACGCTTTTCCGTCTTACTTCTTTCTCACCCGTTCTCTTCAACCATTCAAAGCAACCCGCTTAAAATCATTGCAATGATGAAAACAAGCCACCAATTTTTCCGTATTTAAATATCAAGCTCGAAAAACAACAGCGAACACTTCAAATCGAGTTGTCGCCGAGTTAAGGGTCTTCTCAATTGAACGAATCAAGCAATCATCCAGTTCACCCACCAATCGACTCCAATCAAACAAGCATTGCTGTGCAGTCTAGCAAGAAGCAGTTTTCAACTTTTAAGAAGCACTCATTCGGATCAAGCATTCAATTGATTGAAAGCTATCCTACTGTTGGATTACTCTTGGAGACTTGCCTTCCAGTAAAGTGTGCGTGTGATTTTGAGTGAAATTCGAGCTAGTGAATTGAACAGTGAAGAAAACTATAGTGCGGTTAGTTGAATAGACGTTAAGTTTGAGTGCTCTACGTCGAAGTAGAGACTGAAGTGTGAAATTGTGCAGAATATAGTCTAGAACGGTGCGTTTTTCTTGCGTGATAAACAATTAGACAAATTCAAAATGTTTGGACGATATATTTTGACTGCAAGTATAGTGGTGAGTATGATGTGTTTTTATAATTGAATAATGGTGAATTTGATTAACAACGGATAGGAAAAAGTTTTTACATCTGAGAACATTTGATTTTATTTGAGCTGACTTGAACGGTCAAGAATTTTTCAAATTAGCAAGAGTTTCCTTTTGTTGCTCCTCAAAATCGTGTTTAACAGTGTTATTATTCTGCCTCTGTGCATCGGTTTCTGCTTATTGTAACCCGCTCCATGTGCATAATAGAATACATTGACGTTACACCGGACTTTTTTTGGTCACGGAATAAATGGTATCTACGGTCGTTCGAAATTGATTATATCATGTACTTTGTGTAAATGTTAAAATGCCGAAATAACTCTGTTATAGACTTTATTCATATAAAGTTTATATGAAAACAAATAATGTCAATAGTAAAGAAGATAATGGAACACCTGTTCACTTCCATTCATGTAAATAAATTAAAACTAAAAGTTAAAAGTTATATAAAAAAGATCTTGTCAATGGGAATCATCTGGATAAAAAAATGCAAATACTTCTTGATAATGAAAATCTAATAAACTTAAAATATAATAAATATACCTTTAGCTAGATTCGAAATTTATACTGGAATGAATTGGAAATAATTTATTGTGATTTTGCGAGGCCTATAAATATATATTTCAAAATGCGTGGCTGAAAGCAGGTGACTTTATTATTTCAATTTTTTGGTTCTGTACATTTTATGGCCTATTTTAGTATCTTATTAATATGATTTGAAAAAAATCTTACTCAAGAGAGGACACAAGTGTGCTTTAATCAGGATGTTGGTAAAAATGGTAAAACAAAATCACTGCTTCCCAAAATGCATTTACGTAAAAAATAGCCTTTTAAAGACACAATTCTGCTCCTTCTATGAGAAAAAGAAGATTTTTTACAAATTAAGTTTGATTTTAAACTAAGTTATCGTTAGGACATAGATTATGTGCGGAAACATCAAAAAAATTTCAGTTTATAAAAAAGAAACAAAAAAATCAAGTGATGTTGAAAATATGCTTTGGCTTGAAATACAATAACATTTATAAAATAGGAATTAAAATTTGGGACGAGTTCTGCTGCACACTGCTTTAAACACTTAATAAGCTTAGTGAAATTTTTATGAAATTAGATTTATCCGATCAATCAATCTAGTTTACCGTGTATCTTGTGAAACTTGCGAAAATATCTATTGAATAAAAACTGTGCCAGTAAAATACATTGTTGTAGCGATGATTACGGTAACTCTTTGTGCAAAAAATATAATTTCTTAAATAATTGTGTTACACCTAGTATTTACTCTCATTGAAATTATCAGAATTTGCCGGTAATTTTATTTTAAATTTATCAGTCGAACTCACTAATAATTAGTTGAAATATCGTTTTTGTGATTCTAGATAGTCAGATTGAATACTTTTCAATGTCTTTTGAACCAGTTACCTTTCGTTGGCATATTCTGGTGGCCAAGCCATGAAAAAGAGATTAGCAGATACCATTTCGAAACGCAAGAAAAAAGCGTGATTAACGAAATCGAAAAATCGAGGAATCCCATTCAAAGTAATATCGGTTAGCAGGAAACTGTGTCTTATAAACATTTTAGTCTAGTAGCTACAGCGTTGACTACAAATATACGTGGCTGTCAATTCAGTTTGCAACTTTTTTGAAGAATACCCTGAGGCGAATCAACCCGTGAGTCCCGGAACACAGTTTTCGATAATATCTTAAATTTTAACCCAGTCATTCCGCTGGTCTCAGGTCTGTGCGAGATAACTGTGTATTGTAGGTCTAAATTATGTTGAATAGAACTAACGAAAATAACGCAGAAAAATCTTATGCTAGAACCAGACTCTCGGTGAGTCATTATGAGCATAGCGAGTATAGACGAGTACAAGAATCTAGATGACACGCTCACCTAAGGTGTTAATGTGTCCATGACACGCTCCTCTACTGTGTGGCTTGTTTGCATGCCTCGAAACTTCATCGTTTTTCGCACGAGTCAAAGAAACGACTCATCAAATCTGTGGGGAAGAAGCTGCAAGTCTGAAAGTCTTAAATACAAATTGATACCTGTTTTCCATGTGCTGAAAGATATTTTTGTCAGTCATTATGCTTAAGTAATTTACTGCATCGATTACGTCTACATTGCTACAGCTTTTATCAAAAATAACACTTTTTTAGGAGCATTTATTGCATTTAAATTATGATTTTCCTATTTGATCTTTATATGAAAACAGAAAAAATATTCAAAATGCTCAGAGTCGTTTTGCTCATACTGAGCTATTTTATTTTGATTTAAATAGATGTGCAGCTGTGACCGGTTTTCCTAATTTGCTTAGCCCGAGAAATTATGATTAGCGTAAACTTATAAGAGAATCGGCACTAGTCCAGAGCTTTGAGGCACACCATAACGAAATTAAAAGTAGGACTACTAGAATTTAAAACGTTTCCGAATTGAAATCTTTCCAATAAGTATGTCCAAACGAACGAACATGACCTCATATTTACATCGTACAAATAAATCATTAGAATACTATAGTAAATTGAGCTGAACGCTTTAGTAACGCCTACGCCAAAAAGTTGAGAAAAACTATAAAAAGGTATAATCATTTGGTTTGTTGAGCAAACTTAAACTGGTTACTGCAGAAAGAGCTGCTTTATACAATTTACAAATCGTGTTCCCGTTATTACTTCAATCATGTTTGAAGAATATCAATACCAGAAAAAATTAGTCTGAAGCTTTTTTAAGTATGCATGGCAATATTTTTTAAGAAGCATTTTTAACCAAAAAAATTAATGGTGGTCGATCTATAAAAATTACACTCAAATATTAGCTTGATATCTACGAAGTAGCAGTTTAAAATTGCTCGTTTGATGTATTAAGCTGCTTTTCATCGAACTAAATAGTAAGATAAATTCATTCCTAATGCCATCAACTGTTTTTAATCATCATATTCGGTTACTCTATAATTAGTTTCCGCCTAAAAGTCTCCAAATGTTAAAATTTAATTGAAAATTACCTTTTCCTATCACACCAAGTGTCGTAATTCATAATTTATAGTCAAAGCCTTGAAAATGTCGTTTCGATCTTTCCTTCTTTCGAGAATAATTTTTCTTCAGTGAACTTGGAATGTCTCTGCAACCTACCTGCGATAATTTTTACTTTCAAGGGCTTCGTTGTACGTATTTATTTTTACACAAAGCCAGACTATTTCTTCGAATCTTACTCAGTCAATTGCTTGCATGTAGGCATTCGAATTAAACTATAAATTATTGCTAAAGGTAAAAGACCAATTTTAATGGGATTGTTAGGTCATCAGATGCAAGCGAAGAAAATGTATGAGGCGTGTATATGTGGATATGAGAAGGTTTTGAATAAGTATTTAGAAAAGACGCGCCGATGAGTCGGACAGATATCGCTGGAAGGAAAATTTAATGGCGGAGTAGTAACGTTTAAAAGCTGTAATGTGATTTTAAAGCGTCTGGAAAATGGCATTTCAGATATTGTAATCAAGTTTATTAAAACAGTTCGAACGGATACTGCAAAACAAAAATGTACTTTTTTTCTGTTGTAACAAACTTCCTCCTCTACATGACTTCTTACAAACTGTACTTATGCGGCTTCGTTGATGCTTCGATACTTAAAATAAAATAAGTTTTTTTATTAAAATGTGAAATAAGTGTGCTAAAATTACGGTTCTTTTGTATCATCTATAGTTCTGGTCTAATCTTGCATCAAAAGTGGATTAGCAAGTCTTTAAAGCATTAACAGTCTTAAGAAATTTAATATAATTTTAATTATTTTAAGGCATATCTAGTTTTTTTGGTCAGCTTTCTGTACAAATATTTTTTCATAAACATATAATGTTAACACCCTCTTTTCTTTTTCCAGATTGCATGGATTGCATGCTGTTGTCACGCGGCGCCACGTCCACTTAGTGAAGGGGGCAAGTACGATCCTAATAAATATAGTTCAGGGCGATACATACCAGACAATCAAGGTACATACCGTACAGACGCAACATCGTTAAATTCAAAATTTTCGAAATTTTTTATGTAGAAAGAAAACAATAACAGATCGGATTGTGGGAGTTTTTTTGTTTCAGATTTTCTTTGGTGTAGCTAGATGATAACAAATTTCACTACAAACACATAAACTGACTGAAAGACTGTAAATATAAGCTTCAACAAAGGCTAATTTTAGGTTTCATATCTTAATAAATGGCAGAGAAATTAGTTCAATGAATCAGGCGGTCACATTTATTGGAGAATGATCGCTATATTTTTCAAATCAAAATTTTATATTCATATGTGAATTAACAACAAATCCACAAATATTAATTTATATTAAATATTTAATATTTGCTTATCACAAACATGTTATTTGATAAATTAAAATCATATCATTACTTTACTAATTACCAATTTATCAGAACATTTGAATCTACCATGCACATCATAGAGAAAATCTACCAATTCACGCACTATCTTGCTACGATTCATCTCATAAAACTTCACGTCATTAAATTAGCACGCGATCTAGTGGCTCAATCTGCATGCGACCAAAACTAAACGAAATAGAAAACCTTCGATCTGCAAAAAAAAATTAATTGAATCACATGCTTTCATGTCTTCACCTTGAAATCTACCAAATGAAAATGCAAATGTTTTGTCAACATTCCAAACTGTGAAGACAAATTACCAAAATTGCATACTTTCCTTTTTTTGGTCTGAAGAAGAAAAAAACAAATGAAGGAGATCATAAAAGCTTTGAAAATATTTTATTTTAGTTTCCATGTTACATCTTGTGAGTGATTGATGTACATGCGGCTCATTGTAAAAGATATGAGCAATATTCTGCTTTGAATATTCTAAGATACATATTTTCAAGCTATTGAGAAGATACGAAATTTTACATTCTTCTATGACCAATAATATCAAAGTTTATTTGATTGTTGAAAATATTTATTCAAGGACATTTTTATCGATTCACCAATTATTTGTGTATTTTTGGTATGAACAATGTAAATCTGGTTCTGGCTTCCGACTGTTCTGCTAAATATTTCAAAAATGTTCGTTTACTTCACCCAGTGATTTTTTAATAGTTTGGCTATAATAGATTATCAAACTAGTTTTGGCATTCGGGCTTTAATATGCAAATACAAAAAATATGATTAAACATGTGGAGCCAAAATTGCATCTAGTAATCTGATGTTTACCTTTCTTTTGTCAAAAGTATTTCCAAGTTATTTTAGCAACAAAAAAAAAGTATCTTTATTTCAAGTTAATTTTTTCAGACTGCATTTTGGTAAACGTGTTTTTTTTGTAATATTTATAGCTATTCACAAAAGATCCTTGTTCCTATTTAGTACCAAATTTAATTGTTCATTGACTTTGATATTCACAAGTCTTTTATGTCTGTGTCAGCGAAGCAGATGTTCATATGAAATTAAAAACTATCAACCATACAAGATTATTCAATTTGGGTTATTTTTTTTAAGATTTGTCACTGCTAAAATTTTTTTATCGAGACGAATTGCAAAGAAATAAAAAACCGCAGCTATGCAATCAAACTGCAGTCAATTGCATTGTTTGATTTTTCTTATGACACTTGCTGATTTCTTTAATGTAACGCAGCATTTACTTTGGGCAGTTTTAAATTTCTTTTAAAATAATGGAGATGGATACTTTGGCCCTGATACGCACAGCTATCGAACGCAAGCAGTAATTGCATTCAGTGCTATTTTCTTCGATAAGTCCGTAAATCGAATAATTTATACCAAAAAATAAGTATACCAAACTTGGTCTTACCATTGGTGCTGATGTTGACAAGACTAGCCCGAAGGCTGCTAAACAGTATACCACGCTCAGAAGTTAAATTTTCTTTGTGCAAGTTTTTCGTGAGAACACTTTTTCTTACATGCTTGGATAGAGAGCTATAAAAAAAATTTGCAAGAAAAATACATTGAAACCTCAAAATTTGGATCCTAACTAAAATATTGTAATTAGAATGATTATTCTGCTTTTGCGCTCTGATTTTGACACAGCTCCTTCTAAAATTTGAAAACTGACACTTTGTCATCAACACTTGAAGTAATAATACTGACTCTGCCAAAGGTAGGTACATGCACATTCGTAGTTTTTTTCTAGATGGAATATTAATGAAATCATAATTTAAGCGTTTATTGCACTTTTTGCACTTATTCAAAATATGTAAAGTACTCATGTATTCAAGACGACGTGTTCAAGTCAGCTTGAATTGGTGGTATTGAGCCTCCAGTTTTAGAGTACTTCATGTTCACCTTGTCTGAATGATTGTGAAAATTGTGTCATCCATTTCATTTCGTAAGAATTTTTGAATTTTTGAGAATTTTTCACCAGATATTTTCAGTTTTGTCGTGTCTGAGATCATTCCTCTCGATTTTTCTTGTATTTGTCCTTAACAGTAACCTTGTAAAACGTATTTAACTTCATGGAATTATTGCCTGTGCTTTTCAAGGACCTCTTCAAATCTTCTTCATCTTATCAATTACTTTCTGTTGATGACCTCAAACCCGATCCATAGTTTTGGCTGATGACAATCCTGTTGACCTCACCTGTCCGTTAAATTCCATCCATTAAGCACCTATGTTCCGATTGACCCGCTTAGGTCATGTTTAATCTATCTAGAACCCAATACTGTCTCACATCGTTAACACGATTCCCACTTTTCAATCATGAACCCACGATGACGTGGTACTTATTCTTTGCATGCCTTCTCTTAATCTTTTAGGCATTGAAATATCCAGCAATCCACACTGAGCGAATCTCATCTTCACAATCGCCAAAACGTATAGGAATGCCTGGACTTCTTACGCAGTTGTAAGAAATAAACATTTCTATTTGACCTACACAATTCTAGAAGAATATGATTGCTTAATATGGGAAAGAGACGGCTAAACTACATTCGCCGAGCTAGACAAAGTCCAAAAAAGAGCTTTTTAGCTAATTTATAACGAATCGAATCCATCTCAAATTCTTGACTTTTTTACCGTTGATGATGACCATGAACATTGTTCTTACGAAATATTTTGGCCGAGATCTTTTAAATCTCTTCCACGCCATATTGGTCTCCTTCCGAAAACGTCAGCGTCGACCTATAAATTTATTTGCCTTAAATTAATTGGTCAAGGACATTCATGATTAACTCCACGGTTCCATGTCTACTCTAGCATAAAAAGCTCTAAAGCTGCTTCAGTATATGTATATTACAGGGAAAATTTTTCGCCAACAGAGCTTTTAACCCTATTACCACGTGAGGTATTGCTGGATAATATTGAAGGGATTCCTTCAATACCAGCCTCAAAAAGCTTTTTGCAAAACTTTTATCACTTAAATTTTCAATGGTTTGATAATAATATTCAAGTTGTTCCCACATCCTTGTTATAACCAAGCCAAAATATTAAAATTTTAAAAAAAACTAACATTTTTTTTTGTAAAAAGTCTCATTTTTTGTGTAGTCTTGTTTATTTTTTGTGGCTTCAATTAATAAAATTTTCCCCATTCATAATGTTTTGCATTTGGATAATCACATTCACTAGACTGAAATGTGCGCTATATGCAAAGTATCAGTTAGATCACGTTATAGTTTTCATTGCAAAATTTAACTCTTTAGATTTATTTTTTAAAAGTTATCTTGTGCAAATGACCACTGCCGCTACTTTGTAAGAAACGAATTCTAGGGGTCAAATTTTCGACCACTTTTAGAAGCAACTGGTGTCGTATGTGATAAATCACGCGAGTTACGTTTGGTTCTAAAATTAGATTTGTCAACGCAGACCAATCAGACTCAATCTTGTCGTCAGCCTACGGTCCAGTAAGGTGAAGTAATTGTGAAAATTTAGATATTTTTAGATCCATTCTTGGCGAATAGCACGTGCTGATGGTCCATAAAACTCACGATGTCATCTTTGAGTTTGCACTACTAGACGATTTGTAGATACTACTACAGTATAAATGATTCCATGCTGATTTGCCAAAGCTTATAGAGTAAAACTGACATTGACAGCTGCCATCAGCTCATTTGACGGTGGCAAGTTTCAAAATGCAGCAACTGTAAAAAAAAAACACCCTTTACTACTGTCGGAAAATTAGCTATCAACCCTGCCATCAACCCTCTTTTGATGTAGCGCGCAGCTATTTCGTCACATCCTGCATTATATTATCGCTGCTCTGTAAGATCTTATCAACTTTTGGTAAAGTTCAATGATCAAAGCACCAGTGATCACTGTTTTGAGAAAATTATTAAAATATTCACAATCTCACAGTCTCTAACAACACTTGTAGGTTCTCGAAAAAAGTTGCTTCTGCTCAATTGCTAGCACCTTTGGCACAAAATTTGCCAAAATTCTCCAGGGGACCAAAAGTTTAGTTAAAATGGAATGAATGGACCTAATTATGATTTTGTATGCTCTCTGATTGCAGCTTTATGATTCTGTCCCATCAAGTACCCTACTTGATCAATGGCAGTCACATTTACTAAGGATCAAGGCTTAACAGAACACATTTCACTTTCCATTTATGAAAAACTATCTTTAAAACTGATGAACGACTCCGGATATACTACGTATGTGTGATATGCATAATTTCATCTTCACATATTTGCTGAAACTTTCAGATCATTTGAACTTAATAAACGCCAATCTTCATTTATAAAAGAATTTTGGTGCAATAACGTAATTGAATTTTTCTGTCATTTCAAATTAAATAACCGACGACTTCCATAAACAACATTCTCACACACCAACACCTTCCCAGCAACTAACTAGGAAAAATCATGCATGCTGAGTATAGTTACACATATAATTACTACTTTCTTTACCCAAATAACTTTGATCGTATTACTAGTTGAAATAATGGTCGTTTCCTAGTTGAACAAATCTCGTGTATCACAACACATTTTTGTTAAACGAAGTTCAACTTATTATATGTATAGCTCCTAAGCTAGAATAATTTGAAGAAATTAACTAAAGTGAACTGAAAGCATTAACGTAATTTCATTCGACTTCATTCTAAATACTGTACTATATTCGCACATACTCATGCATCATAGGCCATATCATCCGATCCACCACACAAAATACACATCCCACATAAAACATTCAACCAATACATTTATTTACTCAAAACTTAAGTTCTAATGAAATTCTTTTCTTCTCTCATACAATTTACAATAATTTTATTGTAAAATCTATAGGTCGATATGTACACAAAACCTACCCTTACGTTCATGTACATGACAATCGCGAGCTTGGCATCTACCGTCATATACACATACCTTATGATGGTGGTTATGGACCGTACAATGGAACGAACATTCCATACATTCACGACGATAGAGGATACCAGTAAGATTTTTCAACTATTAAATTTTAAACGTTTCTATTGCATTAATGCTTTTAAACTCGTTATCTAGGTTACTAATATTATTGTTCATTAATTAAATACAGCAAGCTGTGCACTGAAAATGTAATCCTTTCAATTTCGCATTTCACTTCCAAAGAAATAGTTTCACATTTCTATTTAACTTTTATGCTGCCTATCATCTAACCTTGTTAAATTATGTAAATTTGTATCGTGTTAAATGAAAAGCTATCATAAATATCACTCGGAAACACTTTATCTCAATCAGAGGTGTCGATTCGGAAGCGCGACATAAAATATTAATTAGCATTTTGATAGGAAATTTTAAGTTGAATTGGTAAATACAGTTAAACGCACAATTTGACGAATACTTTGGATCGGAAAAATTTTTAATTCTTAAATTGTATTTGATATTATCTAAAATAATATCATGCGCTATCATGATAATTCAAGGTGAAAGCAAGTTTTCTCGCAGCCATCTCATCTAGCTTCTAAGGTTTAATCGATTTTCAGTTACCATATATTTGCAAAACCTGGTTAATAAATTTTTCTCATTTTTCCTTACAGACACGAAAAATACACAGTAAGTACATTGGATTTAAATCCATACTATTATGACATTCCGAAACCAGCGATATCACTCAAGTATGGTTTCCCCGATCATACGCCCGCTCGTCAAAAGCGTTCCATTGAAACTAAGGGACAATCATCATCTGTCCCAGCCATTGCTTTGCCCATTCATTTCATTAGCACCGCCATCAACACTGACGCTAACGATCATAATAGCGTTTCTCGTCCTGAACCATCCGAAATTCTTGTTGATTCGCAGACAACAACAACAACCACCACAACTACAACAACACCACGGCCGCGTGTCCGCTACGATAATCAAGGTGGATGGAGAATTATTCGCCAGGAAGAGGCGAAAAAACATCATAAATATGATTATCTGTAAGTTTAGCAATTCTGCAAAATTTCCCAATCTGACATTTCTCTTCTATCTCTCAGGTACTTGACCGAAAACGGCATTTACGCCGAAGAGCAGGGAAAAATTCGTGATGAACAGAACCGTGCCACCGGTACCAGCAGCAAAGGATATTACGAGTACACAGGAGACGATGGTAAGCTTTACAGAGTCCAGTACACCGTCGGCGAAGAAGGATTCGTTCCGCAAGCTGATCATCTACCTACTGCACCGCCAATTCCAGCAGCTATTCAAAGAGCTCTCGATTTTATTGCGGCCGAAGAGCGAGCTCTGTCGACGAATCTGTTTTAAGGCACAACAACATCTTCCTGCGTAGCCATAACTCATTTTCAAATGCAACCATGAACATTTTTCTAATTTCTAAATAGCAAACTTGTAGTATCAAGTCTGGCAATATGAAAGAATTTAAATGTAATTTCAAATTAAAACTCGGAAAAAAATTTAAAATGGAATGTTCACAATTGCATTGTGAAAATGAGATCGTCAAAAAGAGTCCTATGCTAAATTAAGATTCCGTATTTGTTAAGAAACTCTAATGTCTAATGAATCGCATGTATATGTACGTTAATTATAAACAGATTTATTGTGCAAATTTGTCGATATAGTTATTAAATTTTATATGCAAAAACTAAGCTTATAGTGATTTGTTTATTTTTAAGATAATCCCAACTACAAAACGAGAATTGAAGAATGTTATTTAGATACGAAAATAGACACTTTTACTCTCTAACACCATCCACTAATCTTATATTAGCTCAAATGGAACGTGGAATTATTAACAGTCGTACATTATATTTGATCTTCACAGCATTCCAGTGCTCCAAACACCCAAAGTTGCGTGTGTGCGTGGCTTGATCTCTTGACTCTTACTGATTGGTTTGCATGCAGACTAGAGGTCACATAGTGAATCTGACTATCGTGATCAGGAATCAGGACATCTGTTCTGCAGGTTAGTGGCGCAGGCAGAATTGTAGTACTGGCCGGCTGAAGGTATCAGATGAAATAGTCTCGTTGCTGAAGTCTAATTATCTGAAAAAAGGGTTGTGTAAATAAAGGGTTGCTTTCAGTGAGGTTGTTCTGTTATTATGGCTAAAAAAGAGTCTTGTTGTGTGCAATCCAATCGCAGAATGTAGTGTCTATAGCCTCGTTTATAACGTGGTTTCAAACTGGTTTAGGATTAGTCAAACCACGTTGTATACGCGCAGTGGATTGATTTGAGTAAAGTCGATCCGATCACAAAATTTTACTGGATTGGATCGACTTGGGCGTTAAAAGACGCAGATCGAGCGATTGAGGATTGAAAAATGTGAAGCCCACTTGAGTTCTATTCGTATATGTGACGTTACGATGCGATATACGTCACTTTAGTAGAACTAGCTGCATTTTATTCAGTTAATCCACTTTAATCCAGTCACACCAAAAACCTACTTTGAAGTTTCATTTCAAGCCGTTCTAAGCCAAGTCACTCTAAGTCGGTCCTGGTTATATACAAGGCTTATGGTAGCAGTGCATTGAATTTCAAGTAGAAGGTAAGGGTTTCAAGGTAAGTTAGTGTTTTTCGATACTGAGCAAAACCACAAAAGACCTTTCGAAATGGTAATAAAAATACTATTACAGCTAGTAAAAATAACTTGAAAGTGAATTTTGTTATCTCAAAAAAAGGATGGTGAATGCAGCAGAGTTTTATTTAATTTAATTTCAACTGAGTTTTTATTTGCCTTTTTATGCTTAACACAAATTTGATTGGTAAATCAAATTTGTCCATCAAATGCTTTATCGATGATTGGCAAACCAAATTTGTAGGAATCATAAATGAACTTGGCAGACAATTTGACTTCTATCCATTAGTCATTTATCGACATCTACTGACTGATTTTCTGACATTTGTGCGTTTGGGGTATATATTTAAATTAAAAATTCAAACAAACTGAACTAATAATTTCTGGCGATACTATGAAGTTTGTTGTTGTTTGCCACTTCAAACGTGAATTTATGTACAACACATTTTCTATCCAGATTCAGTGCACTTTTAATTTTCAATTCATTTTTTGGACCCAATCATGGACCCGGTCATTTATGTAACACAATATTATTTAAATAATTTTTAAAAACTTTTTGGCACATTTCGGCTGGTATTTTGACCATACTATAATTCAAGAATGTCCATCTTTGAATTTTCGTGAATGATAAGTTTGTCAGCATAAACCGGATCTTCACAAAGGCCTAAATAATATCCAACCGAGTCAAATCGCGTAATCTTGAAGAAAAACTGAAATTTTTCAATCTTGAAATCACATATCCCGGAAACTTCTTCTGCAATAGACACGAAACGGGTCAAATTGTATCGCTTGTGGATTGTTGAAGTCAAAAAAGCTAGCTCTCTAATTCACCCAAAGCGTCGAGAATAATTAGTCACCATGGCTTCTTGGTCATTCGAAAAATAAACGAGTGTATGATACTACCAGGCGAATATGCACAGCAGACATTAACTTTTCCCCTCGAAAACATTTTGGAATTTTTACTTCCACAGATACGGCAATTTTTTCCACGATTTGATCGAGCGAAAAAGGAACCTAATTTAGATACAAATGTTGATCGAAAAATCTCCGATCATGGCATGTTATTCCAACACCCAATCGGCTGACCGCAGACTTCAATTCTTTCCCTAGTTGATTTAAGAGGTCAAAATAAAGCAAAACTTTAGAGAGTAGGAACTGTTAGAAAGATTTATATTTGATGAAAAGTAACAGATGCGTGCAGATTTTGAATGAATATTTTACCATTCGTGCTCCTGTTTAAAAGGTTTTGCACTTCTTTGATCAGAATACTGCATTAAGTATCATAGTCAGAAAGGTTTTCAGGGCTACCACTCGCATGAACATCAACATTTAGGAAAGTAAAACACTTGTTACTTATATTCACTTTCGGATGCTTATCTTATAAAACTTTGAAAGCAACAGCATCTAAAACAGAAATGATGAAAATGCTTAGCACTTGCAACAATCTACCAGCACTGTAGCCAAAAATCTACATCAACTGCTTGAAGTCAAAATTACCTATCTTGTGAATATTGTTTTATCCGACGACTTCATCGAAAGCTACAGGAATAGAAATATGTTTGGAAAATTTAAATATTATTTATTTGCTTCTATTTATTTTCTCCTTGGCTTTGGCTTCTTGCAAGACACACCTCTAATTATCTCGGCCCAATGAACGTGTCCTCCAGTTTTGAATTTCGAGTGAATATGCACAATTTTCGTCGCCAGAGCTCGATCAGCTTTTTCTGTTTTTTTTTCCACTGACCTTTGACTCTCTGTTTTCCCATCGAATACCTTTTTAGGCATAAAATGTTCGTCCACTCACAGCTCGTGTTGAGTTTGATGAGTGTGGCGTTTTCTGGATCGTCAAATATTTCGTACAGCCTATTCGCGATCGGCGACTCTTCCGTTTCGCTCCAATCATTCGCCTAAGATCCCATCATTTGAACATATTTGGGGATACTAGCTTGAGGGCCCATGTTTCGCATTCAAGGCACAACACAGATCACATTATTTTTTCATAGACTTGGAGTTTAGATTTCCCGTGTATGCAGCTGGAGTTCACTATATTCACAACAGAATAAAAAAATTATACTGATCAACAGTGGTCATGCCACACGAACTCTGATGGGTGATCGTGTTTTGACTACTTACCCTCATTACGAAAATGCACTTATTCTTTTTTCAATCACCTTCTGTTTTCTTGTGATAAGGTCAAGCTTATTTTCGGTATTTTAGCGATAAACGCATATGGACGGCCGTAAAAAAGGAGTGCTATACTCGTATATTGGTTTTCGCTATTAATTTAAATTTTTTTTTTGTGTTCATTAACTTCTGTGTTTGCGCAAATACGTCGAGAAAGTTTATTAACGATCCTACCTCTTTTCGTTATATTTGTAAAGCACGGACTTTTGAAAAACGAGGCAACATTTTTCTGATCTAATTTTGAAGTGTTACCGCGAATGTTTTAATTTTGGAGTGGCTCATCAAGACAGATCTTGGGCCCCACATATTTTTTGCATAGCATGTGTAAAAAAATTAGCTGATTTGAAGAAACGGCATAAGGCGATCACGCCTTATGCCGTTGATATGACCTGGGCCTAGAGACTCCAATAAAACTCCATAAGACTCCAATACAACTCAATAACTCCAATAAAAGGCATAAATCCAAAGAGATAACATATAGTTCAATATCCTAATTTATATTCAGCAATAAGACCTGTTTCTCATGATGACAATTTACTTATACCAGTTCTATCTATATCGTCAATGGTTGACAATTCACAACCCTCCACTTCAACTCAATTGAACAAGTGATGCTAAAATCAAAGATGGCATTTTCGTAGGACCCCAAATCAAGGAATTCATAAAAGATTCGAAATTCGAAGAAAAAAAATTGAACGTTTTGAAAAAAATCAGCTTGGCATTGCTTTAAGAACATGGTTGCCAATGGTTTTGGTAACCATAAGAGTAAGAGCCATAGAGAATTGACCTACGAGCTTCTACTGACATATGAAGCTTTGGGTTGCAATATGTCGCTTAAAATTCAATTTCTAAAATCACATTCGGATTTTTCCCCTGAGAATTTGGGAAGCATGGACAAAGGTTCCACCAGGACATTTCAAAAATGAAGAAGCGTTATCAGGCTAGATAGAGTCCAACGATATTGACTGACTACTGCTGGACGATCAAAAGATATCAACCGGAAGCCAAATTTTTCAGACCTTTAACCTACAAATTATTCACATGTTTCTGGAGAACTATTTAATATTTTCTTTATAATTAGTTCTTAACCAAATAAAATTCATACGTGATAAAAAAAAAATAACACCTAATACATAGAAAAAACACTAAAAAGATAGTGTGACTCGACGAACATTAAATTATGTTAACCAGTGTAATTAGCAAGCTGTATTCTTCGTTTTATTTCGTCAGTTTCTTTGTCTGTTGCTGTCAGTTTTGCACCTAATTATATAAATTTGTCCACATTTTTTGAAATCATTGAACTATATTGTATAAAGCTCCCGGCTTCGATAAAATCCCCAACTTACTTCTCAAAAACCTACCTACAGTAGCAATTAATTACTTAAGCTCCATTTTCAATTCATGTTTTCAGATCAGTTACTTCCCGTCTGCCTGGAAGAAAGCAGTCGTCATCCCTATTCTTAAGATTGGAAAGAATCCACATGATCCTAGCAACTATAGGCCGATTAGTTTACTTCCATCTCTTAGTAAAATCTTTGAAAAAGTAATTCTATGTAGACTCCAGGAGGTGATATCACTCAATAAAGTCATTCCAGCTCATCAGTTTGGATTTCAACCGTATCTCTCAACAAATTAGCAGCTGTATAGAGTATGTAGGCATATTCAAGTGGGATTCGAAAACAATCAGTCTACCGGTCTAATTGCGCTGGATGTAGAAAAAGCTTTTGACTCGGTATGGCACAATGGACTAACATTCAAGCTCTCTAAGCAATTATTTCCTACTTGCCTAGTAAAAATAATTTCCAAGGCAATATGCGTGCTCTATTCCCTCATTGACCGTAACTCCACCATGTCCACCGGGAACAAACTGCTCATCTATTGCCTCAGTATGCAGCCTATATTACTTTTATATTACTCCCCTGTCTGGTGTACTTGTGCCAAAACAAACAGGAAAAAACTACAAGCGCAACAAAACAAGTGCAATTTCAAACAAATCGCGTTTCTTTTCTACAAAGCAACTCCACCATATTAGTAAAATCAAATGTCTTTGCTAAACAGAACCTACATCAAATTCTGCGGAATTGCCAAAAATTGAAATTAAATAAATCAACTCCAATATAAACTATTAAATACATATGTAGATGAAAAGACATAGTCTGAACTCTAAATTAAGAAATTGTCATTTGTATTTGTACAACTTCTAGTTCTACAGCGGATGTAGAAGAAAGTGATAAGATATTTATATCAGCCAAGCTACTGCTTGGCATTCATAAAAGCGTACCCTTTGTGTCAACAGGCATTCCTTATCACATATTTCAGTGCTTAGTAGGAGGCAGCCCACCAGTTTGCTTTAGTCCGGCATTTGTATCAATGTCGTTAGTCAGATAGCATTTGATTTCAACTAGCTGTGTTTAATGAACTGCTCTAGTTTAAGCTAGATTGAGATATCTCAGCAAAATGTGTTTTATAAGCAATTCGGCTGCTCTAACTTCCCCGAATTTGCTCTGACGCTCTGTTTCATAAGCCTTGTTTCATAAGTTGAACTACAGCAATTTAGAGCACGATTTCTGCTCTACCTTTTTTGGTGGAGCAAGTTCGGGCAAGCAGCCAGCTGCCACGGAACCAACTTTCAACAAAAAATTGGGACTGAAGTAGAGTTTTTTATTAGTGAATTGACAGGTTGAACTTTTGACAAGCGATCAACATTGAGAATTGCCTCTCAATTGCTCTCACTTGCTCAACATTTTTTTGCCTCTCAATTGCTCTAGCCTGCTCGACTTTTTTGACAGCTGCTCTATTTTAATTTACCTTGGGATGCTCTGCTCTTTTTTTTGGGTCAATAAACACAGCTTTATGGTGTTTATAATGTCATTTCGGATTTTTTTTGTTTCGGGGATTTGCGAACAGTTTATTAAGTATCGTTGATATTATTCTGTGTTCACTGCAAACTCGCTTCGTGAATTCGTGATTCTCACTAGCACCCTTTTATTCAATGAACAAACGCCATAAATAAATCACCTTACTTTACACGGAATGGTTTACTTAAGGGGACATAGCACCTTCAAATTTTTCATAAATTGATTTTTGTTTTTTGATTGAATATGTTAGAGTGAAGTTTTAAAAACATGATTTTAATTATATAAAATTGAAATTATAAAAAAAATGTATGACCATATGTAGCGAAGTGCGCCAAGGTCATTTTTTCTATGATTTTCGTTCACTTCGCTGTACCGCTACATCGACTTAGGCTAAAGTGTAGAGAAAAATAAGTGATTCAACTCCTTCAAAAGAAAAAAAAAAGTTACTCGAGGCAAAAAAAAGTTAGCCTTGGCAAAAAAACAAAAAATTAAAATTCGAAATTATAATTCGGTTGAAAACATGAGCAAGGAAATTTGGGCATCATATTCCCAAAAAAATTCAACTGATGAGAACCCTCAACATTCTTATTGTCCTGTTGGAGAAAAGACTTGGTGTGACTGGCGCAAGGCGGTGGCAGCTGGTGGTAGTACTTTAAAAAATTTCAAGCATCCTCCACCTTTAGATGATGAGGTACAAGAAGTTTTAAAGCCTATTTATGAAGACTTGTCATCAAAAGATTTATTAAAGCGCTGCTTGGGCAATTTTACGCAGAATAATAACGAAAACTACAATGCTTGTAATTGGAATTTTTCGGAAACATACTTTTTGTGGAAGAAAAATCATATATATGGCTGCAAATATTTCTGCATGTACATTCAATGGAGGATTTATGGTTATCTTGAAAATAATGCAAGTCATGGGAATTGCAATTGGCCAATGTGCGCTGGAACATGCAGAAAATAGAGATGCTGCAAGAATCAACCAGGCGAAAAAACACTCGATTCAGGCATCTAAAGAGTCCAGAGCTGCTCGAAGAGAGCAAAAACCTTTGGAAAAGGAGGAGTATGAACAAGAGGAAAGTACATTGTATGGTTTAGGCAACGCAGATTAAATTTCGGTAAGATTTATTACAAAAAATATTGAATTTTAACTATAAACGCGATTTTCTCGAAACAACATTTTTCAAGTTGGCGTGCATGGTAAAAAAAATGTTTCATCCAATTGTTCTGAAATTCGAACACGTTAATCTGCACATGTTAATGCTCAGAAAGAATTACGGATGAAAAAATCGGCATTAAATTTTTTTAGTTATAACCGATTTTCGGGGGAAACAAACCTTTGATGTTGATGAAAACCCCGTTTTTGTTATTTTTCTCAGCCTCTTCTGAGGGCAGTTATCGTGCACGCCAGGTTTTTTGGTGTTTTTGCAAAAAAAAAAACATTTTTAACCATTTCTTTATGTAGTATAAAGCAAGTTAAGTATGTGTACAAAGTTATATTCAATAAAACTAACATTTGAAAAATATTTTTTTTTTCAATTTGAAGGTGCTATGTCCTCTTAACTGAAATAAAATTTGTATTCGATCACTATTTGTATATAATGATCAATACCGCAACAACTAACAGTGTGATTTGGTTCTCGCTGACTGACTACTGTCATGCCAAGTCCCATACCAGGATTTCGTATTTATAGAACCGCATGCATTTCCAGAATAGTCGATTGTATGCTTCTAGGCTGTTCTGTACTTCTCTCGTCCTGTTGGAATTTATTTGTCCTTTTATGATGTAGGTCTTGGCTTTTATGATAAAGATCGTGGATTTTATCGGCGTTTGTATATTGAATTTATCATTCTATCATTAGGGTGAAATACATTAGAATATTTTGTAACATGATAGTTCGAGCCTATATTTTTCGATGCTTCCTGATAATTCTGCCAACAATATTTTGATGCAACAATATTTGAAACAGCGATTCGACCAAAATACTCACACAAACTTTTTGAAAAATTTATTTTCTTATAGTCATTGATAATATTTCGAATCTTTTTAATAGCGAATATAAAAGGGCAATTTTACAAAATCGATACTTGACGAAATCCCTTTCGATGAAAATCATTCAAAATTGAGTCCGTTCAACGTGAAAACTTTGTACTAATTACTTTATTGCGTCACTTATCATAGATATGCATTCAAATTGAAAAATATTTTCAAGCTTGTTCATCTACAAAATGCGGCGTCTAACAAGGCGGCAGCTCTTTTTTGGAAAGCTGATGCCTAAAGCTATGCAAAATAGTGCAAAGAATCATTTAAATACTTGAATTTAATTGAGCTTTCGCAACTATCATTATTTGTTTATTTGATGTTTATTTATTTCATTTTATCGCAAATTCCGAAGTACATTTTAAAATCATCAATCTATGAAGCGTGACAATTCCAAGAGAATAAAAAGAATTGTTATTTTACTTTGTGTCGAAAAATTTCAACATTCATAAAATTGGTAGTTTCATAACATTATAGCTACACTTCAAACTATGGATTCTTTTCACATTCACTAGTTATCAACGTATTACAACACAGGATATTCATCACCATAAAATTTTAATAGTTTTATTTATTTATGATAGCATTTCGTGCATTTATTCAAGGAAAACTATAAAAAAGAAGCTTTTAGCACTTTGCCGATTAATTTAGTATTTTACAATATAAAAGTATTTTTCTAACATTTATTACTACAATTTAGTTGTCGAAATTTGACGACTAATGAATTAGCGCTAATTTGTTGAGCTACCGGCATGCATTTGTATGTCTACCACTTATGTAACTAGTTTCGGAAAATATCATAAAGAGCAGTATGTGCGCAGACAAGCTATGATTCTGAGTGGATTTGCCATTTACAAATTGAATCATATTAGTAAATTTATGAGCGAAGTTGTGCGATATCGGAGATTTTGGTAGATTGTTCAACTTTTTTAAAAATGTATGCACAATTTGGGAAAAAAGTCAATTACTCACATATGATGTTTTTCAACAAGGTTTTATCCCGTCAGTGCGTCAACATATTCGAAAGATAAAAATAAATTCTTAGAAATCTCCAAGAAAAAACATAATTCAAAAAAACTCTAGCGCACCTGAACCGCTAGAAACACTAATGTTCGAAAAACAGTAGAAGAATTGTGCAGGGTTTGAGTGCATATTCCACCACATGAGCTGCTTATTACGGCCAAACTGTTTCAAACGCCATGTTTTACTTTGGTCTCAAGAATGCATTATAACTCATATGGTGGAAGGTTTCAGATATTACCACTGGCATGAATTTCAACGTTTACGAGAGCAAAACACGGGTTAATTATATTCGTCATCAGTTGCTTATTTCACAAAATTTTGAAAGCAGCATCTCAAATAACATCAATGAAGAACATGCTCAGTGCCTGCAGCACTGTAACTGAAGTTGGTGTTTTGGGCTGCGATCCGAAAAATTTGCAGAGCTTTGGGAATTGAAACATTGGTTATTTATTTTCATTGTAAATGTTTCCGGTATGAATACTAACTGTAAGCATTTATTGATACAAAAGTAGCACAACCGACTCGTGCTGGCAACCTTTTGCCAGTATCAAAGCCAAGAATATATCACATCTGCTTCACGTTGTTATATTACATTCGAAGTTATAGGAGTATAATATATACCTGCAGCGAGTTTTTTCAAATAATTGAAAACTTAATATTTGCTGTTTATTGTCACTACAACATCATTACCATTTGAAAATTCTACGATAAAATCGCTTAATAAAAATATTGCAGTTAAACACAAAACCAACAATAGCTGGGAACCCTATCGTGGCTTTTCAACCAAATTTAGCCTGAATAATGTTTATAATAAGTTCCATCAATTGTATGAAATTCGTATTGATTTCATGACTGCACTGGAAGTTATAGGACAAAAAGTTTTGTTTTCCTGAGCGAATTTTCAAAACCAAGGACACAACAATTACCATAGCTGGCAGCACCAATCAAATTTTTCTACCAAATTTCCACCAAACAGAGGTAAAAGTAAGGTTCAGCTACTGTGTCAATTTCATGAAAATCTGGTAACTTATTCACATTTCATAGGGCAAAAAACAGTTTTTTTTCTTTGTGATTTTTCAAGATGGCACCACTGGCACAGAATCACCCGCATTTCAAAATCACTTCTATCAGACTTGGTCCTATTTAAGATCAATACATTCTGTAAACTTGAATTAATTCTTTTCATTGGATCGTGAGTTTCCGTGAACAAAATTTTTTGATGATAAAAATATAGGTAAATTTGGCAAGGATTACCAGGCGTGCCCGTTATACCATATCAAAGTTTTTACTTTGGTTATGTAAACAAAGCGTAAAATTTACATATGAGTGGCTGTTTTTTGAAGAAGAGGCATTTTTTCAAGAGAAACGATGATTTAGAGGTTTTCACTTTCAGTGCCTGCCCTAGCTACAGAGTTGCCAGCACGCTCATTGAAAGCTACACAAACTTACAACTAAATAATACTAATATGTCCTGAAAATTTCGTAATAATTGAAAAGCTCTGTCAAAAGTTATCCCAATCTAAAAAATTTTAAATTTTCCCGTTCTCTTTTTAGGTACCTAGCGCACACATGGGGTTAAAAAATTCCCAAACATGATCCGATTTGCATTTCAAACACGTTCGAAATTTATTTCGCTAGCTTTATTTTTGCAAATTTTATTTGTGTACGGAATAATATGTATATTAAAAATATCACTAAAATTGCCGACGGTGCCAAAGGGTTAACAATAATTGAAATTTAGTGAGACTTGGGCCTAATTTGCATATACATCAATGTATCCTGAAAGTTTCAGCTCAATAGGATGGCGCGTTCCTGAGATTATCTCACTGAAATTTTTTGATGATATATATATATATATATATATATATATATATATATATATATATATATATATATATATATATATATATATATATATATATATATATACATATATATGGAAATATGAAAGTTGTCTGAGTTTGCCACTTAAATTTTGATTATTCACCGAAAATTTTAACAACTGTTTGAAAAGCTAAAGGCTGATTTATTCCTTAAATGTGGCTGATTTATTCCTAAAATTCACATCCAAAATCTCATGACGTTTTTAAGAGTTGTGATTTAGAAAAAAGTTGCACTAATTTTTTTAAGGAAACCGGATCCGATGGTATGAGTGAATAATTAGTTGCAAGGACACACTTTGATTAAGTTAATGCCTACATTGTCTTCCATATCATTTTTTAATTCGATGCTGATAATAATTTATGCACACTGTGCGCAAATATAATTTAAATAAAAGCAAATGATCGTGAATCACTTTTTTTTTTGGTTTCCACTGCACGTAAATTTGCATTTTATTGTGGCGCTCTGAACGTGGCTGTTATATAAAACCTACCAAAAAGCTTCACATTGAGTTTCACAAAATCTTCGTTAAATGTTAGCGGCCACTCAGAACAGCTTCGAAGAATCACCTTGAAATGATCCACAGTATCTGTTAACAACGATTAATCAACGGAATCAGCTTCGAAAACAAAAACAGAGGATACTATCCGTCGAAAATTGATTTAATGGGTAGCTGTGAAATTAGTATATTCCTGTTATTCATTTTGCAGCTGGAAAAGCTTATAGTAGATGAAATGTTATAAACGGTGGCACCCAATTAAAAATTGCACAATTGATTGAGCGACTAAAGCATGAATAAATTAGAATAACAAAAGCTATATGTCGCGTGAAGTTCCACAATGCTTTAATCTTCTGCTCGTGTATAAAATAATGAATAAATTAAAGAAAATCAAAACGAATCTTATTGAATCTAATTCAACCAGGTGCTCTATGCCAGTATAAAAATTTGCTTATCCCGGCATCATAGCGTATCACATTTCTTTTGAATACAAACAAACAAGTCAGTCAGTTTGATTCAAAATCTGTTGAAAAAGACGAAGAAAATTCTAGGGTAACTAGTGTAGATGATATCGCAGGATATTTTGTATAACCGGCTTTGAAGAATTTCAATGCCAAAATTGTTGATTTTATGGTAGTACATTTTTTTCATGACCGGATCCTGTTTTTGGACGTAATGGATTAGTAAAAAAGACTAGTGGGGGAGGTTTAGAAGAATATAATAAAAGCATGCACAGCAACTAGATTGTGGTCTAAATGAAATTCCGGAGATGACTTTTCTTATTTACACGTGACGTCTTTGCTAGAGAAGATGGCTGGCTACATTGCTTTGAGCTAGGATTATATTAGAGAACCGGGTTCTTTATAACATGTCTGCATTTCGTAATATTTAATGCTTTGAAACTTGTTTTGATGTTCGGTATTTGTGATAAGAAACTTGAAACTTAATATCATGAGAGAATTTGAATATTAACGAAGCTAATTCAGTTTTACCAACTGTTCGTTTATCTGCTTTGATAAGAATGTTGTTTATTTATAGTATTTGCTCTATTTCTAAAAGTCAAGTCAATTTCCAAACTTTGATCAAGCATTTAAGTGACATAAGTCTGCAGGATAATAACATGCTACCCTCGCAAAAGGCACCAAACAAGTTTACATACGTTAATGAAGAGTCTGAAGATATAAATTAAAAATCTGAAATCAACTGAAACTGCGATAATTTTTGAGCCAAGATCACTAAAACTATTAAGTCTCTGTCTAAGAGTACATGCTTCAATTCAATCTGAAATATGAATTTGACGTAATAGATGCACTAAGACTTGAGCTACTTACGGGATAAACTTTGATTTTTGGTAATGAAGTATATGCAAATTATAATATAAACCAAACGTTACGCGGGGATGCATTTAAATATATATCGAGAAGCATTTAAAAAAGGTCACAAAGTGATGATGAAGTCAGTTTATTTTGTAATTTCTCATATTTTTTGCAATGTTTTTCAAAGTAAAAACGTATTTTATTATATTAAAAATTATAGCACTAAAAAAATCTGTTGTTTAGCTAGTTATATTAATATATTAATTATTAATAAATTAGTCACCGTAAAATTAATCAGTAATTCTTAGTCATCACTGAGACATTTGAGATTAAACTCGAAAGCATGCTACGGTTTGT
Organism: Nemotelus pantherinus; assembly: GCA_963978885.1. NCBI lineage: Eukaryota > Metazoa > Arthropoda > Insecta > Diptera > Stratiomyidae > Nemotelus > Nemotelus pantherinus. Next base: position 221,472,867 of record OZ022264.1, read on the forward strand.
GAACATGCTTTCAAAGTTTCTTCTTTTCATAAAATATTTTACATTTAAATTCATAACTCATATTGTTGGCTAGATAAAAATATGGTTTATACCTTCATTTTTATATAAATATAGTACCAATAATAGATAGTAATCGATGAAAAACAGATTAATTTACCGGATTAGATTTAATTTCTTCCGGAAAAATTCTCTTCTTTTGTTAAGACTTCTGAGTACTAATTTTCATATAAAAGACGAAATCGAACAACGAAAATCAACGTGTACTGATTAAACTGCAAACACCATGTGAATATAAACTGCGAAATCACATTTCCTAATTAAGATTTGGACTGCCACGTCCTCATGAACTCTGAACACGTTGGAGTATAGAACATATATAAATGGGAGCTCATTTGCTTGATAATACGACCAACGATATTAGCGACTGGAAGAAAAGCGTTCTTTAATGTATAGGAAATCTGCGCTATATTGAAGGATGTATATCCTTTGTCACGATCCAAGAATGGACCAAATCTACATCGATTCCGCCGAAATTCTATTAAGACTCAATCAAGAACTCATCTTTAAAACAAATTAAGCGCTTCCAGCGAAACGAACGTCTGCATCGTTCATTAAATATAGAGTAGATACTGCCGGTCACTCACTTTTATCAGTGAATTATCGGAAATCAAACGTGACCAACTTGATGAAGATGTAACTAAGGGGGAGTTTGCGTTTTACAGATCGTAGATGATAGTGGATGGATGACTTAAGAACAAGATCACTTGACCGTATCACAGCGGTAGATATACACCCGCTTCTTTGGGCGGATACATAGCCTAGTATAGATATTGGTATTCGATAGAACCCTCAAGGAAGAAATGTCTCAGCTTTCATTAAGAAATTGGATCTAAGTTCATCATTTTGCCAGATACAACCACAAGAAATGAACAAGAACAACCTTTTTCCATCATGTCACTCAGTATGGTCCGCTCTAAGAGAATACCAGCGATGTTTCAAAGAATAATGGATGAATTCCGATTGGAACAAGCATCAGCAAAAAGCACCAAGCATAAAAGGCATCATAAAAAGCATCTTGACAATACCTTGAAATGAATTGATTTTGCTACAAAAATATGAAATATCTTGGCCACATATTACAATAAATAAAAATGGCATACCACTTGATAAAAAATAAGTTTAAATAATACCAAAATGGATTACATGCAGGAATTTAAAGCAAACCTGCTTCTGATATCACCGACTTATCCCTTGCTTTAGAGAAGCAGGTCATGGAGGAAGAAAAACAAAATGCATTTGGAAATTGTATTGAAACATTTGGAAATTGTATTGAAATTGTAAGAAACTATTGACTTCAGTCGAATCATGGCCGCCATATAGAAAACTAGTAGTGGCTTACAATCTTACAGGTATTAAAGTACTGTACAAAATCAAACTGCCTTTTCAGTGTTGAGGGGATAAGATTTGATGACAATTGAACGATGACAATTGCTTTGACATTTTTTGATAATTGATGGTGACAATAGTGTTGTTCAGTCAAGTAAAAGAACTTCATGTAGTTTTTTAGTTTCCGAAAACTCTGTTTGGCTGTTTATATTTCATAGAACATATTAATGTGATCGCAATGACACCGTAACGTCCGGTCCGACCGCTTCCGTAAACGTGACGACGGTGTGGTAGTCACATCAACTCCGTCAATTAAATCCGACTGTCAAATTTGCAGCTGGTAGATTCAGTATATTTAAGTTTGTTTTTGTGAATAATGGAGAACAAAGTGGTAGAGCTGTTTGAAATATTTTTACATTATCGATATGCTATTTAGTGAATACCAAAAAAAGAAAAAGAAAGGGAAAGTGGTGGTTACGCCCCATAAACTTAGATTGTGACAAAATGAAAATATGAAGGATATTGATTCGGACAATTTCTTTTCACACACTCAAATGAGGCGACTTATAAACAACCCCCCGTTGACGCTGCTAAAAAGCAATTTGACGAAAAATTCGGACAGGAATCGAATTTCGAATGGTTTATGTTAACCTAATATTTAAAAATGCTCCAATTTATCTAACTTGGAACTTTAAACTAGGGAAAATTACGGTGCGAACCACAATTTCAGACCCTTGTATAATACTTATAATGCGATTTTAGCAAGTTGCTGGCAAACTGTAATACCTTCTTTGAGAAGCACTTATACTTCCAGGTATAAGCAGTGGACAAGTTGTTAATTACCTAAACATTGTTCATAGATTACGAACGCATCCGTAATCAGAAACAAGTAAACTATTGTACAATAAATCCGCATGTTCTGTGCAACAACTTAGAGGTAAGTAAAAATACAGCACATTGGAAATTTGAAATCAGATGGCAAATAGCACGTGCTGATAGATGATTATGCGGCCCATAAAACTCGCGAAGCGATCTTTGAATTTACACAAGTAAGCATTGAATTTGGAAAAAAATTTCCGCGATTTGTGAACGATGCTGCTGTATAAAGCTAGCTGTGGCAATTTGTCAGAGCTTATTTAGTAAAAACACTGAGATAGTAGAAATACAGTGGACATGGTCGGTATAACTTTGCACCAACTCAAACTCAAACAGGCCGAAGGGTGTTATAATGGCTGTTTTGGGAATATCAGATTCTGATAGAATGCCCTGAGCAGGTCGATCTTTGAAAATACTGATTTGTTGGCTAGATCGGATATGATATCCTGGATATGCGGCATCGGATATCTGTCTAGCATCGTAATAGCGTTGAGGCGACGGAATTCGCCACATGGTTCCCAGGTGCCGTCCTTTTTAGGGGCCAGATGTATTGAGCTAGCTCAAGGGCTGCTGGATGGCTTGCAGTAGCCTTTTTGCAGAAGATAATTAAATTCCTGTCTGGCTACTTTGAGTTTTTCGGGGGTCAAACGGCGTGGACGTTCTGCCACTGGTGGGCCAGTAGTTCCACATTGGAGGAAAATGCCATGATTTGGAATTTGCTTTTGCATCGATGGGTTAGTAACGTCTGAATCTTGTTCCAATAAATGGCGATATTTAAAATCGCGATTGACTGTGAGTATAGCACTGCAGTTAGTATTGGCTTTGCGACCAGGAATAGAAATTTTTGTGGTTTGATCAATTAGTCTTTTGTTTTTAATGTCCACGATTTAGGCGTAGTGGCGTTAAAAATCAGCGCCTATTATTGGCCTTTCCACGTTGGCTACACAAAATTTCCACTTAAATTCACACCCAAGTCCCAGACTGACGGTTACGATGGAATGACCGTATGTCGTTATAGGAGTTCCGGTTGCCGCAAATAGTTTATATGTGGTTCGGTTTGACTGGCGGTTGTTATGTGGGCGCAGAATTGTAGAAACGCTAGCGCCTATATCGATCAAAGATTCAAATTTACTAAGGCTATCAAAGACAAAGAGGCGAGGTTTGCTTTCTTCGCTGCCGTTAATCTGCCCTAAATGCGTGTTGCGTGACCATGAACATGGCTGCCTACAATTAACTCTGTCGAGTTTGATGTCGTCTCTGGTAATTTGATAAGTGCGAAATTGGGCCTCAATCCTGGCAAACCACAGCGCAGGACATGCAAATGGAGGCATCTTGAATGAAACGATCGTGTTGAGCTGTTCGTCGATGATAACGTGCTGGATGATAGCAGCTGGACCGGCTTCGTGCAACTTGTCTTTTTCTGCTATCACTCGGGGTCACCAATTGTAAAGAGTATGAAAAAGAAAAGACAGTTTTAGTACTGGATATAAATTTATTTGGGTGCGTTCACGTTGACGTTTACAAGTCAATTGCGTTACAATTATTTGTGCGTTGTTTTATTGATGCGTTCAGCGCCGGTCTGGTACGTGGCGGTGAGCATGTGAACTTCTATTTCCTACACACTTTTACTGTTATCAGCACACTCTACATGTAAAACCATAAACAGCCGCTTCGTAACATATTCTGCTTCAGTGACGCGACATGTGCAGGATTTTGTTGTTGTATTCAATATACTTAACAAACTTTGATCTGCTCGGGTGTGCAAAATAACGCACCTACTATAAATCTTACTTACATCAGATCTATCGTTTATACTCAAAATATTCAAAAGTCTCTAATCACAGGCTTCATAGCGAACAATCCTTTTGTGGTAGGAAATCAACCACCACTAATCTAATCAATTGCCATAATTTTATTTTCTTGCCCTTTACAATGACGAAGCATATTCATACTATGCACACAGATTTCCGCTAGGATTTGGTAGGATCAATTCTGATACATCAGAGAAAACACTCAAGCTCATTGTTCATATTCATGAGAAACTATACGACTGTTTCTCCGATTAGATTCTTGAAAGATGATTTATAATAAATTTTGATGGGCACTTTTCTTTACCATTTACTTTGGCACCTGGTGTTTCTTAAGGCTAACATCTGAGCTCATTGCTTTTCTTCATATGAACGACTCAAGTTAAATATTTAATGATTTACAATATCTTTTATTTGCTGATGATTGCAAAAATTTTAATTCTGTAAAGTCGATGGCAGATATTTTCGTATTGCTATCCAACATTGTTAATTTCTTTAAGGGGTCAGGTACACTTGGGACGTCAAAAAAAGCTCTTTTTTAGGATTTTTTTAGACACACATTAAAATAATAAATAACAAATGATTTTTTTACTTGAAAGAAATATATTTGTAGAAGCTATCGTAATTTTTTTCAGGCAAAAGGTTGAAAATTAGTCGAAATAGAGTAAATTTTCGAGGGGTCCAATAACAAAAATGGTTTTGCCGTGATCACTGTAGCTTGTCACTGGATCATACGAAATTAAAAACAAATCGGAGATTATTAGTTAATGACATAGTGCTCCGGATGAACTAAGGACTTTGGCAGATTTTGATTTTTCGAAAAATGGCGGTTGTTGAAATTCGAAATTGTATTTTCGACAAAAATTTCACTCACATTTTCGGCTATTGAAAAAAATCAATCGAAAATCGAAGGATAATTACATATAAAATAAATTGGGAAAATTTCATGCTGATCGCTAAAGCCGTTTTCAAATTACAGTGATCACCGACTTCGAAAACATAGTTTCGAGAAAAATGCTTTTAAAGGTTGCAAAACACGCTTTATGCATTAGAGACGACTTCATTCAAAGTTAATTATTTCCATAAAAAATTTGCAGAGAATGCTTTTGAAGTATGCTACTTTTAGAAATTGCAATCTATTTTCTCAAAATTCTAAGTGTAACTGCCCCCTTAATTTTAAAAATGGTGTAGAATTAAATACTTCGAAGTGTCTGTCAGCTAATGGTTTTCAATAGGGCACAGTGAAATTACTATCATGTATGCTAACTAGGCAATAAGACCATTTCATTTTCGATTCCGTAGAAACTTTAGGTATTACTTAAAACTCATTTCTGTATTTTGCAGCCCACGTTAAAAATATTGCAGATGAATCGCGTAAGCGCATTGAGCATATTTTGAAAAAATTAAATTCATAACAATGCTGTATCATAGAAGTTAGAACCATTATACCAATGTAAATGTTTGAAGTGCTCACAATTTTCTGAGATAGATGCAAGTAAAACAATTCTTGTTAGGAAACACAGAAAACAGTCGAATAATATTCGAGCTAATCTACGCTGTTGGTAAAGTTAAAAATCATTGAAAGTTTTTAAATGGAAAACATAATAGCAAAACCTAAATCAAAGTAATCTTCAGCACAATTATTTTTGATGGTGAACGATAATTGAAGGTGTCAAAGAAGATTGCTTGGACGAAATAGTACATGAGGTAAGTCATTATTTGTCTTAAGTGGATTATAAGATTTTTTGAATGAATATTCAATAAATCGAGCCAATATATATTTAATTCAATTTCAAATTACTTTGGTGATCATAATTTGACTGATTGATTTGAAGTATAATTTTTTTACTGAAGTCTTTGTCTAAGTAGAAAGAAGGATACTCAGCATAAGTTTACACGCTCATCATTGCGGGTATAGTAATGATTTGCCCTTATTCCAAATGCCATCTTTCAAATCCCGTCAAGTGCTCCCTGACGAGCACTAATTTTTCATACTACTTAATGTTGTATGCTCTCTGAATCCAGTTCCAGGTTAATCTGTCGCGATTTTAACCTCCCAGAAAGTTTTTCATTACCAGAAGTGTTTTTCTGATAGATTAGTTCAGCTTTAAATAGTATCATTAACAGCAACTCCTGACACAGCAATCTGACTGGTTTGAATTATATGTTTCACTAATAGCCCAGTGAAATCCGACATAAAAAAGGCGAAACTTCGGAAAAATTAGGGGAAAGCTGAATTTTGGTGTGAACCTTGGTACTGGCATGTTGAACAAAATGTCAAAAGTCCCCATCGACACGAGTGCTGCGTCACTTTTCATACGAGGTCAAAGGTCACCAAAAGTGACCTTTCCTAAATATCTCAGTAACGGTTACATCTTCAGAAAAACAATGCGTAACGAATTTGTAGCTTTCCAACAAAAAAGATTTTATAACTTTTGCCTGTAACCATAGCCGTTTTTGAGATATATTGATCTAAACATTTGTTACTAGCAGCGTCCTCTTTCTCACGGCATATTAATATCATCCGATTTTGATAACGACTTGGCATGTTTGTGAGTTTGTTTTTCTATGTTTAAGAGGCACATAAAAAAAATGTCAACAAACTTATCAACCAGACTCCAGGGTAGGTGGAAAAGTGTGCTCCGAAAAGTTAGCACCACCCCCCGCCCTCCTTTGCCATAAAACTTGTATGGATATCTGCTGGCTACTCTCTTCTCTGAAATAAACTGTATTGCTGCATCATGCATGAGATATTCCACGAAGGAACAGGACAAAACAACAACATTGCAGATGGAAATAGGTTTTGTAACATATCATGGCCCTAGGAGTATGAAAAAGCAAGATAATATCATGGCATAATTCTGTAAACGCTCATTCTTGACATTATAGGAGCTCAACCCGCTGCGGACTATCCCCGAATAATCATTTTTTACCAATCCTGTGATGACTGCATATCGCCAAAGGGACATGACACGTCTCGAAATCAATTTGCACCTGAAATTACGTGACCTTGCCCTGATCGTTCATGGGATAAGACGGTATGGAAAAAAACTAAAAACCTGGTATTTCGGGATGTTTCGTTTGCGGGGGTGGGTAGGGTGTGAGTACGGTGTAGGTGTAGGGCTGGTCTTGCAATGTCAATAATATACAATTAACAGGATAAAAAGTGATCGTATCTTGTTTAACAGTGGGCAAAGAGTAGGCAATGAGCTAATTTCTGAAGATTTGTGATGGATGCTCAGGAATACCATTTTATGGCAAAGGGGGATGGAGGAACTTTTCGGAGCACACTTTTCCATCTACCCTGGAGTGTGGTACACGCTGAGAAATGAGCGACATCAATATATTAACATCTTAATATTTGTATGGTAACAGCATTGTCCCTAATACATAATTTTAACAGCTCAATATTTTATGTTAGGAAGTTACAATATTATATTTGCAGTTCAACATTATATATTAAACTGTTAACTTTTTATGTTCAGAACATCTGTAAATATAAATGTTTTAACATCTTAACATAAATATATTACTATGCCAATATAAATGTATTAACCAAGGGTGGTGAAATTGTGGTTCATACAACAAAGTACATTGCTTGTATTGTTAGTTAGGATGTTAATATTAAATACGGCAATAGCACACTGGAATAACCTAATCTTGTCCGATCATCGAAGTTAAGCAGCGTTGGGCGCGGTTAGTACTTAGATGGGGAACCTCTTGGGACTATGGAAAAATAGTATCGACGGCGTGTTAATATTAATTATTGGTATACCAATATACTATTGTAAGACGTTAATATAACTTATTGCCATGTTACTATAATATATTAGTATGTTAATATTAATTATTGGTATACCAATAGTATTGTAAGATGCTAATATAACTTATTGCCATTTTACTATTTAATATTGGCCTACTAATATAATATTGTAACAGACAAATTCACCACACGCATGTCAATATATAAAATTTTAAGAATGCTATGTGCTGGCAATATAATGTTATTGCTAGGTCAATATAATAATGTTAAGAAATGTTTTTAATAAAAAAAACTTGGCGCTACGCGCATCGCCGGGGGGCTTCGGCCCCCTGGACCCCCTTCCCTCACTCGCGCTTCGCGCTCACTCGGGATGTCCGAATCGCTTCGCGATTCGCATTTTCACCAGGCTAAAACATGAAAAATATGGAACATACTTTTACGAGCTTAACAACAATACAAACGCGATATCTGGATAAGCGTTTTTGCACCATCGGGTGTTTGCTTGACCGGACTGCCGGAATTAATGTATATGTAATCAATGTATGTACAATGTATATACATACACACATACATACACACATTTATATACATATACACACATTTATACACATGTGTGCATATACATATATATACGTATACACATATATATACACACATATACACATACATATATATATACACATATAAATACGTACATATATATACATACGTATATACATATATGTACATATACACACATATATACACATGTGTGCATATACATATATACGTATACACATATATATACACACATATATACATACATATATATATACACATATATATACGTACATATATATACATACATATATACATATATGTACATACACATCTATACATACATACACACATATATACACACACGCACACACACACACATACATAGACATACATACATAAAATAAGCATACATATATATATCTACACATATATACATACATACACGCTATTTATAGCAACCAAGCACACACCAACACAGCCAATGTTCGTGGAACGCTTTCTGATAACGCTTTTTTATGTCGTTTTTCTATGTCGTTTTTTTCAAACAGGCTCCCGTAAAAGTATGTTCCATACTAAAATATATTAGCTGCAAAATATATTAAGGGTAGAACAATCATTTTTCAGCGTGTAGATAAGTTTATTTACATTGGAATTGTTTTTGCGGGATGATTAAAACTGAACAACTTTTTATTTACATTAAAAATTTTAATCTACATTGAAAATTCTATTTTGACAAAGTGGTTTCGAAAGTATGCACTGATTCTCATCAGACACCAGCACACAGTGCATACTTGACTGGCGTGACCACTTGCAGTTGGAAATCATTACATATTTATTTATGCTAGTTGTGACAAATTTTAACATCTCCGACTTATATCCATGGATATAATTGTACTTAGTAAAGGTAATTGAATTTGATCACGGTTCCCTTCTTGTCTTCATGTATACCTGTCATCCCGCAAAAACAATTCCAATTTGATTCTGCTTTCGGAGGCTGATTCCGCAAAACGATCGAGTTTCCCGTTTCAATGTTCTCAGCTTTGATAAGCCTTAGAGATGATTAACGTTGTCCATGCTGATTTATAGACAAGAAGGGAACCGTGATCAAATTCAATTACCTTTATTTACATGTTTTTTTTTATGCGCCTCTTAAACATAGAAAAACAAACTCACAAACATGCCAAGTCGTAATCAAAATCGGATAATATTAACATGCCGTGAGAAAGAGGATGCTGTTAGTAACAAATGTTTAGATCAATATATCTCAAAAACGGTTATGGCTACAGGAAAAAGCTATACAATTTTTTTTGTTGGAAATTTTTTAAGCTACAAATTCGTCATAATTTGGTTTTCTAAAGACGTGACCGTTACTGAGATATTTAGAAAAGGTCACTTTTGGTGACCTTTGACCCCGTATAAAAAGTGACTCAGCACTCGGATCGATGGGGACTTTTGACATTTTGTTCAAAACGCCAGTACCAAAGTTCACACCAAAATTCAGCTTTCCCCTAATTTTTCCGAAGCACCATGTTAGATTTCCCCGGACTATAAAAGCTCATGGACTCACAATAGAAATTGAATATGAGCCAAATTATACGAAAGGGTTAGTGCAATTGCTATTTATAGCAAATAACCTCTGAAAGTTCATAGACTAACATTTTGATGGAATTAGAACAAAACAATAACATTAAATAGTAAAAGCAAATGACTGTGACCTTCACCTGAATCGTTTTTTACAGACCGGTCTAACCTGAAGTAAACCGGGAATCAAAAAATTGTGATTACTTTAATATATCTAAATATATTTGCATCCTAAAGCTTGTGAAATTCTTTTAGTAAAACGTTTAAGCTCAAAAGTACATAATAAACCATTTCTTAGCAAATATTGATGATTCTGATACTGATGACTCTTCTTCAGTGCAGGCAGTCATTTGTAAATACTCTCATCGATAGAGCCTAATCACACTTTTTTGTTTACGACGTCTTAGAAGCTTTTATAATGAAATATATTGAAAAATTGAAGTAGGTATACTGTGTTTTGAAAAATTGCATATCTTTTGCTGCTATAATCGATTTCTTTCTTTTAAGAATTTATACGAAATTTTTCTACTGGCGATCTCAGGTATACTGTTTCCAAGAGTCAAATAATTCCACACTTGACTATATGTGCAGTTATTTATTGAAGAGCATCAATACTGAGGCGTCTTTTGACTTTTCTACTTTTTTTTTGCAAGTTTTTACGCGAATTCTGAAACTTTACTTTTCTGGATTTCATGTAAATATTTCTTGTTACAGCAATGCGTTTCTATCCGAAAAGTTTTTACCCGAAGCAGACATATGTCTGTGTGACATGTGTTGTGATATAAAAGCATTAAAGTGACTGCGACCAAACCGGAGCTGTCTGAAAGCCTACACTAGCAAGTGCATAGTAAAAATTCCAAAAAGGCGAAGATTTTCCATTCATAATTAGTTTTCACACCTCTAATTCACTGATCATTTTATGATAACTCATTAAAATACGGCATTCGAATGAAGTATTCATTGCTGTTGATCCACTCAAGTAGCGAAACATCCTATTATCTACCACAAATCGAAAACAGCACTATCAAGGTGGTTTAAGTGTCATCAATGTTATTTAAAAGACTGTTATATTCGATCAATGTAATAGACTAGTCTGCATTGTTTGTTCGCGAAAATGCATCATTTATTTGACTGCTATTTGAAACTTTAACAAAGAAATTATCTTGAATATACGACCTCCATCTATCGCCATCCACACGCAAACTCTTCAAATAAGTATAGTGTCTAGTTCAATAGGATGTACGTCATTTTTACATACCTATATAATATTTATGCATCGAATAATGCAAATGACAAGAATGGAAATGCTGAAATAACGATTGTGATTCTATTAGTTGATTTTATTTGATATTATCATCGTTAAAGTGGCAAAATTAAGCAGATGCAGATGTTCTCGAAATGGCAGTCTATCGATAAATCTTTGTTTTTTCGAGCATGTTCTTGTTTTCCAAATATCATCAGTATCAGATATTGATTGAGTCATAAAAAACTCTTACCAGAAATAGGTCGACGTACATCGGGAACATTATAATAAATTATTTCAATACAGCTTTTTATATGTTTTCAATAAAGATGAGTTGAGTGTGATAGAATCCTGCTCCAGTTTACCGGTATCTCTTGATAATATTCTTTTTACTCTTGGCTTCCCTCTCATATATTATCAATAAATGATTAAAACGGTCTGATACCGCTAGGTCGTTCGATGAACGTGAATGGATTCCTTTTAATCAATCTAGTTTTAATAATCAGATTTATAACTACATTCTTGTCAATTTTAATACAAAAAACGCAGACATCTTTGAAGCTCTCCAAGCTGATTTTTATTTGAAGAAACTGGATTTGATCGAACCAATTTATGAAAGAAATCTAATCCAAAATTTGGATGTGACTTGCAAGATTGAAAAAATTCCTGAAAAGTAGTTTTGCAAGAAAAACAGGTTAGCTCTTAGAAATTTGACGCATGTATTTGCGCCAAAATCATAAACTTGACGTCCAGATTAATATTTTACGTCATTGTCAAATATTTTCAAGACTGACAGGTAAATGACGCAGAAGCTTATCACACTTTGACATTTCTAGACAGTAATGACTGTATACCAAATCGTGCTGTTTAGTTTACTTATGGACAGCTTCGCTCAAATACAGGTACTATAGCTTCGAGCGGAATTCTCACAAGTATGGGAAAATTGAAACACAATTCAATTTGATGGCAAGTTTTATTTGTTATCAACTTATATGCAAAACAACTTATTTGCCAGATAACGTGGGTAAGTTTATGTAGTAGATGTTGTAAATCAAGCTGATTTTTGGTTTCCGTTCTTACAGTGACGCGGAAATACTCGTCTGAGAATTAATTGAGTTATGTATATCATTCATGAAAGATTATGTTTCAAAATTTCTGTAATTGATCAAGCTTACGAGTATATTTTTTTATTTTCCTAAGCTTTTCATGGGATTTTTCCAACAATATTTTCACCACTCATAGATCGTAGATCGGTGTTGATGGTGAATTGTCGTGAAAACATTATTATTCGCGCATTTGTCATGGTAAGCTTTGTTTTGGATCCGTCTTGCAGGTCCGGATCCAGAGCAGATTGACGGATCCTTTTGAAACTCTGGTTGGCCTGAAGCAGGGCGATGGAGTAGCGCCCACGCTCTTCAACCTGGCACTTGAGTTCGCTATTCGGGCAATGAACCTGAACACCAGCGGCACGCTACTTTTTAACTTGACACAATTAGCAGCGTGCGCGGATGACATTAACATCATGGCTCGAGTACTGACCGATGCAGAAAAACTTCTGCTTAGACTTAACACCGCAGCAAAGGAAGTTGGACTACGAGTCAACAAGGACAAAACGAAAGCTATGATGCAATCTAGGATAAGGACGCCAGCGCACACGACCATCAACGAAAGGGACCTTTGCATCAAATTCGTGGACAACTTCGTTTACCTGAGTAGCAATCTATCGAGTGACGCCAACGAAACTGACGATATCAAGCGACAGATTTATGCCTACTTGATATGGACCGATTACTATATAATGAAGCGCTATATGTACTCGCTGTTAGTAACTATTTTGTACTTTTTACCAAATGAATCCGAAGTCAATATATAATCAGTGAGTATTGACTTCAACTGATCTTTACCCTAAGCAAGCAGCTGTTGCCGCAGATGCGGTGGCTACGGATCATTCATCACAAGATGATTGATACTTGCCGTGGTTACTAATTATTCGCAGATATCGCAGCGAATGTGAGTGTTCTAGTCTTTCCTACGTCAAATAAAATTATTTCCGACAAAATCTTTCTTAAATACTATTTCTTACGTCCTAAATTTCTTCATTCTATAATATTGTCTCATTGTTTCAGTTGCCAACGCTCAGCATGTCATCATTTTTGAAACAACAAGTGTGTTGTTTTCGTCACTCAAGGAGCGCTGGCCACACATGAACTCCCATGTGCAATACTATTACGGTCTCGTGCCAAGTTTTTGGATGCATGCTGCGCTTCAGAATTAATGTTTATAGTAATATGACTCTAGCTGTGGGTATTCCTAGCGTCTTTAATGAGACATCATGTGTAAACTATTTGAACGAAAAGGCCTACCCCGCCTATTATTTTGGAACACCTTACAAATGATATTCAGCAGCTTGATGCCTCTATGATTGTTGCACTCTGTGGACTCTCCCTTCATGTGTATGGAGACCTCAATACGTCCAGCTTACATAAGCTTTTTGGGTCTGACGTACACTCCCTAAAAATTCCCATCATTTTTCCGATTCTATGTTCCTTGGTGATGACATTGCTTTTAACCCACAGGAGGTTTGTTATGATTTTGCAGAGTATTTTTCCTCTTTCATTTCACAGGATAATTCAATCACGTCTTTGAATTCCCTCATGTTCCTCCGTCATTTTTCTCTTTTCTGTCATCCAGCTCTTCAACTTGATGTCAATATCAGTTGTGGTCCTGACGGCATCCCGAACCTGTTTGTTAGCTCATTTCAACTGTCATTGTGTGTTTTTTTTTGTTTATTATTTTCTCTTGTCCTTGGGCTCATGTCCATTTCACTGGATTTTGCTCATATTTTACCGACCCGTAAATCCGGTGACCCAAGTCGTGGATCCAATTATCGTCGAAAAAGTTTTTTACAGTAGGTTTCTTCTTATCCTTCACATTATTTTCACTCCTGAGCAGCATGGGTCTATTATCTATATCTAACCTAAATATTTATATCTAACTTCTTAGCCTACATTAACTTAAACGCTTCCTTCTTAGATCAACAAAAGCAAGTTGATGTTGTATACACATTTATATTTTTGCATAAGATTTCGACTGCTGATCACAAGCTTCTTCTTGTTAAGCTCAAAGGTTCTGCGAAAGCTGACCTTTTCTATATCGGCTCTCATTTTATGTTTCTGTTTGTAGCTATGCTGTGTCTATGAATTTTCGCACCTGTCTTCTCATACTGCCCTCTTTCCGGTGTTCCTCAAGATTCGATACTAGATCCCTTATTGTTTATGTTATTTATCAATGTTCTGCCTTCCTTTGCTTGAGTGGCATAGTGGGTAGAGCACTGGCTTCTTGCATGAGGGGTCCCTGGTTTGAATCCAGATTCGGACGATAATCCGCGCACCAAGCTTTGAGTTCACCTGCCTCTGATTAAGTACCTGATTTAAATCAGGGGTAAAGTGAGTCGTGGAGCTAATCACTCCACCCTTGTATTCACAATGATTGAAAAAAAATGGCAATGAAGTTCTCTACCAGCTTCAACCCCTAGACCCATACGAGGGTTGTCGTGGGATCACTTTGCTTTACTACCTTCCTTTATCCATTCTCTCTGCCCACTATTTCCTGATGACTTTAAAATGTTCAGAGTAATTAGTAAAAACCGGACCTGGCATAGAAGTGTAAGCAGCAAGTGAGCAAAATTATGATGAAGACACCTCTGTACTCAGCCTGAAACGGTAAAGGAAGAAACCTGATTTTTTACCATTCGAGAATACCTAAGCCATAAACTGAGTACATAAGTGAACGGCGAAACAATGAAAAAGGTAATGAGATAGAGGCCTCCTGAACTGATGACAAACGAGAGCTGCTACTACCGACTAACTAAGTAGCCACATATGTGATCTAGTGGCTCAAAAGCAAAAAGTCACGAAGAGCCGAATCAGTAAAATATGGTGGAAAAAAAGAAAAAGGCCAATAAAAATTTCATAAAAATATATTTTTAAATCTAAAAATATTTTTTGTTTTTCAATAGTTAAATACTTTAAAATACGAAAAGGTGAATTAAGATAGTAAAACAATAATAAGAAAGTATAATAATTTAAATAAACACGAAAAAAACATAATTTAAAATATATATGATTTAAATATACAGAATACAATGATGACTCAACAGAAGACAGTGATAAAAAATAATGTATGTGAAGCTTAGTAAAAATACTTTTAACTGCCATCTAAATCGAAAAAATGGTAGCGATGAAGGACTTATTCTTGTTGATTGTGTCTCCTTTGGATACGCAATCAGAGCGAGTGGAAATAAACTATTGTTCGGGGAAAACGTATCGAGAACATTAACGCAGATCTATCATTTTAATCAACCTCATCCTCACGTAATAAAAGCTTAGAACCAAAGTGAAATGGCACAGGACAGTGGAGGATCCCGAAAAGCACGCACTCATCGAGGAACACTCCTCTAGATTTTAAAGGGGGAATTGAGAGTAAGGACAAACTTTTACTATACTTGCAGTGATGTATGTGAAATTTCAAAAGTAATGAGCGTGTAAAACAGCATCATTTAATTATTTAAGGCGGAAACATTAGACTTGATAATAGTACTCAAGGATGCTACGCATAAGTAAAAAGTACATATTAAAGGAAGTACGGATGTTACTAAAACGAGTGGGTGACCTAAGGACAAAACCGGACAAGCAAGAGTCAGTTATGTATGCAATGTAAGTATCAAATATATATTTGGAGTCAAAAAGCACACCAAAATCCGTAAAATTATCGTAAGCAGCGGTTCGGCTTAGGAATAGGAAAGCATTTGACTATATATTTTAGTTTCTGCTCAAAGGACTACGGGAATAAAATACAAACAACATAAAACTACAAACGCTCGCAGCGAAAATCATTCACCTAAATCTAAGTGGGCCAACAAACTCGGAAAGACTTAGAAAGTGGCAATTAGTAAAGACAGTAAAACTACCTAATAATGAATCAGCACAGGTGAATTGTTTACGAAAGGGCAATAATTCTTCTAAACTCAAAATTTTTACATGATGATGAAAGAAAAACAATAAGAACCAGCAGACTAGAAAAATATATATGCGCTAGTTTGTAATTTTTTGTAATAAGTAATAGTGCATAAGTTAGGTTAAGAATGTGCATATTAATATCAAATAGATTTTTTTCCAATTCAACTCATGATCATTAAATGAGACAGAACTTCTGGTTTCATCTACTTCTTTACCAATATTGTAAAATATCAATGCTATTTTTTGTGATTGAAATGAAAAAACAATTCATTTATATTACAAAACTGAGAGCATTTATTAATTTAAAACGCTTATTGGAAAACAAAAACAATTATACATATTTTGTATTATAATGTACTCGACTATTATCAAACTATTGTTTACTGTTTGAATATTTAGTGCAAATTAATGATTACTAATAACAGCTTAGTAAGAACTAAAATAACATAAAGATCAGCCATATGATTCTGACTTAAGCTATAGAATAGGCTAGTAGAATATTGTATTGCTAATCGTCCAAAAATAAATACAATTCAATATTTAATTTTTCAAGCCTTATTGGCTGCAGAAGTGTTAATAATCTCATCAAAATTGATCAGATTAGCTCGTTTGTGCTCAACAGATATACTACTTACAATTATTAATCTCTGCTGGCCCATCGTAGTTCTCAAACTGCTTTTAATAGGATTAAGTTTACTGAAACTTCCTTCACCTGAGGCAATGTTAATGGTTCTCAGTGCAATGGTAATGTTAGAATACGCCTTTTCCAGTTTATTTTCGTAGATAAGGCTCAACATTGTTGATACTGTAGCATTTTTTAATTCCTCGTCTACTGTTAAAGGGGGTTACATTGTAGGTGGTTCTTAATTCTGCTGCCTTGATTTTTAAATCTTCTGCCTTCACTTTACGAATTTGAACAGCACCTAAAAATTCAAATTTATTGTTAATGTTCTTCATATTAAGGTTTACCCAGTTTTCAGTTCCATAATTAATCTATCAATGACTTCCGACATGGGTGCTTTATGAAAATCTGCAACACATTCAGAAACTTCATCTTTACATATCTCATCGCACTTTTTTTTTTCTTTTTCCTTCTCTTTTTTCTGAGAACTCATTTGACATTTCATGGACGCTTGCTATAAATGAAGCTTCGGTGAAAGCTTCCAACACAGCGTCTCTACAAGATTTCAGAAATTCTTGAAGACCCTGAAGATTTCGGGCAACCAAATCTAGTGTAAGGTCTTCTCTTTGCAAAAATTCGTTGACATGATTGATTTTTCTCCAAATGACATGCCGAAAACACGCCAAAGCTATAAGCTCTAGTTTTCTAATATTTTTCAAAATAGCTTATGATTTTTGAGCTCTTCCAGAGCCTGTAAAACGTTGCCATAATATTCGTAGACAGCTTCCACCGCTTCTAACTTCACAGGACATTTAGTCTTGCTCTCAAGTTTAAATGTTAGTGAATCATACTTCTTTAAAACTTCCCAACGTGAAGTTGAAAACAATGAAATAATATTTACTTTTTAAGACCTCAATAAAGCTATGAACGTCAGTAGTAGCACTGGCTGCATTAACTCCTACTAAATTGAGGCAGTGAGCGGCACATGGAACAAAATACACTAGATCGTTCTGTTGAAGCAATCTAAGTGGTACACCTTTATACTTTCCCACCATGTTTGCGCCATTGTCGTATGATTGGCCTCAACATTTTTGTCTGTTAAATCCAGATTTTTCTAACTTTTTAAAAATTTCTTGGCTGAGACCTTCATCTGTATTATCACTAACTTGTTGACTGATCTCTGAATTATGTTTTTTCCTTATGTTATTAGCGATGATCTCAAGTATTTTAAGTTTTATATATATATATATATATATATATATATATATATATATATATATATATATATATATATATATATATATATATATATATACATACATATAGGGTTTTTAATGTTCAGAATAGTGTTTAAGAAATTCCCACTGGCTGTGTCGCTAAAGTCGCAAACTTTTTTTAAAGCCTTGAAATAGACTCCCTAGTTTTGTGTAGAATAGAACAGCATGAACAATGCAATATAACACTGCCTTCTAATAAGATTTTTCTTGTTTAATCTGTTTCTAAAGTTTTGCATCAATACTTTCCTTTCCTAAATAAGACCATAAAATTTTCTACGAGGAAAAGGATGATTTGTGATGGGATAAATTTTCATATTCAGGCAATTTTTCATGAGGTTTTTTTCCAATTGACGAATTCTTCTTCTTTGGCTAGAGAAGGCATTTTATATTTAGAACCATATACTTGGTGTGAAACCAACCTGCTTGGTACACAGTATTAAGCATTTTTGCTTTTATTATGTCCCAGCCATGATCTCTTTATTTATGTTCCATTTTTGAAAACCTTAAGCAAACTATCTTTGGGTATGTTGCGGTCATTTCTGCTAGTATTACTTATATTAAGTTCAATTTGATTTTCACACTTCAGTCCTGCTATATTTCCAAATCAAGAAAATTCTGTGGCCATGAACCAGGATCCCCAGTCAATGGAAAACTCACATATTTCGGACCAGATGAGGTTCCAAGACCAGTTGAAGTTCATGGAAGAGATACTAGTTCAACCTCTTTCACTTCACCACTTGTCAATTATGTCATGTTGATGTGCTTCCTTTCCAGTTTCAATGATATCTGTACATGTTGAAGGCAGCAGATAACAACTTTCACAAATACGTTCTTAATTGGCCTATTCAAACATCAATTTTAACCCTTTAATTTTAAGCTTTGTCTTATACATAGGACGAAACGAAATATATTTTTTATTTACATATTTAAATAATAGTTATATTCATAAGGTTGCATTCCTGAGAAGCTTTTGATACTGTCAATCATAAGCTGCTTCTTATCGAACTGAAGCATTATGGCATTCGTGAACCTTTGCTTTCCTGGATCTCTTCAATTTTAAGTGATCGCACTTGTATTGTCTCCCTCTTTGGCTTCTCGTCCTCACCTTTCTCCCCTTCTTCTGGTGTTCCTTAAGGTTCCATCTTAGGACCACTTTTCTTCAATCTATTTATCAATGAACTTCCGACGGTTTTTAAGTTTTCGTGCCTTCTAAATGCAGATGATTTAAAAATCTTCCGAGTAATCAAAAATACTGATGACTCTCTCCTTCTTCAGGATGATTTGCATGCTCTCTCTGGTTGGTGTAACATTAACTGTTTGTCCCTTAATGTTTACAACTGTTTTTCTATGTCTTTTTCCCATAAGCTTCACACTCATGTTTTTCCTTATGCTATTTATGGTACTTTCCTTTCTTGTGTCGATCATTTCTCAGATCGTGGAGTCACATTTGATCGCAAACTGAAATTCGACGTTCATGTCCTTACTATCACTAGAAAAGCTTCTCGAATTGCTGGCTTCGTGGTTCGTTCCTGCCACAATTCATTTAGTATTTCTACTTGTGTCCACCTGTTTATTACCTTAGTCCGTTCTGTACTTGAGTACTGCAGTCAAGTGTGGTGTCCTCGTTTCAAATACCTCGCTGACGCTGTTGAATCAGTTCAGCGCAGGTTTACACGTACTTTATTTTTTAAATTAAGTCTGCCGTATTAACCATATAGTGAGCGTCAATCCCTTCTCAACATTCCTCTCCTTGATCAGCGCAGAGTTTACTTGGATGAGTGTTTCCTGTTCAAAATCTGTCGCGGCTACCTTTCTTCCTCGTTAGGATTTTTGTTCATTGAGCGGGACTCCGTAAGGCCAATCAGGTCCTCTATTTTATTTGAAGTGCCGTATGCTCGTACTGACACTTTCTTCTACTCTCCCGCTTTGCGATTCTTACGCACTCACAATAGTCTTCAACTTGGTCGTCTTCCACAATCTATTGCCATTTTCAAAAATATGGTTCGTAGTAAAATTTTCGATCCTACTTAATTAGTTTTATTTTCTATTCTTGTTTATAATGGATTCTTTCTCTTCTTTTTTGCTCTGCTTAATTTTACTTTCTTATTTATTACTTGAATTTTTTGTATATCTTTATTTTTATATATAGTTACATATATTTCCAATTAGTTTCATTTTCTATTTTGTTAATTTTCTTCTTTTTTTCTACTTAATTTTACTTTATTTAATTTACCACTTTAATTATTTTTTATTTTTTTTACACACTTATATTTATATTTACTCATTTACTTACTATTTTTTATTAGGTCGATTTATTTTAGAATTGGACATTCGTGTTTGTAATGGATTTTTTTTTCTATTTTACTTTACTTAATTTTTTATTTTTATTTTATATTACTTTATTTTATTTTAACTTTAATTATTTTATGTACTTATATTTATATATTATCATTTAGTTCTTGTTATTTTATTTTGTTCATGGTATCCAATCTGTAATTGGGCAGTCTTGCCTGTTGTATTGAATACGTACCAAATAAATAAATAAATAAATGCCAAACTACAGTTCTAATATGATAAGAAAATCTACGAAACAAGGAAAAACATTTTTGTATTTTAATTTTGATCATTACAAACAATAAAGTGTGTGTGTACATATTGCTATTCCTGCGTGTTGCTATTCCTGTCAGGCGAGTAATAAATTTATAGTGCGAATCATAAATTTTATAAATTATGTATAATAAAGTTAACCAGAATTTTATAATTTCTTAGATACCTTAATGATTTCGATATGTTGGCTTTTCAAACGTTACTTAAAAGCTAATTTCATTTTCATTTTGCTAACCGCTTACTTATTTTGACAGCCGTCCCCCTCTAGCTCCAGCTCTGCGCTTGTCTATGGCGCCATAAAACTACCCAACAAGTATTTTTTTAAAATTCCTTAGCTCTCATGAACTATAGGGAAAGATTTTATAGCTCAGCAATAAAATTCCATTCTCCACATATCTCAAAAGGAAGAATAATATCTGCATTGGCTTTGGAAAAGGTAATGACTCTTTTGCTCTTGCAGAAACTGAATTCTATTCATTACTTTCTATAGCGCATCTCTTAGTGTAAACCAGCCACCTTTAAATGAACCCACGATAATATATTGATTATTAGATTCTTAAAAATAATAAAAGTTTCAAGTTCATCAATAGAATTTTAGCATAGTCACGTTGAAATCTACTGCCGATATTGTGAAATGGGACTGGTTAACATGTATCAAATCATTAAATATTTAGTAAACTAAATATGTTTTATAAAAAACATGTTTCAATTTCAAGAGGAAATAGCTTCTCTAACTTAACTGCTTGCTTTAAAGTTTCTTAGTAAGTCCATAAAGCGAGAGCTTCCCTGAATGGATTTCGATCTCGCCATAAAATACTTCATCACGTAAGGAGTTGCTCTCTAGATTGTTTTCAATCTTCATGATGAAAACAACCTTAATATTAACCTTCAGCACTAATGACCATTCTGGTTAGCTCTGGCTAGGTATCATACGCTTGAACGTGTATCAAATCAAAACTAAACTCTTCCAAACTTCACACAACTGTGTTGAGTTTATAGCGTAATTATGAAAATCATCTCAATCATAAATTTTAAACTGTCATAAATGTCTAATAAAGTGCATAATCCACATAAACTGTAATAAAACTAATAACTTGTCATAGCCATCTGCAAGATATCACATTTGAAAGCCGAAAAAATGTTTCGTGTATTTTACTTTGAATGAAGCTATCACAAGATGTTTACTAAAATTCAGTGCAAACGTGGTGCTAAACCTAGCAGATAATAATCTCCACACGTTTGATTAACCTCAATTAATTAAAAATTAGCCTGTACTTGACATTTTCGAAAAATTTCCAGTACATTGCCCACACTAATACCAATACATGTTCTTGTGCTACCGCCTCGCCTAATGAAAAACAATCGACATCACGGAATGGACGTGACTATGTCGCACCATCAACGGAGCCGTAATTAATTATCTCAAAAGCTTTCATTTTCATTTGATTAAATTATGCAAACGTTCTGATGAAGATCACGTTAACATTGACTATGTTTTCGGTTGCCGTCGAAATCTTCGGCGACTATTGTAACTAGTCTGGGAAGATCATTTTACTTTATGATCTAGAAAGAAGAATCGTATCATTTACTCTATTATCGACTAGAAAACCGGCTTAATTTAAATAAAGCAAAATATGGAGGCTTGTAAATGGTTAAGCTGAAAATTATTCATCGAAGCGGTTATGAGTCTGGCTGGCTACTAGGCGAAAACGGATTTTGGCAAACATGTTTAGTGCGGTATAAATAATGGACATCGCATCATTTCGATACACTTCCCTTTGATCTCGTGACTAGTGAGGAAGCCGTTCACAATGAAATTCGTTTTGGTAAGAATCTAATTAAAACAGTGCACCTTAGAATATTGTTTAAGTGAATATTGTGACAGTGAAATTCTTAATTGTGTGCTTTTTCTAACATTAGGTTGCGTTCGCCGTTATCGGCTTGGCCACTGCCCAAATCCCTAAGACCACAACTTTGCTCCGTCTTCCAACAATCAAGACTGTGCGTGTTGTCACTCCAACTGTCTACACTCCTGTCTACCGTGCTGTCCAAGAAGGACAATACCGTAGTGGAGAAAATGGTCAATATCGCGGAAGCAACGACGGCCGTTACATCCCTGATGATTCTGGCAAGTACGTCCACGTTGATGCAGGATACAATGGCGGCTACGGCCCATACTCTGGTGACAACGGTCAATACATCCACCAAGATGCGAAATACATTCACAAGGACGGACCCGCCGGAGGCGCAGGACCAGGCTACGTTCACGATGGATCAGGATCACGTTACACTGGCTCTGGAGTTGGAACTTCAACTGGCGCTGGAACTGGCTCTGGTATCAGAACTACAGGTGAGCTCAAGCTATTTACGTAGCCTGATGAATGAGCTTTTGGCTTTATAATTTCATTGTTGATATGTAATTAAATATATGGAACTATTCTAATCGATTTGAAATATTCTAATGCAGTAACTGAAACCTACAACCCAAAGGTCAAGTACGGTCAAGGTGAAGGTGGCTGGAGAATCCTTCGTCAAGAAGATGCTAACTTCCCACCCTACCATTACTTATACGAAACTGAAAACAAAATCCTTGCCGAAGAAACTGGAAACTACGAGAACTACGGAACTGAAAGCCAAAAACTTCGTGCCTTCGGTTTCTACGAATACATTGGAGATGATGGTCAAAAATACCGTGTCGACTACACTGCCGATGAAGGTGGCTTTGTACCAAAAGTAAGATTCTTTATTCTTTTACACCATATTTACAATATTTATGCTTATTGCATTTTGACAGAAAATTTGACCTGCTAGATCGTTCATTAATCCAAGTATTTTTATTCTTTTCAGGGCGCCCATATTGCCAAAGAAGTACAAGAAACTGCTGAACTTTTATCCAAGTCTGCCTAAATTTTAAAAATACACTCTAAATAAGATCACTGTGAGAACCGAACATTTTGCTATTGTTAGATGAGAGTTTGTTTTTCAGGACTTAAACAGTGTGATATGCTTATGCCATTTTACGGCTCAAGTATAAAAAGTGACTTAGAAAAAATCCTGTTTTTGTATTAAAATAATATAAATAGTAATGTTATGAGAAAAACTCCTGTTTTTGTTTTGCGTTTTTAATTCCAACATTAGATTGTACCACCAGATCCAGGGACGACATTTTTGACGAAGAAAAAGTAGATAGCCGAGTAAGGGTTTACTTCCTGCAATTCATTACTTGTTTTTGAAAAGTGATATATGTACTTATCTGGCCGCATTTATTTTACTAGCAACTAGCTCTTTTTCGTCACACTGGATCATTCACTTTTGGAAGAACTAATAGAGCACAAATTTCAAAATCCTTATTTTATTTTCATAATTTTTTATTTTTTGTGCTATAGACTCTTCAATATACAGAGGTTTTCACATATTCTTCATTATTATTGTATGCCTCCTGATTTCGCAACAGCTTGAAAGAATTTCATAGTTTTTTGCATATTCAAAAATCGGTTGACATTTAAATCGAAACTACGATATTTACATACATATGTCGCAACAACAAACATTTATTGACTGAGAAGCTGCGGTAGAACAAGTTAGATAATGGAATGTTCGATTCTTGGATTCCGGTATCTCATCGGAATTCTAAACAATTATTCTAAATTAAGTAATTGGCCTTGCTTTAACCACCTACCGATGAGAATAATTGTCAGCTTGTGTTTTAGATTGATACTATTTTTTCCTTGGGATGGACAGATGCTCACTTAAAGTCGACATTTGACTAGAGCGATATTTGTGTTTCCGTAAACTAATCTAAATTGTGTATTCAGAGACAAACATCTAATTCATAAGCAAATATACTTGATTTGAACCGAGACCTCATGCTGATTGATGAAGATAATGTGTTAAATAAATTAATGGGTCGTATGAGGAACAAATCTTGAATGAATAACTTGTTTGCAATATTAAAACGATATTGGTGTTTGATATCTACTAAAATATTGGGGAATGCATTTTGGACGGACAGAGATTTCTTGTGGTGATAATGCGGAATGAAAGCAATCGAAAATTAAATATTCAAGAGTCATTCACCTTGCGAAATAGATAGATGTATTAGACAAATGCTTTGTTGTGCTAGGCGATTCCGTTTTTCAGCAAATTAAACTGACCTTTGTTGACAAGGACAGTCGTTCTGCTCATATGACTATCTCCGTTTGATTTCTTAGTAAACGTTTGATTGCTCAATAAGTGTACATCGTGGTTGCCATAGTATTTTAATTTTAGTTGGTGTCATTTTCAGATAATATTTTGTGGACCGTTATGATGTTTTTCACGCGATGGTCTAATTCTTTATCACTTTCATTTTTTGCACTTTCAAGTGTATTTTCCGTTATTTGCATTGTGTCTGAACGTCTATGAGGATCAAACTTAGTGTTTTCTCCAGCCTTGACTTTCCGGAAGTTGCGGTTTTAGATGCTTCGAAATATTTATTTAATTGTTAAGTTTGAAAAGAAAAAACACTCATCGAGAAACAATTTTCGCGATTCCAACGATTACATACGAATAATAGAAAGACGAGAGAAGTAGCGGCAATATGGGATGCTGAATTTAAACAACAATGAGCGAGTGAACCTACACTGAACTGATTAAATGGCGTCATATAAATACAGAAAGCGAGGAGACCAGATTGGGCACGCGTACTCCAGAATACTGCGTACAAAAGAGACAAATAATTAAATACAGGTGGAAATGTCGGTAAACATTTCCGAAGAATACAGGAAAAAGCCAGCAATTCTAGAAGCACTGGCCGTTATGTTCATGACGTAAACATCAAATTTCAATTTAGAATCAAGCACCACACCAACATCTTTAAAATGTTGGACAGCTGATAGGGAAACACCAGACAAGGAATAAGAGAATACATGTGGGGCATTTCTATGTGAGAATGACATCTGATGACACTTCACCAGTGATTAAGGTATCAGCTTGCAATTGGCGATAATTGGCCACAAATTGATTGGCCTATATAATTTTAAGCCATCCACATAACAAAGACAGGTCGAGTTGGATAAAATGTAATGGACCTAGAATAAATCCTTGAGTAAATCCGGATATGGACTATATATTAGAAGAAATGGAACCGTTCAAAGTGACTCTGCAAAGACGACTATGAAGATAGGTTGAAAACCAGGACAGGAGAGAACCACCAAACTATACCAAACCCATTAAGTTTATTAAGAAACCCATTAATTTTAAACCATACCAGACTCATTAAGTTTATTTAACAGCAGAATATGGCTCACAGAATCAAAAGCCTTCGAAAAGTCCGTTGATAATTGAAGGCAGAAGTGACAAAATTAGTGGTCACCATAAGATTGGTCGTAGTAGAGCGGCCCTTAACGAAACCATGCTGCTGAGGAGCAAATAAAAGTGGTAAAGACGGATAAATTATATTAGAGACAAGACGTTCAAAGAGATTACTAAAACAACAGTGGAAGGATATAGGAAAATTATTGAAAATGACAGATGGGTCACTAGATTTGAAATTTCCATTAAAAAGGGAATACACCAGATGCAAGGCTAATATTGAAAAGGATAGCCAAAAGAACACAGAGATAGGATGAGTGGGATTTGATGAGCATATTGTGAGAACTGTTAGGACCGAAACTAGCATTAGACTTTAAGTAATGCATAAGAGTTTGAACTTCCAAAAGATTGGTACTAAACTCGAAAAAAGGAGGAGAAGGAGAAGTTATATAGGTATTTGGTGGACTTTTCTTAAAAAAGGAGGAAAAAACGCAGGAAATAAGTCATAAATAGCCTGAGTATTGGAAGCAATAACATCACTAATCAAGAACTGAGAAAATAAACTTGAGGAAACTGATATAAGACCAAAAGGATTATGGTTGGTTGGAACAAATTGAAGCCTCGATTCTCAAGGCATAATCACGCATTGCCTGCTTGAGCACTCTTTTAGTATTAGAACGCAAACTACGGAATTCCTGAAGATCAGTGGGTGAACCTGACTTCTTCAGCTTTTGACGAGCTTTTTCCTTAGTTTTTACACCATTTTATAGTTTTCAGAGCACACAACTTTGTCTGCGTTCTCCGGCTTAAAAAGTGGGTAAGAGCTAGTAGCTAAACACTTCAAAAATATAGTCCCAAAATTTGAAGTCAATCAAAGCAAAACTCTCGAAGCTATTGAATACTTAGTCCCATCTTCTCTATCATTGTTGCTCCGACAGCTCGGAGCTTAGTAGTCATTTTCTCAAAACAATTTTTTAGAAGTCCGTGTTCACTACCATTTAAAAACCACATTACCGATTCATTTCAAACTTGGCACATACTTTTAAAATGTAAAATACTTCTCCCTAATGATAAGTTTAAGAACTTTTTTTTATATAAAAGGGGCTCCTCAGCTACAAAGAGGTGAAAAACAGACATTTTTTTAGGTGAAAAATAGCATTTTTTTTCGTGAAAAATAGCAACTTTTACTTCAAATGACTACCAAAAATTTAAGAATGAAAAAAATAGAAATCAGAGAACGTTGAGGGGAGGATTTGATGATACTTTGACTAAATTTTACTGTTCTTTGATTTCCGAAGATTTTGAGCTGAGATACAGTGAGAACCGCAAATTGTCTTTTTCCAAAGACGTTCTTGAAAAACCTTTGTCAAAGATTAGTTTGTCGATATTTTCACATAAAAAAACTATACAATGTTATGGAAATGTTAGTATATAATATCCAAAAGGTTTAAATAAATTTGCTCTATCCATATTTCTAAAAAAAAAATCTAAAATAATTTTTTTTTACGCTGAAACCCTTACCACTCCCTTAACTGTACTCTTCTATTGTAGATACGGAATTTCGGAGTCAAAGTTCCAAATGCTATTTTGACTTTTCTGGCGCGAGGCAGCTTTTCATTAAATTGCTTTCGTCGGTCAATGTGCAGTTGTTGGGATGGATATGGCCCCACAAGATACGTTTTTAAGGGAAACGCTTAATCACCTATTAACGTATGAGGCAGCAGCATACGAGTATGTGGGCATCATTAGGTTTGAGAGGATGTTTGATGGAAGTAAAGCGAAAGATAAGATTAGAACAGCAAGAGTAGAACTTGGACGATGCACAATCAACATCCAATGCTTTGAAAAATGAATACCAATTGATTACACCGATTCCTCTAATCCAGGACCAGAAAATAAAACCTCTGTTCCATCGGTACCCAGCAAACCAAATGTATCGTAATTAATTCATAAAAGAGTCATATTTTACGAATGTTTTTGTCGTTAACGAGCTCGCAAATGAATCGAAAACGATTCATTGGTCCTACTTAAATGGCCATCCGAGAAGAATCATTTTTAACGATTCGTAAATGAGTTAGAAAAAATGTGGTTTTAGCGAGTATATATCGATCAGCAAACTAGGGGAAGAATCTATGTAAAATCTGCTACTGAGCCGCATAGGCCATAGGGCACACACACATGGCTTGCATTATTTATTGCGTCGGTCATCCTAAGCATTGCTGCGTACCGTTTTACGAACAGGTTCGGTTTCGTATGAGGGATATGTCTGTTGACTGTCGAGAAACTATCGTTTTTAGTGAACGCTCACTAAATTGTTTGCTAGGTAGCTTCTAAAAGCACGATTTGGCGCTGATTGTGGAGAACTCTTTCCTCTCGTGTGCATTAACGCGCTTCTTCGATCGGAGGAAGTGACGCGTTCTGCATCATTTTTATTTAAAAACATTTAAGAACATTCGTTGGGTTAAGGGTTTGGTTGTATGGTTAATTCGGTGAATAAAAGGAATGTTTTGAAAAATTTTTTTGTTGATACAGATAGAGTACGTTTATTTAATCAATTTTCGTATAATATAGAAACATTTGAACAATATCTTCCTAAATTTTCATTAAGATATATTGAAAATTAAATGAGTGACAGCGAATCTCCGGTGGTATCTTGAAAAAAGCTGTTTTGGAGTGCTCATCATAACTCGCAACAGAATCATCTGGAACAAAAAAAATCAAAATGCATTTGTTAACGGAGATGTGTTCCAAGGTAACCAAAGGAAGATTTTTCCTTTTTCGATTTAAACTTTTCGTAGCACACGGGAGCCAAAAAACTATTATTCGCTCAAAAAAAAATATAAAAAAAAATTAATCTGCTAATTTGTTATTGTAAAATTAATAATTATTAAAACATACAAAAAAGCTTGCGGGATACCTGGGGAATTACGTGGAGAATAATTGTGCAAAATTTCAAAACAATTTCGTCTTGCAGACTTTGAGCTATGGTGTACACGGACTTCAAAAATAACAGGTTTCAAAAAAGCGCACAGCTGTCGAGCAGGTATAGAAACCCGGCCTAGAGCAACAGACGCTCAAATACCCATAACCTCGTCAATTTTGTCCAAATTGACTCGAAATTTTGACACAATATTCTTTATTTAAAATACATAGAAAGTATCAAAAAAAAATCTGATCTGTGTATGTTTAAATACATGCGCGTGATCAAAATGAAATACTTGTTTCAATCCTGACCTCGTATAACCCGTTGAATGATAACTTTTTTGATGTTGGATTTGATTTAGACTCAGCCGGACAGCCCGACCTGCGTGTCTGCATGTACGATCAGCTCAGTCGTTTGACCTACCTCAGTTTCAGTCACAGGCTTTTTTCTCCTTGTACAAAAAAATTCCAAAAAGAAACAAAGAAAAGATCAGCAAAGCGAAGTAGCCGATGTCACAGAAATTTTCTACACGGGTTCGGCCGAATGTTAAATATTTTTGTGTCGTTTCTGATTCATAAAGAAGTTGTTTGGCTGTGTTTAAAAATGATTTTGTTTTTAATTTTATTCGAAATGCTACCGCAATATATTTTTCCATTGTCTGATACAATGTAACAATCTCAATAAAATAACCACTAAAGAATTACGACTTTTCTCCTCGGGTGCATCATGCCTTAACTTTTTTTTACCTCCTGTCTATTAAGAGTTGAAGCACGAGAGTTCATTTGAACATTCGCTAATAGTCACTTTTCTATTCTACCCTGCTAAGCATAAACTTGCTATCTACATTTTTCTCATTTTTGAGTTAACACCGGATTTAAAAACTACATACTCTATTTCATAATTTTACAAAATTTGAAAAACCTACCTTTTGTTGATGAATACTAAAATCTATATTGAAAACTGCACTCTCCATATATCTCCAGCACAAATCAAAAAACAAATCATTGAATATCTCGAAAATACTAGAATGTAGATAGACACTTACATTTAAATAATACATTTAAATAATACCCAACCTTACATTTAAATAATACCCAACCTTTATATTATCGGTTGTGTGCTGCAATGCAAAATCTGCATCTGCAGTGTCAGACCGGAGAGCATACAAAAAGCTCATGAACCAAAAAATGTTCATGAGCTTTTCGTAGGGCTCTCCACAACCCTCAATACTTATGTAATCTTATTTCTTCAATTTGATTTTGGACATTCCATGCAAGCATATTGAAATAATCTCATTCTGACGAGCGTAATTCCACAGGAGTTTGCTTTTTGCCCACTTATTTTTGCATGTTATTAAAGAATCTGGTACCATGAATTTCAGCAAATGTCGTGGATCGATAACTGCACTATTTATAAAATATCGTTTATCGGCAGTATTTTTGTACTACAACCCAATTATGGTCATTATTTTTTGAAAAATTTTCCGTGTAAAACAGCTTCTTGAAAACGTTGTGTACGTTAAAGATTGAAATAAAAACAATAACGATTTTTTAAGCAAGCAGATACAGATTTTTGCGTTACATAAGTTTCGAATGACATATTCACCCAAGCAATTGGGTTTGAATGAAAATCTATTCTCTTTTGCTTTACCGTTTCCCAAAATTTAGCTGTTAATTTTTAGTTCAAGCTCTCAATAATAAGTAAAATGAGTAATCCGGTTTAACTGTATATTCATAAAAAGAATTGTTTTCTATTCTTGTTTACTTAACATATTAATCAGTTTCGCTTTTACAGTGATTTGAATTATACCAGTAAATAGATGTATAGTAACGCTATTCTTAAATCAAATATTTTTAATCAAGTTCTTATTTAAGGCGACAGTTTTTCTCCCACTACATCTGAATTTAATTGTTTATTCTTTGCCTATTCTTGGTTACAGCCACTGATAGATTAAAAATAAAACATGGCGTCATGAATATCGAGTAAAGCTTATCTCCCGACTCATCTTTGCAAAACCAATCCTGATAGAGAAGTATCAATATTCAAATCTATTATGCTCCTTTTTTATTGTTTACCAATGCTCGCTGGCGTAAATATCTTATTTGCATATTATATAATCATTTTGCAGATCAAACATACACGCAAACACCCGCACGAGGTTTCTATCCACCATCGCAACAGCCCGTGATTTTTTCCAACAAATTCAGAAAATTAGGGAACCCTATTTGAATTTCAAAACAGGCAGCCATGATATCGTCATAAGAAACACAATAAATTTCTTAAAACCAGTCTAAAAAAACTGATTCGAGAACATACTGGACAGCTTTGTAGATTTTTAAATTTCAATCTAAACGTTTTTGAGCCTGGGTCAATAAAAAATGCTAAATTGTTATCGAGCATATGAATAATTCATTGAAATTTAAAGCGGTTCCCGTCAAATTTCAATAAAACTTGAATACCACTTTTCTTTGAATCGTTTTATTGTGTAAAATCTCGTGATCATCCGCACACGTCCATGTTACTTACCTTCCTTAACATTTTATTTTCTCTATAATTTTCCGCACCATTACTTCATTTTTATTATAGATGAATTAATGGGATGATTTGAATGATGAATGATGAACCAATGGGATGACAAAGCTGCAAATTTACGATCAAAACCTGAAAACCTTTCTCTGGCTATAATTTTTTATCACTCTTTATATCACCAGCTATGATGATTGAGTGTTCTAAATGGAATTGGCTGAATCTAACATTTATCGATACCCAATCTAAAAAGAGGACTAAAGGACTATTGAAAAATCGTCTGAGCAATCTTGAAGAGATGCGATTTATAAAAAGGCTCCACAACCAATATCATAAAGTTAGCTTTTTCTTTTTACTTGTAAAATTTGATATAAAATGCATTTGGTAGACAATCAATGTAATCAGTGACTAGACAAATGACAGCATGTAAGTGTTGGTAGTGAATAAAAAATGCTGGCAGTCTTAGAAAATAAAAATAAAAACGAATCGCATAAGAAACCAATAACTAGATGGCGGTACTTTACGCTTAGAAACTTAACGCACTTATGTCAGTGGAGGACACCAGCTGCACGTGGCAAGTAATAGTGAAATTAAATCAAAAAGTTAGTAAAAACCAGATCGTTTTCATATACACAACAATTTTTCTAACTTCGAGGTGAAAAAGTTTTAATAGAAATTTGTGCTTATTATGGTTAACTATGTTTGGTATTATCGAGGTGATGCATTCTTACCTCAAAATTTTAGCCAATGTCTAGTCATTCATTTTTATATCGATGTGACTATCTCTCCCGGTCGATTAAGGAGAGATTGCCGACCACATATGGTCCGGAAAAGATGGCCTCATTATAAACTTTTTTTTGTAATTCTCAGTTTAATCTTTCAGTATTTTATTGCAGATGCTGAATGTCTACAAAATGAAAACAGTTACGACACGCAATAGTTGAACAGTAGAATAACTTCAAGCAGCTATTTGTTCTGTTGGAAATAGGGAAATGACTATCTACTTTGCATCAAAAACCTAGGGAATTCCACTAAAAACATTGGAAAGTAAATACAAAAATAAAAATGATAAAAAAAGATCTATAGGGCTACCTTCTATGCTAGGAAAGATTATGAACACAAATATGTTGTTCATATAAAAACTATGCAAAGTAAAGAATTTCCATTGACTTTTGATGATGCCAGAACAATAGCATTTCAGTTTGCAGAGTGAATAAATATAGCTCACAGATTTAACAAAACAATTGGAAAAGCTGATTATGATTCGATGTTAATATTTTTGAAAATAAAATCATGATATTATAGTACGAAAGTCTGAAGGTGTTTCATTGGCTAAATTTTAAGCTTTGAACAGAGCAGGGGTCCATGTTTACTTCAAATTAGTAAAGCGAGTTTTGACAGAAAATGGTATTACAGGTAAACCAAACTATATTTTGAATATGGATGAGTCGGGTCTTCAATTAAATAATCGCCCAAAACATGTACTAGCCAAAAAAGGATAAAAAGCTGTATCAACGATAGCTTTTTCTGACAAAGGAGAAACTATTACTGTTATTGGATGTTGCAGTGCCGAAGAAACTTTTTGGCCACTGGCTTGAATCTTTGAAGGAAGAAATAAAAAAACTGGATTCTCAGACGGAATGCCTTCAGGCTCCTAAGCTTTCATGTGAGCGAAGTCAGCTTAGGCCAATGACAAACACGGCGGTTCCAGCGAAGCGTTTCCCGAGAGGAAAACCGATTCCGGTTAGTCGGGCGTTCATTTAGCATTGTGATGACACACACTGCGGTTTGGACGCCTCTCGGTTTTGTAGTACAAAACTAAACCTACTCGGTTTTCCTCTCAGGGAACGCTTCGCTGGAACCGCCGTGTTTGTCATTGGCCTTACATTACATCTGCACTGTTTTTGGAATGGCTTAAAACCCATTCCGTGCTAAAGGAACCACCGGGTCTATTCTTAATGCTATAAGATAGCGATTTTACTCATTGTAATTCCGTCGAAATATTAGAATATGCAGTTGTTAATTATATCACATTGTTATCTATTCTAAGTCACGGGTCGCATCACTTGCAATCTTTAGATATATCTGTGTTTAAATCTCTCATAAGTCATTTTTATGAACAATGCAGACTTTGTATGAAACAAAATCCCAGCCAGCGTATTACAAGACTTTCTTTCGGGATGTTGCTAAGCAACGCTTGGGTAAAAGTTGTCTCTGCTGAAAATACTATTGCAAGCTTTAAAACAACTGGAATAGTCCCTTTTAATCCAAATGCCAAACCAGAGTATGTTTTTCTTAGCAGCCCAGTAGACATAGCACCTAATTCAATTGTATGCCAAAGCTCAGTCACGATTTCAAGTTCATCCAAAACAACGCAGGCTATACATCCAGTACTCTACTAAGCCAAAAAAGCATCTACATTTGAAGCTATACCGAGCACAACTAAAATGCCATCCGCTGCACGGACAATAAACTGCACTAATCAATCAAACGAAACTGCCCTAATACCACCTGGTTATTTCAAAGAAAATACTCTTGACCATTAATGACTTTCTACATCCAGCGAATCAAAAGGAACAACTTTAAGTGTTTTTTACGAGGATGACTTGGAACACACCACCTAATATCCTGAAAAAAATTTCTCCGATTCCACAAAAACTCGTTGGAGCAAGAGAACGGGCAAAACAAGTGGGTATTCTTTTAACTTCCCAAACTCACATCCAGGTAAGAAAAGTCAAAGAGCAAGTGAAAAATGCCACAAAGAGAGAAGTTGAATATTAGAAATGACAAATGAATAATAAGAAAACTCTAGCGCACCTGAACCGCTAGAAACACTAATGTTCGAAGAACAGTAGAAGAATTGTGCAGGTTTTGAGTGCATATTCCACCACATGAGCTGCTTATTACGGCCAAACTGTTTTAAATGCCACGTTTTACTTTGGTCTCAAGAATGCATTATAACTCATATGGTAGAAGGTTTCACATATTACTACTGGCATGAATTTCAACGTTTATGAGAGCAAAACACGGGTTCATTATATTCGTTATCAGTTGCTTATTTCACAAAATTCTGAAAGCAGCATCTCATATCACATCAATGAAGAAAATGCTCAGTGCCTGCAGCACTGTAACTGAAGTTGGTGTTTGGTTATCTGCAGCGAGTTTTTTCAAATAATCGAAAGCTTAATATTTACTGTTTATTGTCATGACAATATCATTACCATTTGAAAATTCTACGATAAAACCGCTTAAAAAAGATATTACAATTAAACACAAAACCAACAATAGCTGGCAACCCTATCGTGGCTTTTCAAGCAAATTTGGCCTGAATAATGTTTATAATTGGTTCCATTAATTGTATGAAAGTCGTATTGATTTAATGACTGCACTGGAAGCTAAAGGGCAACAAGTTTTATTTTCCTGAGCGAATTTTCAAAACCAAAGACACAAAAATTACCATAGCTGGCAGCACCAATCGAATTTTTCAACCGAATTTCTGTCAAACAGGGATTAGAGTAAGGTTCAGCTATTGTGTCAATTTCATGAAAATCTGGTAACTTATTCACATTTCATAGGGCAAAAAGCAGTTTTTTTTTGTAATTTTTCAAGATGGCACCACTGGCACAGAGTTGCCTACAATTCAAAATCGCTTCTATCAGACCTGGTCCTACTTCATCCCAATGCATTCTGTAAATTTCGATTGTCTCTGATACTTGATTCGTGAGTTCCCGTGAGCAGAAGTTTTTGATCCTAAAAATATAGGTTAACTAGGAAAGGGCTACCGTTCTTGTCCGACATGAAAATTCCAAAATTTTACTTTGAGCGTGTAGATAAAGCATAAGATTTGTATACAGATTGGTTTTATTGTAAGAAACGGACATTTTCAGGATAATCGATGGTTTGAATGTTTTCACTTCCAAATTTTTATTTTTTCAAATTTAAGACACCAAAATTATCATAGCTGGCAGTTCCAACCGAATTTTTCAACCAAATTTCTATTAAACGTGGTTTAAAATAAGGTCCAGCTACTGTATGAATTTCGTTAAGATCGAACGATTGAATCAGAATTTATAGGGCTAAAAGCAGTTATCTTTTTTAGTGATTTTTCATGATGGCACCACTGGCACAGAATCGCCCGCATTTCAAAATCACTTCTATCAGACCTGGTCCTATTTAAGACCAATACATTCTGCAAATTTCAATTAATTCTGCTTATCTGATCGTGGGTTTCCGTGAACAGAACTTTTTGATGCTAAAAATATAGGTAAATTGGGCAATGGTTACCAGGCGTTCCCGTTATACCATATCAAATTTTTTTTTGTCTATGTAAACAAAGCACAAGATTTACATTTCAGTGGCTTTTTTTTGAAGAAGCGGTATTTTTTCAAGAGAGACGATAATTTGGAGGTTTTCACTTTCAGTGCCTGCCCTAGCTACAGGGTTGCCAGCACACTCATTAAAAGCTACTCAAATCTACAACTAAATAATATCAATGTGTCCTGAAAATTTCGTAATGATTGAATAGCTCTATCAAAAGTTATCGCAATTTAAAAATTTTCAAGTTTTCCCGTTCTCTTTTTAGGCACCCAGCGCACACATGGGGTTAAAAAATTCCAAAACATCCAAATCACATGCAAAACACGTTCGAAATTTAGTTTGTCAACTTTATTTTTGCAAAAACTATTTGTGTACGGAATAATAGGTATATTAAAAATATCACTAAAATGGCCGCCGGCGCCAAAGGGTTAAAGATTATTAACTTTTTGTGAAACCTGGCACTATTTTGCATGTACACCAATGTGTCCTGAAAATTTCAGTTCAATCGGATATCGCGTTCCTGAGATTTTTTCACTGAAGTTTTTTGATGATATATATATATATATATATATATATATATATATATATATATATATATATATATATATATATAGATATATATGATATATATATATATATATATATATATATATATATATATATATATATATATATATATATATATATATATATATATATATATATATATATATATAAATGAGAATGGAACTGGTAAAACTATGGTAGCTAAAAAGCAAATGCCTGTTCGAAAGCAGTCGGAAACCAGTGATGGTGAAGAAAAGCCGATACTTTGCGATTCAGATGTTAATACCGAAAATGAACAAGGCATCTATGCTGGATGCGGAGAAAATTACTACACTACCCAACGTACAAGGACTGGTTGCAATATATCATTTGTTTCTTTTGGAACCATGAAAACTGTACCAAGTTTGACAAAACGTGCTCAAAGTTTGGCCAAAAGAAAAAAAGAGAAGAGAAAAAAGGTTAAAAAAAGATTAAAGTAAGGTACTGACCATCATTCCGTCACAAGCATGGTCATCTCTCCTGGTTACCTCAGGAGAGATAGCCAATCGAGAGTTATGGAAATGTTCTATTTAATAATTTTGTTTGATTAGAATTGGTTGATTACTCCGTTCTCTTTTTTAGATAAATGATTAAAAGTTCCTCTAAAATACATACTTTAGCCAAATCATCATTAGTTTGATTTTTATAGCGTCTCATAAGACGACGGGCATCTCCCAATGACTTATATAAATAAAATATATGAAAATTCAAAAATTATTTAAAGATTAGAGCTTTTAATACCGATCAGCTACAATGTTTGAATGGGCTTAAATTATTCTAAGGGAAATTTTAGAACTGAAACGTTAAGAATAAAATATAATTCTTAAACGGACCTTATAAGTGTTTGATGTTTCACAGATAATAGTCGGCAGTAAGGTCGAGAGATGAAGGTAACCACTAAATGAAACTAATCTTTGCATGTGTAAACAGATGACTTGGAGCTCAATTATGATACTGCCATTCTTATTCCTGGGCTAATTGAAGCTATAATTTTAAGTTAAACCGGTAGATGATTCTCTGAAAAAATTTAAATTATCAACCAAATGAAATCTATCAAGAAATCAAACGATGTGTAAAATAAAAATGTCCTGCAACTCAGCAATCGTAGTCTAGGGTGTCTTCATGGATCCTCCAACACTCAAACTGAAAACCAACGTATATGTAAATGTACTTCTAGCATGTGGGGTCTCTAGTTCGTATTTAGGTACTGACGAAGGACCGCGCACCGAGCTCTGAGTTAACCTAGCTTCGTGCTGGTACCTGCGTCAAATCAAGGACAGAGTGAGGCGTAAAACTAATCATTTAGCGCTTGTAAAGCTTGGATTATGAAAATGGAGTTTTTACCTTATCCATTCCCAAAGACCCTCAATGGGTTGTAGTGGGACAACTTTGCTTGGATGCATGGATGGCTGCTATTTTAAGTTCAAGCTTTTTCCATCGAATTCGTTTGCAATAATATTGACTGCTTTTTACTAGCGTTGAGTCCATGCTTATCAGTTTTGTTTTATTATTTTGGAGCAAAAGAATGTTTACCTGAAAACAAGCAAAAGTTTTTTGATAAAAAATATACATAAAAATATTTCATCTGGTCACACCAATTTTAAACTTAAAATTCTTATCTTTCGATTTACTCACTTCAAACTAAAACGTAAATGCATCATATAAAAATATTGCTTTGCTGTTTATATAATATTGATGGCTTCCACAACCAATATTATAATACATTACATCATAGCCATTTTAATTGGAAACATCTACTTGAAAAAAATTCTATTAACTTGCAATCACTAGTTCCTTTCTTACTTCAGTATAGACAACGTACATTGGCTAAAGCTTTCCTAAACAAAAAATATTTGCTGCAGAAATACATTTTGCGTATAAAGCCTCCGAAATCAGCATCAAATGGATTAATTTCTTGATCGCGAGACGACCAAAAATTTAAATTTAGTAAAATTCTAATTTTTGAACGTCTCGCAATCAAAAAACAATTCCATTATTTACTTTTGTTGTAAGACTGTAAAATTGTGGCGATTCGATCGCAAAGGCTCAGGCTGCAAAATGCCATACTAAATCTGAATTTACAAACTGTGAAAAATTGCAAATGATTTTAATTTCCTACATAACTGTACGAAGTAATACAAAATTGCCTATCGCTAGGCAAAAATCTATTTCCGTTTGGATAAATTATAGTATTGGTAGACTCCGAAATATATACAGAAGCATAAAAGATTTAGTTTGAATTTAATTCATTTCTATGAACATTCGTATGTATATTATATTTTCATTTCCTTAAAGCTAGTGAAAAAAATGCGAAGCACTTTGAATCACAATTTTTGTGAAAATGAAACTCGTATTTAGGCGCTCAGAATAACAGAAGGTATAACCTAAAACAAAAACAGTTTTAATATAAATAAACTGGCGAAGTTCTATATTTATGTTGCTGATATAAAATCAGTGGAGTGGCAAATTGAACAAAGTTCGTTGAAATTACCATAATTTACAAATTTATATATGTTGTAATTGTCAACTATATTTACTGACTTTGATTCCTTTATCTATTAATTTTCCTATTTATTTCTCACGCAACCTCAACAATTTAAAAGTGGTGGTGACAGCGTAAGATTTTTTCCGACCCACTTGTTGTTTCCTTGATTCAATCAATGTCAGGCGAATTGAGATGTTTAATGCCATCTCATTTTATTGAATCATAAGCATTTTTTTCATCACAATTTTAAGTAGTGGTATGAAAATAAGCTCTTTGAAAGCTTATCAGTTTTGCAAATTTTATTTTATAGGTTAAATTTCTTAAAACAAGATAAATTTACTATACATATATTAAACCGACACGTCATCCGATTGAGCTGAAATTTTTAGGTCTCACCAAATGTTAGTTTGATGGCTTTTAACCCTTTAGTGTTAGTATTTACAATTTTAACAACAAATAAATTCTCATACTCAAAATCAGCTACTGAATCCCAAACGGGTCAAACATAAACAATGATACAATAAAATGGAGAATAATTGAAAGACTAATTATTACTTCAGAAGAATACAAGAAGACAAGAAAAATATAAATCTTCTGTCGCATTTCGAATCGTATGAACGAGTGATTAATTTAATAGTGAAGGGTGAAGCATGACAGCAAAGCCAGGGTGTTTATTAAAAAGTTTGTTCGTTTGTTCAATTCATCATCAAAAAAAAAAATACTTTTTACGGAAACGCGAAATCAAATTGAGGTAAAATTTCAAGAATATATTGGTGTACGAGGGTGGTTCAAATATGATGGAGACAAATGCTTTAGATGGCGCGCATGCATGTTTTGAAGGTCGTGGCTTGAGTATGTGATAGCTGGGTCCCTTACGAACAGTGTGGCATAGTTTATGTCGGAGCGCATGTTTCACGCGCGTGCTAACGACCATAAGTGAACGTCAAGTGCCGACCGCCGTTGCGCAACGTATTGTCATTCGTTTTTTAGTGTGGTAAGGCGTTAAAAACACGGAAATTTTTCTGCGTTTGCGAAATCAGTTTGGTAGTGAGTGCCTGAGTAGGGCTGGTGTGTTTAAATGGGCCAAAGCATTCAAGGATGGCCGCGAAACCGTCGAGAATGAGCCGCATGATCGTCGACCGCGAAACAGCATCACACCAGACAACACTCGCCGCGTAGAACAACCAATTTTGGAGGACCGTAGGATGAATGTTCGAGACATTTCGGCTGAACTCGACATCAATATTGGTAGTGTAAAGTTTATCATCCACGAACGCCTTCAATATCGCAAAATAACGGCGCGATGGGTTCCTAAACTGTTGAACTTCGAGCAAAAAGTTCGAGCCCTCATACCGCGCGTCTCACGCTTGATACAATATTGGAATTGGGGTGGGAGGTACTGGAACACCCTTCCTACAGTCCGGATTTATCACCCTGCGACTACCACATGTTTGCACCACTGAAAGAAGCCCTCGGAGGTCAAAGATTCAACACCGACGACGAGGTAGAGGAGTTCGTGCGCATATGGCTGTCCAAGTTGCCCAAGGAATACCCTCGTATATGTAGGGTTGGCCAAAATTTCACCAAATGCTAGTTATCTTTAATCCTTTGGTGCTGGTGGCTGTTTTAGGTGATGAATTTATCAACAAAGAACTGTCAAAAAATACTAAGTTTGCTAAATGAATTTTGAACGTACCTCAAATAGGGTATGATAACATTTTTAAATGTTTAGCCCTAGGCTAAGTGCCTAAAAAAAATGAGAAAATTTACAAAACTTTAAATTGCGATAACTTTTGACAGAGCTATTGAATCATTCTGAAATTAACAAAACACATTGACTTTTATAAGTTGTAGGCTTATGTAGTTTGTAACGAATGTGCTGGCAATCTTGTAGCCACAGAAAGCACTGAGAGTAAAACTTTGAAGTAATCGACTCTCCTGAAATTATTTTTAGCTTTTTCAAAAAAGCAACTCATCTTTAAATTTTATAGCACAGTCAAAATAAATCTTTAAAAATTTCATATCGGACAAAAACTCTAGCGCTACTCGAATTTACTTACATTTGTAGCAGCGAAATTTATGTTCACGGGAACTCACGACCCAATAATCAGATACAATTGACCCAATAATCAGATACAATTCACAGAATATATCGTCGGGTGTACGCCAAAACCATGAATGTGCTTTTTTGGTGATTTTCAGTTTTCCATGTCACTGTACGCGGAATTTTTATACGAACAATTTGCCAAAACCGGAAATGTAAAATTCCATTTTATGCCTACACAAAGTCAAAATTTCAATTTTATGAATTACCCAAAAACTAAGTATTTGCCAAATGCGTAACACCAAAATCATGAATGTGCAGATTCATTGTTTTAGTGTAACGGAATAGTATTAGAATATTATCTTCCCTAATTCAAAAAAAAATGTTTCTTATATTTTAAAACTGATTTATAATATTACGTCAAATTTTCAAATTGATTTTACTCGAAATAGCATTTTAGCACATTCATGGTTTTGGCGTACACCCGACGATATTAAATAATATTAAGTCTTATCGAAGCAATTTTGGGCCACCCGGTACCAGTAGTGCCATCTCTGAAAATCATTTAGAAAAAAATTGCTATTCGCCCTATAGATTCCGACCCAATCACCAGATTAAAAATTTAATAAATTAGGTTAGACCGCCAGCTATGATATTTTTTTTTTGTTTCTTGAATCTGGAAAATTCGCTCATCAAAACAAATCTTTTTGACCTATAGTTTCCAGTGCAGTCATGAAGTGAACACAAAATTGAGCACGTGTGGTAGACTATGCATTCCAAATCAAGATAGCTCTTCTGCTTTTCTTCGAGAATCAGTATTTGCAGAGGTTTCCATCCGCTGGAATTTTTGACCTTTTAGCGGTTCCAGAAAATGGTACCATTGTCAGAATCCATTGTTAAGTGAAATTGATATTTTCGCTAAAATTATTTATATTATGGTTTTTATCTTTGAATCTGCAATGTTATATTTTCTATTTTTATTCAAACAAGCAACATGTTTTCCGTTTTCGGATTAATCTTGGAGATTATAGTATATTTTGTCCTGATTATTTGAATTTAAAACTTTCCGTTTTTTTTTGCAATTCTTGGCTTCTTTTTATGAATATTTATTGGACAACAATTTGTGGTTTGTCAAACTCTCAAAAAATAGGTTCCATGAAGTCGCATCAGTGTGGGCTCCTGATATCCTTTCCAGTATGTTTCCCTGATATTGGTTTTTGTTTAATGCGTGACCAGGCTCGGGCTTGACTCACTTAGACTAGTCGGCACCTGAATTGCACGCTATTCAGGTGCCGTAACTACTAACTACTGACGCTAATTTTTTGTTGTGGTGACACCTGTTCATAGCTGATCCGCAACAAATTTTTCAGTTGAACTCCATTAATTTGAATGCATTCGAATTATCTATATGGGAAATTAATTTTTTTGCTCGATCACAATGTCTCTAGTTTTATTCACGATTACATATAGCAAGTTTGCTTTATCGTAGCCACCTCAAATTTATCCTCAAATCGATATTTATTGCATTTTCCATGGATGACTCACTTTTTTCAGTATACAGACCTAGCTTACTAGAAAGCCGGTGTCTTGAACGCCGATCACGCAGAAGAAAAGCATAGACCCTTGAATCGACCCCTGGGGAATACCTTAATTCACAGAATATTTATGGTGAATTTTTTCTTATTTTGTCACCACGTTCCTATCCAGTCAATAAATGTTCACATCATATTGATATTTCTTGCTAATACCACAATTTTCAATTCAGTGACATAAAATTGCATGATCAATGGTATAATAACCATTTATCAGATCTATAAAAATTTCCGCCTCATGAAATCAGATGATACAAAACTCATTTACTTATCGTCCAAAATCATTGCTCTTAGTGATTTCTATGCTCTTGAGTTTTTTTTTTATTTCGGTGCGGATCAGTTCAGGCTCTATAACCAGGCTCGATGGAGCGTTCCAAAGGCTGTGTCAAGAGAGCAAATAACAACTTAGCTACAAAATTATGTTATTTAACAAAACTCCTTTAAGCAACTCTCCAAAGTAAAGAAACAAGATTAAAAACTTATGAAAGTATTACTTTTAAGTACGTCTCAAAATAGTGCATATTAATTTCTATATATGTATTTAAAACTATCTTATTTAAGCACATAATTTCACCACCGCGGAGTTTTTTATTCAACTTTTCTGTCCCCGGAATTTCACTATTATTAGGGAGGGTTCGATTCGATTTCGAAATATTATATTTGATATCTATCGGTATATTACACTTGATATGTAACCAAAAAAATCGGAGCTATGATACAATGTAGATAAATGCTATGCAAATTTTGTGTAAGTAATTCAAATAGCAACATTTAGATGAGATTATAATAAGCGGAAAAACCAATCTTTCCAGATTCAATAAACTATTCAGTAAATAATTTTTTGCGAGCTGGAATTTTTTTTGAAAGAAATTTTCTAAAAATTAACCACCTCTGCCTTGGTTTCATCATTTGGCTTTTGAGCGAAATTTGCCATCGCATTTTCAATGACTTGTTTCTATTAGCTGTGCTTATTTTTTAGTTTAGTAAATCTCAATTGTTTAGAGAACTCTAAAAAAATTGACTGGCGTCAAAACTTTTTACTAGGTTACTATAGTTGTTGCACCGAGTGGAGTTATAATATTTATGCTGCAATAAGCCCACCTGTGACTAAAATCTTCAATAAGCAAAACTAACAATTTTATAATTTGCGATACAAAAAAATATATGAAGATATTTCCTGGTCTCATCTAATTTATCTATTCCTTTTTGACAAATATATCAGACAGTAGTAATACTTTTCAAGCTGATTTTACAAATTAAGTTGTCAAGAAGAATGTTAACGTAGCAGTGTAAAATATTTGGATAATCACCCTTCAAGGACTATTTTCTAACTTGCAATGCAATTTGTCAAGCAGTATCGCACGATCCAACCAGTATTTAAATGTTTCCAAAATTCTTGCAAGCATCGTACATCAGTCGCGATTTGCATAATTCTCATCTATAATTTTCACTTGCCTACCGGAAAAACCACTTCTCGCGAATCAAGTTTTTTTGCAACAAAATTCACTTCTCCTTTCCAAAATCCAATATATTATGAGTACATTCATTCAATCGGAATGCTATCCTTAATTAGATCGCATTATGTTGATCGAAATTCAGCGTCACTCCTGCCACCAACTGTGAATAGAGATTATTTTGGACAGTTATACCAATCGATTAGATTCATTTATGTTAATTTTATAGTTCAAGTAGTCTGAATGGAATTATAGGAAAGACTGCATAAGAGATTTTATTGTTTGCTGCATGGCAATAAAACATCTGATGTCATGCACAAAACAAGTATGGTTGGATGCTGTGAATTAGAATGGAAACTTGTTGATTTAGTTTAGGTTATTTGTTTATGCATGGAAACGGGGTGGCTGAGAGTAATGTGGCAGAATGTTAGCTTTAGAGAAATCAACGCAATTGCCGACTGAAAAGCGATCTTCGGGCACAGAACACTCATAAAGCTTTAGGCTGACTCACAAACGAATATAAAAACTCAGTAACAAATCGACACTTCACACCGTAATCAATTTTTTAATATATCTACACTAAAAGCTTCATGTCTTCTAATTTTATGATGTTAAAGTAAAATAATCTCACAACAATACTTGGCGGATGTAGGTAGGGTTGCCAACTCAGTGGATCGGAAATCCGGGAAGAAAATAA
This sequence comes from Nemotelus pantherinus, assembly GCA_963978885.1. Lineage (NCBI taxonomy): Eukaryota > Metazoa > Arthropoda > Insecta > Diptera > Stratiomyidae > Nemotelus > Nemotelus pantherinus. Next base: position 221,517,503 of record OZ022264.1, read on the forward strand.
AAAAATGAGTAAAGACCAATTTTATTTATTTAAAATGATATTTCTTTACACTGCGAGTTGCTTCTAATGCCTTTTGATTTGCAAGGATAAAGTTATAGATTTGTTTACATGTGCAGATTAAAATTTGTGCATACCTGTGTTTCTGATTTTTCCGGGAAAATCCCGGAATTCCGGGAGAGTTGGCAGCCCTAGATGTAGGGGAGAAACGGGTGGAGAGCTTCTTTCGCAAATTTTACAAGAGTCTGAAGTGGTTCGATCCACGACTTACTTTACCCCTGATTAACCCAAGTGCCTATTCAGACCTAGGTGAATTCAAAGATCGGTGCGCGGTTCCTCATTCGAACCTGAATTCGAAACAGTGATCGCGCGCACTAGGAAAATTATTGGCTGCTAAGCTAAATTTGAAAAAAGAATATATAGATATATATATATATATATATATATATATATATATATATATATATATATATATATATATATATATATATATATATACATATATATATATATATATATATATATATATTTACAAAAATACCACTATCTCTGCTTAGATCTAGCTGATAAAAAAACTAGTATCGATTCAGAGTTTTTTAAACATTGATTTTATTACAAGCCATTTGATGATCGATTTTATCTTTTAAAAATTTTTCGGGATCGTAAATTTTATTTGAATTTTAGCACCATTCATGTCATTTTTATTCTGAATTCAAAATGACGTGATAATTTTTCATCAAATTATTATATGGATATATTTTATTTCCACTACTTTGTTCGGATAATGTTACCGATTTATTACGATCCGGCATGTTGTCGAGGATATTAATTGCTTGTTACCAAATATTGTGAGAGCTACTATATGCACGTTTAGCATTCATCTTTCTACATATGCAAATGGCTGACGTAATCACCGTGTTGATTTCAGTTCAGTGAAGATTTTCTAGCTCCTGCATTGAAAATTGATTTTTTTTCCTTTGTAAAAGAATACTAAAAATTAAAAAACGAATAATTATACTGTCATTTATTTTGCATGGATTAATCAAGCAAAGGACTTACACGAGAAAGTCGTTCAATTGAATATTGAGTACGTGCGTTCTAATCATAGATTTAAAAGAAATGGATACGAAATGTATATATGTATGTTAACCTATAAGTAAGTTAGCCTGTTTTGATGTGCCCAAAACACTGCTCTTCAAAAACCATCAACTCAATGCAGCACTTTCCACACATCCCAAGAACCCAAAGAAACTCTCTCTTGAATTCGAGATTTGTTTTATCTTTTATATCATAAATGTATCGCTTGATCACCTGTAGATTATTTGTTTGAAAGGTGTTTTGCATCCAAATGTGCTTAATGAAGCTTGAAATTTTTCTGTAAACATTTTAAATTACGCAATTAACAGGCCTAAAATCTATATTTCATGCCCCTATCATTCATATCAATATTTTATGCTAAAAAAATTATACATATATTTCAATCTGAATCTTGCTTACCTATTTTTGACTTGTACGAACGTTGTTTTGTGTAAAGTAAGGAGAAATATCACCTGTGAAATAAATTGCAGACATTTTGAGTAACGAAATGTTCCAAGTTCACATGCTTTCTGCTTTCATTTAATATATGAACGTGTATGTAAAATGTACATTAATTTATGCATATATTCAGCAGTTTCCCACTTTTTTGATGCCGCTTAGCCTCTTAGAGGGTTCTTAATACCACCTTTAATATGTAGCACAAAATCAATCAGCCTATGGTATCTTAATTATGGATCTAACGCTTTTACGATAGTTTCGTTTGGTTGCAAACGTCTGCTGATGGACATGCCATTCGCTCTGAATGCAATGTCTTCCCGCACCACCTTGCAGGGAAGTTGAAAAACGCAGCTTAATTATATTTTAACTAAGCACCTTGAGTGGTTTGAACTGTTTGCAAGGGAGCAATGCTTTCTGGCGAATATTTTGGCTGCGAGGCACGGTGATGACATATGACAAATGACAGATCATTGCTCGAATTAACAACAACGGTTAGCACCAAGGCCCTCTCTTTGCAATGTTTTTCGCTTCTGTTTACTCTGATTCGATGATTCCCTCTTTTTATAGCGTCTCTTTTAATCTCCCTCTTTGTCTCTCTTCACTCTCGACTAATCCTCTTGAAGTTACATCCCTTACATCTGCTCTTGATTTTAGTTTCTTTCCTGGACCTGATGGCCTTCCTAATTTTTTTGTGAAAGATCTTGCATCTTTTTTATGTGTCCCCCTATCAATTTTATTCAATATAAGTCTTTGTTCTGGTAAATTTCCTTCCTCCTGGAAGCTGGCAAGCATTTCGCCTATTTTCAAATCTGGTGAACGCAATATTGCCTCAAATTATCGTCCTATTTCTATCTTTCCACGTTTTTCAAAAATCATGGAACGGTTTGTGTTTCACAAAATTTATGACTCTCTTAAGTATATTTCGCATCTCAGCAACATGGTTTTACTAAAGGTCGGTCCACATCTACGAATCTCATTGAATTTACTCATGCTGTGTCCTCGGCGTTAGATCGGAACTCTCAAGCTTTCTAAGACATTTGACTCTATCAATTTTAAGCTTCTGCTACTACTACACTATGGCATCTGTGAGCCTTTACTTTCTTGCATATCTTCGTTTTTGACTAGCCGCACTTGTTTTGTCTTCCTCTCTGGCGTTTCGTCCTTACCATTTTCGCCCTCTTCTGGTATACCTCAAAGTTCTATATTAGGACCCCTATTATTCAACCTGTTCATCAATGATCTTCCTATTGTTCTATCGTCATCTTGTTTGCTCTATGCAGATGATTTAAAATTATTTCGGGTAATTAATAGCTCAGACGATCATCTATTTCTTCAGGATGATTTGAACTCTATTACTGATTGGTGTAACTCTAACTGCCTACCGTTAAATATTTCAAAGTGGTTTGTCATGTCTTATTCTTTGAAGTCCGACACTAATGCATTTCCTTACTTACTATGTGAATCCGTCCTTGTCTCTGTGGATTATTTTACTGATCTGGGAGTAACCTTTGATCGTAAACTTAAATTTGATATCCATGTTCGTACCATTACTAATAGTGCCTCGTGAATTACTGATCTCGCTATACGTTCCTGTCAGAATTATTTTAGCATTTTTACATATGTTAAGATATTTGTTACTCTTGTTCGTTCCAAACTTGAGTACTGTACTCAAGTTTGATTTCCTCGTTTTGCATATCTTTCCGATGCCATTGAATCTGTTCAACGGAGGTTCACTCGCACCCTACCCTTTAAATATAATCTTCCCTACATGCCTTATGATGAACGCTTATCGCTCCTTAATTTCCCTCTCTTAGCAAAGCGCAGAGTTTACCTTGATGAATGCTTTCTCTTCAAAATTTGCCGTGGCCATCTGAATTCATCTATTGCGTCCTTGATTAATGATCGGCAGTGTGAGAGGCAAATTAGGTCCTCCATTGTCTTTGATGTACCATTTGCCCGTACTGATACTTACTTTCACTCTCCTGTTTTGCGCCTATTACGTACCCATAATGGCCTCCAACTTGGTCCTCTTCCACACTCTATTGTCACCTTTAAAAGTAGTATTCACAACACAATATTTGATGATGATTAATTTTATTTACCTTTTTTTCATTCGTTGCTTTGATTTGCATGTCTTACATTTTCTCATTTTTTTAGTACTGTTTTAATTTCTACTAATGTTCGAAGAACATTAGTATTAAAATCGATTCGGCCGAAAATTCATATTTCCATGTATATATATATATATATATATATATATATATATATATATATATATATATATATATATATATATATATATATATATAAATATTTATATCATCAAAAAATTTCAGTGAGATAATTTCGGGAACGCGCTATCCGATTGAGCTGAAACTGGCAGGATACATTGATGTATATGCAGAATAGGTCCAGGTCTCACTAAATGTCAATTATTGTTAACCCTTTGGCCCCGGCGGCCATTTTAGTGATAATTTTAATATACCTATTATTCCGTACACAAATAATTTTTGCAAGAATAATAAAGTTAGCAAAATAAATTTCGAACGTGTTTTAAATGCGAATCAGATTTTTTGAAATTTTTTTAAACCATGTGTGCGCTAGGTGCCTAAAAAGAGACCGGGAAAATTTGAAAATTTCTAAATTGGGATAATTTTTGGCAGACTTATTCAAATATTACGAAATTTTCAGGACATATTGGTACTATTTAGCTGTGAATTTGTGTAACTTTTAATGAACGTGCTAGTAACCCTGTAGCAAGGGCAGGCACTGAAAGTGAAAACCTCCAAATCATCGTATCTCTTGAAAAACTGCCGCTTCTTCAAAAAAATGCCACTCATATGTAAATCTTATGCTTTGTTTACATAGCCAAAGTAAAAAATTTGATATGGTACATCGGGCACGCCTGGTAACCCTTGCCCAATTTACCTATATTTTTAGCATCAAAAAATTCTGTTCACGGAAACTCACGATACGATGAGCAAAATTAATTGAAATTTGCAGAATGTATTGGTCTTTAATAGGACCAAATCTGATAGGAGTGATTTTGAAATGCGGGTGATTCTGTGCCAGTGGTGCCATCTTGAAAAATCACTAAAAAAGATAACTGCTTTTAGCCCTATAAATTCTGATTCAATCGTTCGATTTTGACGAAATTCACACAGTAGCTGGACCTTATTTCAAACCAATTTGGTAGAAATTTTGCCGAAAACTTCGGCTGGAGCTGCCAGCTATGATAATTTCGGTGTCTTAAATTTGAAAAAATAAAAATTTGGAAGTGAAAACATTCAAACCATCGAATATCCTAATAAATGTCCGTTTCTTACAATAAAACCAATCTGTATACAAATCTTATGCTTTATCTACACGTTCAAAGTAAAGCTTTGGAAATTTCATGTCGGACAAGAACGGTAACCCTTTCCCAGTTAACCTATATTTTGAGCATCAAAAACTTATGTTCACGGGAACTCACGAACCAATAATCAGATACAGCTGAAATTCACAGAATGCATTTTGAATTGTGGGCAACTCTGTGTCAATGGTGCCATCTTGAAAATTACAAAGAAAAAAAAACTGCTTTTTGCCCTATGAAATGTGAATAAGTTACCAGATTTTCATGAAATTGACACAGTAGCTGAACCTTACTCTAAACCCTGTTTGGTAGAAATTTGGTTGAAAAGTTCGATTGGTGCTGCCAGCTTTGGTAATTTTTGTGTCTTTGGTTTTGAAAATTCGCTCAGGAAAATAAAACTTTTTGCCCTTTAACTTCCAGTGCAGTCATGAAATCAATACGAATTTCATACAATTAATGGAACCTATTATAAACATAATTCAGGCCAAATTTGGTTGAAAAGCCACTATAGGGTTGCCGGCTATTGTTAATTTTGTGTTTAATTGCAATATCTTTATTAAGCGATTTTATCGTAGAATTTTGAAATGGTAATGATATTGTAGTGACAATAAACAGCAAATATTAAGTTTTCGATTGTTTGAAAAAATTCGCTGCAGGTAACCCTAAATTTCTTTATACTCCTATAACGTCGAATGTAATATAACAACGTGAAGCAGATGTGATATATTCTTGGTTTTGTTACTGGCAGAAGGTTGCCAGCACGAGTCGATTGTGCTACTTTTGTATCAATAAATGCTTACAGATAGTATTCATACCGGAAACATTTACAATGAAAATAAATAACCAATGTTTCAATTCCCAATGTTCTGCAAATTTTTCGGATCGCAGCCATAGGCGCGCCGTAGGGGGGGCCAGGGGGGGCCGGGACCCCCCCAGACCCTAGGTTGGCCCCTCCCAGAAAAATAAATATTTCCAGCAGCAGACATTTTTCGCCTCTTATGTTTTTGTGGTTACAGCAAGAGGTGAGTAGTGTAGTACTGTAAGCCTATACCAAAGCATACACACTACTTATAACATAAAGACTGTGTTATTTGCGGTATTAATTATGATGTTATGGGACTTATTTCGAGAAATGGACGGCAATATTTTATTTCGACAAGTTAAACGTTAAGAAAAAAACGAAAAGCACCTTGCCAATCATCCTTTTTTTATTAAGATTATCTGTTCATTCCTACTAGGCAATATACAGGTATTTAGGTAAGAACACTTTTATAAACTGGCGTTTTATGCAATTATGCTTTTTCACAAAACATAGTCTAAGTATTAAAATAGTAGGCAACAAGGTATAAAATAGGAATAAAAATGGCATCCCTGCCACTTTTATATTATCTATGACCTACTTGGTTTACAATCAAGTTAAATGTGCGTGAATTTAATTATAATTTGATAACTGCATCGGAAGTTAAAATGCATAGCACTTCAATTTCACCGAGCGTTTTTTCATAGTGACACAGCCGCCACATGGCTTTTATCACGTTGATTAAACTTTTGTCAGACCTGTATCTGCTCAAAACCAGTATATCCTATGAATTTTATCCGATCGCGAGATACCGTGGATGCAAGTTCCAGGTGCTAAAAATATAAATAATTCGGTGCGATTTTTGTGCGATTGGGAACTTTACAAGTTTAGATCTGACTGTATAAATATAGTATCAAATTCATCAACCATTTGCATTTCTAACAGCCGTATGAAAGATTTGTGTTTACGTACTTATGGTAGCTACAAGGTTGCCCAGACATTATTTAAAAACAACAGAAACTTATTTTTTATGCCCATTGATGAGTCTTGTAAATTTTGTGATGATCTGATGACTCGGTGTGAAGTTATCACAATGCGAAATTTTCCATAGAGTTTCCATTGTCGCCAAAAATACACCAAAATTTCAGCTCGACCAAACTTCGCGATCCGGATAAATTATCCGGATAGTAAAATTCATGTACAATGAGAAAACTCTAATAGTACTTGGAAGACAGTAAATGATATGGTGCTTGAACAGTCTTGGAATATTGTCAAAATGAACCGAAATTATTTGGAGAAGGTTATCGACCTTACGACGTGTCTCAGTCGCCAAGGACGTGCTTTCAGAGGACATGATGAAAGTGGTGCCAGTGATAACCGTGATTTTTTTTTGAATTTTGAGCATTATTCGCGAAGCATGATTCAACTTTTGATTATAATTTTAAAAACAAGGTTGCGAACTACTGTAGTGACAAAACACAAAATGAATTGATGAAAATAATTGCTAATTTCGTTCGCGAGGACAATACAGCTGAAATAAAAGATTGCGGATTGATATCCATTATGGCAGACGCAACAAGGGTCCACAGAAGGAAAAACTCTCCGTGGTTGTCAGATTTGCTAAAGAGTTAGCAGTCGAAGAAAGGTTCTCAAGCTTTATAGGCTGTTCAGGAGCTAGAAATGCCTCGTATTTAGCAGATATAATTTTGAGCCTGTTAGACAGCTACACACTTCTCGAATTGTCTATTGTTGGACAGTCTTATGATGGTGCTAGTGTCATGTCAGGACAAGAAAGTGGTGTAAAAATCTAAATTAAGATGAAACACCCTGCAGCCACATTTGTACACTGTCTAGCTCATAAAATTATCCTGGTTGTGATGAACACATTTTTCACCATCAAAACGTGTATATCCTTTTTCAATGCCATCGAATCCCTTAACCTACACTTTTCGAAGCCATCACAACACGAATTGTTGAAGCAGCTTGAAGAGGCAGTTGGTCTAAACACAAGGCGTGGAATGAGAAGTTTAACCTCAACTCGATAGTCAATGAGATTTCACAATTGCAAATATGTGATCGAAAGCTATGGGACTATGAAAGATGCTTTAGAGGAAGAAATGAATGTGGGAAAATACAACGACTCAGTTTATTCATTGGAGATCTTTCATACAATCAGTAATCCTAAATTTGTAGTAAATCTTTTCATGTTTCACTATGTTCTTTCTATAATGAACATGTTAAGCACATGTTTCCAAACTAAAAATGCAACTCTTCGGGATGGGATAAATCTTGTGAATGGAACACTACTAAGTGAGCGAGAAGACTTGTATGTAGTTTGGGGAAAAATTAAATCATTCGCAGAAAACAACTGTCTGAATCTCACATTTACCAGAGGATCGCGAAAACGGAAAACAGCAAAAAGCACTAGTTTCAAAGGTTTTGCTGTTTCATCTAGCCCCGGACACGCAGTTAGGGCTACAAAGATATTCCTGCAAACCAAATGGCTCGAAAAGAGTTAGTTACAGCACTTTTCATCTTGCCAAATTATTTTCGGTTTTTCTAGGTAACAAATGTTTGAAGCAAGAGATCAATTTCTTCCTTCTAAGCTTAACATATTCCAATTTTTTCAAAGATATTTTGAAACTGAGCTATCCTTTTCTTCAAGTATAATTTGCAATATATTTAGCTTCTAAACGAAAAAATATTCTGACATTTCTAATTATTTCCATTCTATTCCTGTATAATTCATACAAGCTCTCTTTCTTAGCGGTCATTGATGATTCATGTGTAGTTCATACCTACCATTCACATTATATGCATGTGGTAGTAGCTCTTACGTATTCACATACAAGAAGTTTATTTGATAATACATTATGCATTAGCAAATAAAAAAGAATAAATCAACAAATATATAATGTATTAGTAAATTATATAAGTTGTATGAACAGTACGTGTACAAACAAAAACAAAATCATCACATGTCTTGAACCTTTCAGTCCCTGGCCCCTGCCAGATTTTAGGCCACGGCCCGCCTATGATCGCAGCCCCAAACACCAACTTCAGTTACAGTGCTGCAGGCACTGAGCATGTTCTTCATGGATGTTATATGAGATGCTGATTTCAAAATTTTGTGAAATAAGCAACTGATGACGAATATAATTAACCCGTGTTTTGCTCTCGTAAACGTTGAAATTCATGCCAGTGGTAATATCTGAAACCTTCCACCATATGAGTTACAATGCATTCTTGAGACCAAAGTAAAACGTGGCGTTTGAAACAGTTTGGCCGTAATAAGCAGCTCATGTGGTGGAATATGCACTCAAAACCTGCACGATTCTTCTACTGTTCTTCGAACATTAGTGTTTCTTGCGGTTCAGGTGCGCTAGATTTTTTATTTGTTATTTTCTGTTTCTATTTCTAAGCTATTCCATTTGTAATTGGGCTTTTTGCCTGTAAATGGATTGTTTGAATAAATAAATAAGTATAGCCCAGGCCGGCTATAAAAGCGGTCTCCTGCAAACGCACTAAGCGAAGACTTTCATCTTTGATACAGGTCAACATTGAAATCGATGACCAGAACCAGCCACACTTACAAGCTCCCCTATACATATTCAGACATGACATAATTCCGCTGCACCTATTCAAACAAGTATCAGCAAATGAGTACAAATCAAAGAGCCTGCCTCTCAGACTGAACGATCCATTGTCGTATCCGCGTCATACTATTAAATTTAATTGCGGTAACTTTTTTACGCTCCTAGTGATCGCTGACGGGGGAGTATTGTGGCAACACTATTTTAGTTTTTAGATTTAAATGTACAGTGTATTTCACTAAATGTACTGTGTATTTCACACAAGACACTTGTTTAGACAAAATCCTAACTAGCAAAGAAAATGTATTTTTATCTGTCTTTGTAAAACATACATTTTTTTAAAAGTTATGAGTTATGTGCGAATGAAATATTATTGAGGAACACATTTATAATTCGAATTAAATTAATGCTGAGTAAGCTTTCTACAATACCAATAAGTATTAAAAGGTATTTCATTAGTGCTAACAAAGCTTATGACGGCTCTCCTTAATCCACGCAATAAATTCATGAAGCTGCACATAGCTGCGAAAGCATATTTTCATGCTTTTTACTGTGATAATTTATTCATTAAATATTTGTTTATCGTAAAATTTTTGTTTACAATCTTTACCAGTTGCTACTGGTTCTAAAATCATAGCAAAAATTTTTCCCAAAAAAAATTGCCATGAGACACAATGGTATGTCAAACGATACATCTTAAGCGAGTCTGCGTTGATTTATGTCAATCAATCCGTTATGCAAACCAGTTTTTTTCCTTGATGAGGATTCTATTAGGGCGTCAAGTTAGCACATCAAAATGCAAATCTGCTTTGACCGTGAATTTTGTAAGCTGTTCAGTTGTATCGACCACGATCAACAACCAACATTCTACTTACATATATGGCTCAAACAGATGTATACCCTGAAACTATTAATTTTTTTCTTCAATTCCGAGCTCATCACTAGAAACAAACACAGTTTCAGGTTTTCGGATGAAACATAGTTGTGTCGGAAAAAAGTTCATATAACCCGTTTTCATACTATCATAAATTATTTTTCGAATTTAACGATTGTTTTTTCTTTTAGCTTTTGTGGTACAGATGAAAATCTTGGTTGAATAGTGTGTCATTAAAAAGTCGTTAAACACATTCTCGAGCATATATCAAATTTTATGCGTTACACATAAATAAACTTCATAAGAAACCTTGAACTCTATTCTATTTTGGTCTAGTTGTGATCATCTCAATGATTCTCAATGATTTTATTTCAATTAATGTTCCGAAGAAAAAACTGTTTTTACTTGTACTTGTCCACATGGTGTTAAGCTCATATCCAATTTCAATAGTAAAAAAATAAGATTAAAATAAATGAAATAACTATAATATGTGTACATACGCATTTCAAATTAGAGTCGCAAATAATTGCGTGTTTTAAAATTCAAGCCATAAATACATTTTGGAAGCAAAAACTTATGTTTATTTACACCCTCCAGATACATTTGCAAAAAATCAACCATAAAACCCAAACTTATATTCTTTAGCATAATTTATTTGTGTTCGCTGTGACGAAGTGTACAATCATCGCACCGAAGATTGCATCCGCAAACGCACCAAAATGCTAAATTTCCGGCTTTTTATTACAAAGGTCAGCCTTTCTTAGCTAGCACCCAACGTTTAAAACTTGACAGTTTTAAAACACCACAACATTTCATTACTCGTACAGCCATTCACATCGTTAGCGATATTATCAGCATATGTATGCACATAATTTTTAATGGATCTATATTAATTTTTATCTACAACTGGACGACATTGAAAATACACAGCAAAATGAATCTCTTTGCCGGACACTACCTACCTCTGACCGGCGATGAGCTTCTGATGAAGACACAAAAAACCAACCGAAACAGAGCTAATCTAATTTTGTCTTCCATTTTCAGGGCAAACTGGAGTATTGGAGCGTTCGTCGAGATCGCGTTATGATTAAATCGGAATATCAAAGCAAGTCAAACAAAAAGCTTACTATGCATATGCCGGTAAACGATTTCGTTAGTAACGTTATTGTCTAAGATCGAGGTTTCATCAATAATTGAATGAATGTCGGTGGTAGGTACATGTAAATCAAATGTAAATGTCAGTCGTTTTCGTATAGTCATTTGCGGTGCTGACATTTAGTGTGAATTTATTAAAAAAAGTTAAACGCAATAATTCATACTGCTGAGGACGTTGTGAGGCCTAAATTTGGTAAATTGTGTCATAAATCTATTTAATGTAGTACAGTAAACGCGGAAAATTGTGTGAAATTAAGATGCTGAATTCAAGATGCGTGTTTAAATAGTTTTAATTTGAACTACTGTTTGAAATCAATTTAGTTTGAACCCGAGTTCGTAAAAAAACCGTTTGCCGTAATAATGTCTATAATGTGATGTTAATTGATATCAAGTTTCTTGTATGCAATGTGGTATTCTTGAAAGCCAATAAAAACAAATTACAGCTTAAACTATTTTCGTTCGTTTGACCCTGGATATTTTCTAGAAAACTTACATATAAAACTTGTGCCATGAATTGATTTGTTGACAACAAGTTACAAAAGCTCAAAATATTTCCTTCGATGTTTCATACGTTGTACAAAACATCAATTTATGAAGCATACATCGATTCTGCCAAATGAACTATATATTTTAATTCTTATTAAAAGGTGTTTAAAAATATGGAATATATTAAATTCCTGCTGTGTTGCAAAATTCGCAGTATTTAAAACAATTTAAAATTAATTTGTTGCTGAACTATTCAGCTCACTAACAACATCATAAACAACAGAGACAAGGCAAAGAAAATATGAGACATGTCCAAAATGGGAGCTTTCAACCCCCAAAAGGACGTTGGATTGGCTTGGTTTTTACTTGAACAAGAAAGATAATCATATGAACTTTATATCATTTGGAAACCAGTTTGGTAATAATGGCTGTTGGTCTTGGAATGTTTCAAAGGATATGGTGATCAATTTTTACTGATTTTTTTAAGAAAATTAGTCTTGGAACCCCATCGCCCAGTTTTTTTTTCTTGGGAAAACCCGGTATAAGAATTTAAAAATGATAATGTCTTATGTTTGTTTAGACAAAGATTTTTTCAAATTTCCATTTGTGGTATTTATACTAGAAAAACCAGAACGTTACAAAATATAAAGGATGTATTTATACGAGGATGGATCATTACGCTCGTGAAATGAGGGATATGGAGTGCATATAAAAATGCAAATTTATTTTTAATTTTCAATATATTTGCCTGCTACTCTAATATATTTCTAATATACTTTCAATTAGTTAATGTAAACCTTCTAAAGAATATATTTTGTCTTGGTCGGAAAATTAAGTCGAAACGGCGTCCTTCATTTCTTCATCGTTTGAAAACTTTTTTGTAAGAAGGTCCTTTTTCAATTTTGGGAAAAGATAATAATAACTGGAAGCCAGGTCAAGGCTGTGAGGTGAGGGATCTAAAATATCAAGGTCCACCTTATGCAGGGCAGCCAACACAAAACCAATCTTATGAACAGGCGCGTTCTCGTGTAAAAGGAGAACAGCTTTGGTTTCTTTTGTTTTCCTTTTTGGTGGTTTCTTTCAACCGCCCTAGAACCGAAGCGTAGCGTTTCGGTTATTGAGACGTCTTTGCTTTTAAAATCGATTGAAAACATACCCTTTGAGTCCCAAAAAACAGTCGCCATAACTTTTCCAGCAGACATGTGACACCTTGAACTTCTTGGGCGGTGGTGTGTTTTTTTGTGCCACTGCATAGGATCTTGTTGGGACTGGGAACGATTCGACTCAATATTCTGTCTTCGTCTCCATCCTCCTCTATACAGGGCGAAAGACGAGCAACAGAACTCTATGAACTGTTGCTTTTGAAGCGGTGTGAGGGTTCTTGGCACCCACATTTTGCTGACCTTAGTCATGACAAGAAGATCGTGAAGAATATTTAATATGGTTGTATCTGATACTCCAACAATTTTTGCGAGCTGATCTTTCTTTAACACAGAATTCCACAATAAATTTTTTCGACATTTTAAACAGTTTCTAGAGTGGTAATTTCAATTGGCTGTCGTGGTCGTGGACTGCGTTCAAGTCAATCCTTTTCTGGTTAAAAAAGACTACCAATTCTAAATCAATGTTATACCTGGACAAAAATCTTCGTAAACGGATGCTATTTCTTCACTTATGGTTTCAGCCGACTTTTTTTGTTTGGTGAAGAACTTGATAGCAGTGCGGTACTCGATTTTCTCCATATCAAACGTTTCTTCCCAGATCGAATTGCTTGGCTGACGATGGTTCAAAAATTAAAGGCTTGATTGAAATGAAACTTGCTATTCATACTAACAATGAGTCTCTGACCTCATCAGGTATCATTAAACGACCCTGATTAATGATTCTCATTCCGCGAACTTAGTGACCCGCTCCCGTATTAATCAAAAATAGACATGTGTTTGGTTAATACATGGAAAACACTGTAGTTACAGCGGGCACGTTCAAAAAATCCTTCATATCATCGAGTCTCCAGAAAAAGAAACTCCACTTTTCAGAAAATAAGGCGAACAAGTAATAAATTTAATGTTTTGTCTAACCTGTCAGCTTGAAATTTTCAAAAATTCACGTTCCACAAGAACGGTAACCCTTCACCAATTTCCTTAAACTTTTATTCATGTCCTGTTCCTATATCCGTTTTCTTAGAAAGTCTCCCTCTATCCTTTCTCTGATGCACCTAAATGATTTGTCTGCTTCCTCGCCTAAAGAAATATGTGAGCTGTTTGCTCATTTCTTTTCTTCTGCTACCTCTTAACCTAATCCATCTTTCTCTGCTAATATTCCCTCGCCAGATGTTAATAGCTGTTGTTTGTTTTTAACGAACCCGTTGGAGGTCGAAGGCTTGCTTGCTAGCCTAGATAGTAGCGCCAGCTGCGGACCCGACGGCTTACCTAACATATTTGCAAAGTCATTGTCATCATCTTTGTGTGTTCCTTTATCTGTCCTCTTTAACCTTAGTATTGTTTCCTGTACGTTTCCTTATTCCTAGAAGCCAACAAATATTTATCGCATCCTTAAAGCCGGAAATTCGTCCGAAAATTCGTCTTGCATCATGCCCATTTACGATTGAAATCTTCATGCCCATTGCAGTTGACTTCTTAGTATGACGAAATATTTCGTCATACTCAGTTAACAGGTGTCATCATAATATAAGCTAGTTAATATTGTCAATGTGTTAGTCTAAAAATACAAATAATATAAATATATGAATAATAAAAATGAGAAGAATTACCAAAATATTTATCAAAATTTAAGACTGCATAATTTTAGTTAAATTTTAATTTGGTTAGAATAAATACAACTGAAAAATAAAAGAATTGAGTCCCCAAGTATGGAGCTCCAAACTTCACGTTGGATTAAGTTAATCGGCTAAATCAAAAGTGGAGGTCAATACCTGATATCCTTTTCCATACTGAATTGACAATAGCTCATTGGAACCTTGAGTTGAAACATCTTTCCTTCGTTTCATTTCTGTTATTTCCTCAAAAGATACAATTCTCTATCATAAATTTGATGGAGATATGTTAACTTTACTCAGATAGACTTCATAGATAATGTACAATATTGAATTTCCATTTACAAACAATAGGAAATTTTATACGAAGCAATGAGATGCAGATGGTGCAACGGATTTGCAAAAAAAAATACATCTAAATTGCAATAAATTATTTTGCGACCTTAATTTAAATTTAGCAGCTATATTGTTATGCGTGATGGCTTTAGTATTTGTTTAAATGCAACAAAACCTGTTGTATTTCATGAGTTTTAATGTGAAATTTTTAGATCCTAAACAATGGTGATAGTCTTATGAAAGTTTTAAAAGTCCTTGTTTCTTTTTATATCCTAAATATTTTACATAAATGAGATGTTTTTGGAGAAGAAGAAAATAACATAAAATAAATTACTGACTAATCTAGTAATTTTCAAGTCTAGTAATAGCTATTTTGCTGCTTTATATGGCAGGTATTGTTTTATGTAATGCTGGCTGCAATGCATTAACATACATTAATATATACTTTATTTTTTTGGTATGCAAAGGCAGTTCGTTGGGTGTGGCTGAGTTTAGGCTATGTTTTAAGATAACATTTTTATATTTTATTATTCTAAGCAAAGAGCAATTTTAAGTGTTGGTGTCTTAAAAAATTGAAACTATCATATCAATATTATATACAACTCAATTCAGAACATGCACTTTTATTCATGAATATCCATGATTAAGTTTTAAAACAGAGACAATAATGGATTATTATTTTATGTTGCATTTGAATAATCTGTTCTTTTGGGCAACCAAAAAATAATCGTATCCTTTTCGTATTTTCTTGACGTTTTTGTCGTTTATGTAACCAAAGAACGAAGTAAAAATTAGATTTTTACATGAGCTGATGCATAGTTTGTAGTGTTTTAGTCCGATTATAAGTCAGCTAGTATGCATTGAAATTGTCAGATTTCAAGTCGGATGACTTTATTCAAAATGGAACAAGTTAGCTGCTTTCAGAAATTTGTGGAGACACCACGCACACTTTCTGGAAGTTGAGCCCCTAATTTAGGAATTCGGAGTTTATATTACAGACTTTTTGCACTATAATTCACAAAACGTATAAAAATGTACGCGGCGCAAAAATCATAATGCTAGAAATAATTTCTAGTTTAAATCGATTTACAATCAGCTGTCCAAAATATTTTCAGTAACACCTTCTTCGCAGCCATTTGGAATAGAAACTGCTGAAGTAAGAATGCGGACGCATTCTCCCACACACTTGATTATCTCCATTATGTATCAAAACCCGTTTCCACCTTTTTCGTTACGCTGGGCATAAAAGTTGGGTTTTACGTAGATTCTCAAACATGTTTTCAACCAAAAAACTTCTACAGAACACAATTCCACTTTTTGCGAAAAAAAAACAAAACCATGCACATATAAGCACATATCCGCATATCTAATGTGGAGCCCATATCTGAAATTTTAAGTATCGATTTTTAACGCATAATTAGTCAGGATTTATATCCTCCATTAGGTAAATATCAATCCCAGCACATCAGAATCAAAGTTCGTCAAAACTATAATTTGCTCAGAGTGCCCTATTCCACATTTAAATTTAAACACAGTCATAAAGCTGAGAATAAAATTTCCATGAATTATTTTGACGCAAAACCACATGGAATTTTTTGCTAATCTACGATCCAAGACATGAAAACTGTTCAGTTCGATTTCCCCCATCCCTATTCTAAACCATTGTATCGAACGACCATCTAATCTTAACTAAATCCGCCTGAAACGATTGATTTGCTACTGTTACTGCCCGATGTTCCATCACTAGGTCCACGCATGTCCAACTCTTTCCATATACGCACCGACCTCAGCCAAATTACATCATTCCTATGGTGAAAAGTCTAAAAATCATGCAAATGATATTGATATTAGCTCTAAAAATCACAAATACCATATTTTCAAGGCCAACTGGAAAATTTAGTCTAAATCTGCATGCAAGCTTATATTGTAGTATGAAAACTAGATTCACTTTTCAAGATACCGCAAAGAACACCCTTATATGTGCATGATGTGATGAGGATTTTCGTATCAAATTTGCATATATAAGATAGAGTTATTACATAGTGGAACGTGCTGCAGAGCACTAAGAAGATGAATCACCTTTTTCGGATGTTTCCAATTTTGACGAATAATTTAGAAAAATTTATCCGTGTTTTGCTGCGAAAAAAAATTATAATTTTCACAAAATGCTGTATTTTAAGTAATAAGTAGTACACGTAGAATACATCTATGAAAAAGATCAAAGATTCAATAGCTGAAAACAAAATTGGCTGCATATCGATTTGTTGATATATTTAGACATTCATGATATTTTTAGATGATATATACTTGAATGTAGTCTTAGAAGTACTAACCTACTACAACGACAATAAAAAAGTTTTTTGTATTTTCTGAAGACTTTACGATACTAATAAAGAGATGTAATCTCAACAAGAATTCATATGGTATTGAGATTAAATGTTACTAAAACGATTCTTATTTTAAATCATATTATGTATTTTCTCGAATAATTGGACACAAGTTGAGATTGATTGTTCCACAGTTTCTATATCGCATGTAAAGAAATCAGTGGTAATGCAAATAATTGTATTAAAGTCATTTTGTATTAGCTTACACGCAATTAGCTCATAATTACTGACCCGACTTTCAGTACACTTTAGCGCCCAATGTGATATTATATGCTCACTCAAAAGACTCAAATATTTTTTTCGCTACAACAGCAGTGTTTCTATGAAAATAATTCTGCATCAAACCACAACTAAAGATATGCAGTTCCCATATTAGTTACCCATTTGAAATAAATAAAATACATTACTCTACCTTGAGCAAATTCAAGCTTGAGTTGTTCACTCACCAAAATATGCGGAAGCCACAAAGCTTTCAAAGCCACTATCGAATTCTAATCCACCCAACAAATGCAGCAATTAATTATCGTTTACTCCAATCTGTAACAATTAACCATATACCCTTTACCGTACTATCAATTCAGATAGAAAATCTACATATAACTCACCCGAATCTCTCCGATAGAAGGAAAACTAGTTTTCAACACAGAAATCATCAATCGTTTCAATCCAATGCTGTCAGTTTCGTTCATAGTGCGATCATCTTCTGTCCGAGCTAATTAAGTCAAACATTTGGATACTTTATGGGACGAGTGCCATAATTTTATGCAGTAACATGAAAAGCTGTATGACGACCACTGGACAAAATTTTTCGAACATCGGCACTATATAAACAAAAGTAATTTAGTCCAGCAGCCATCAGTTGTGGTCTAATCTCAAT
Source organism: Nemotelus pantherinus (assembly GCA_963978885.1). Classification (NCBI taxonomy): domain Eukaryota; kingdom Metazoa; phylum Arthropoda; class Insecta; order Diptera; family Stratiomyidae; genus Nemotelus; species Nemotelus pantherinus. The sequence continues at coordinate 221,535,668 of OZ022264.1, forward strand.
ACAAACAACATGTTCTCCAAATTGGTAAATATTGTGTTTTAGTGATTTTTCTTGTGTTCTTTAGATACAAGAATTAAAATCGAGAAATTATTCATTTGCGTAATTTTTGTTATATATAATGCTGATCGTGGTTATCGTGAGTTCAAAGCTAATTGAGTGTTTTTTTTCCATGTTCTTACAGTTCGTGGTTGCCTCCTTCGTCGCTTTCGCGGCTGCTGCTTATCAAACTCCAACTTCGGCTTTCTTGCCACCAATTGCCATTGCACGCCGTCAAATCCCATACTTCACCTCACCCACACCACGTCCTTACAACATTGTCGCAACCCCGGTTCCATACCGTGTAACTGGTGAAGCTGCTGCCCGCATCCTCAAGCAAGACTCCGTTCTCAACCCTGACGGTTCATACCAATACGCCTACCAAACTGAAAACGGAATCTCCGCTCAAGAATCTGGAGTACCAAAGTCTCTTGGTCAAGACATTGCTGAACAAGTACAAGGTGCATTCTCATACACCTCACCCGAAGGCGAACAAGTTGTTGTGCAATACGTAGCCAACGAGAACGGTTTCCAACCAACCGTAAGTACAATGAAGCTGCATTTGATTGAATAAGTCGATTAATGATTTTTGTTTTGATTTACAGGGTAGTCACATCCCAACCCCACCACCAATCCCAGCAGCTATTGCCCGTTCTCTGCAATATCTTCAAGCCAATGGCCGTCTGTAAACTGAGATTTTTCTAGTCAACTGAGATATAATTTTATAAGATACAATACCAGTAAAATGAAATAATAAACAAACAAATAATTATTTAAAAATTGAATATTTTTTTTCTCTAAATAGTAGCTTATCCATTTTATGCTTGGCATGGTAAACTTAAAAATGACACATCAAATATCCGGAAAGTTATGAAAATTTTATTTTATTGTAAAGATTCATTTTTGCCATTATATGTTTAGCACAAATGTTTTCCACAGGATTTTTTACAGGACTCAAAAGAGGTAATTTTCCATTCCACATTTCGGGCAATATCTCGACCATGACTTCACGAATATTGGCTTTCATTTCGTCCAGATTTTGGGGATTATTTGCATATACACGATCTTTGGCCACTCGCACGAAAAGAAATTCAGAGGCCTTAAATTGTAGGAGCTTAGAAGCCAATTCATTTTAAAATGAATTTACACGCTTTCTTACACATTTTTTACAAATTATTTACACATTTTTTACACATTATAGATTTTAACGCATTGTTCAACTGCTAAATATTCTTAAATGGCATATCTTCAGCTTCATAAATAACAGCGTAATTCATATGTACATATCTTTAACAATTGTCGGTATGAAGGGGTTACTTTTTCAGACACAAATTGGATAAAACTAGTATGCCTGACTGAAATCATTCAACGACATTTAGGACTAATTTAGGAAAAAATCTTCTGGAACAGTGATACCATGAAACCTCTTTCGTTCTGTTTTTCAACAATCTTCAGCAATGAATCAAAATTTACAGTAAATGTCCAATATATCATGTTCACGTCCATTGTTCCCATGCTTTCAGACAAAAAAATTCTTTCATAATTTAGTTCGCTCTACTATGGTGCTCCGCGTATTACTTGTAATTTAAATTTTTATTCAAAGAAAAACTCAAAAATGGTTGGCCCTCATCTTGCTTCATGTATTAATCTGGTATGAAACAATTTTTACTTTATTCTACTCACTGCTGATTCATAAAACAATAGAAATTTTTTTGCTTGAATATGTAAGGTATTAATGTTCCAGTATTCACTAGATTTTAGCGCCTGAGATTGATACTTTGTTCATTCAAAGAACACTTTTTCCTTCTGCAAGGTTTCAATTGTAGTTTTTTCTTTTTTTTTTTTGGATTGATAACTTTTTCTTGTAAATTTTGAACAGAGAATTTGTCGTTTGAGCGTTTTTTTTTTAATGTTTGAGAGAAAAACGGGTCTGAAATGAACACATAGCTGTAAAAATTTATTTTAATTAAAGTAAGTACAATTGCTATTTCAGAACCACTACGATCTCTAGTTTAGTTTCATCAAAAAGATTAATTCTTCTTTTGCAAATACGTTCCAAGATAATGATCCTTGAATGAAAAAAGTATCAATTGCAACAGCTAAAATCTAGCGTGTACTACATCAAAAATCAACGTAAAATATTGCACAAAATGATTTTTTTTTTAAATTATGGGTATTTTTGAAGACATCACTGTTTTAATATAACACTTCCGATATGCGGCGGTCAATCGCGTAAACTGCCATCAAGGTCCTTTTTATGTACCTGATGTTCATGCAACTTTTTACATTTATGTTCCTCTGATATCTGAATTTTTTGGCTATTTATAAATATTTGATATATGTATATTTCTACGTATATTTATAAAATTGCTTTAGGGCTAATTGCAATACTTTCGCGAATCAACATCTATCATTTGTTTTTTCTTGTCAGCGAATCTTTTATATATACGCTGCCGTCCAACATCCAATAGTTAATCATAAAATTTACCATATCATGTAAATATTAATCATAGTATTTACCACAGGAGGCAAGTGATGCAATTAAACAAGCACTCTCTTGATACTATCACTAGCTTCACTCTTGAGGGCATTCCAAATCTTTACGCCAAATCACTTTCACCTTTTAATCTTAGTACTTAATAAGCTATTACTATTGGCCCATATCCCTCTTAACCTACTTTTGTAAACTCCTCGGAAGAGTTGATTACAGTAGTGGGTACCGTTTAGTTCAGCCCTTATATGCCTATGAATAACAAGTATTCATTACAAAACTTTTCAAAACTTACGTATCGGTCAAACATGCTATTATTTTTGTCAAAAATAGCTAGGTTTGGTCTCTTTTGTGCCCTTATTTCTTGGTTTTCCTCCACTGTATGTGATTCATTTTATGGTTTTACTGTTAACTTCTACTTATTTGCACAATTTTTCCTACCTCAGAGATTCCACAAGAATCCATTCTTGGTCCTTTATTGTTCCTTCTGTATATAAATGATCTTCCACTTATCTTTAGTTAATTCCGCTCCCTATATGTTAATGACGTAAACATTTTAGAGTGGTTGCAAAATGACTTATGTATTTAAGTTAACTGGTACACTGCGAATTTCTTTACTTTGTCCTATCTTCGCAGCTTTGCAATTAAAATTGTTGATAGTTCCATGGATTTTAGCGTAATTACTTACTGTAAGTTGAAATTCTACCAACCAAAATGCCTCGTTTTCTTGCCTTCATCATTTATCTTTTCACCTCTCAAAATCTGTTTTTCTTCATCGTTTGTAGTGTACTAGAGTATTGTTACCAAATTGACTGTCGTCTCTTTAGGTACTTGGTCCATGTGGTTTAATTTCTGCAACACCGTTTCACCGGCTCATTATTCTATGAGTTTAGCATTCTATACTGTGGCTACAGAATAGACTTATAAGACTTTAGAGTGGTGGTATCCGTGTAAACGCCTGTACGTGTATGTCTGGAGCGTTTACTCTTTCTTTTGTAAGCTTCTTCTCCCCCTTGCCTTCATCTCTCAAGCTTTCCGGGGTGCTGTCAAGTGCCCAGGAGTCAGTTTTATATCAAATGCACAAACATACGAAAGAATTTTTGAGTATGCTAGTGACTTTGAGGCGAAATTTAATTGAACAATCTGTTTTTTTTTAAACAAATATAACGACGCGAGTGCTAAAAAATGTAGAAAGTGATAATAAGTGTAAGATAAGGCGAAAAGTGACTGTGACTTACTTAGTTGCAATAAAAAGACTGTCAATGAAGTGTGAAGTGAAGTGCTGTTCGAACAATACGCGCTTGATTTGGGCGAAAGACTGATTTTGGTGCAATTGTAGGATGCAAACTCATGTGCTCGTCTTCTGGCAACAGTATCGAATACTTTTCGAAAATCTGGGTACATTTCGTCCACTTGTTCCTGATGATCTAAGGCACGATCAACTATGTTTGCATACAACATACTTCAGGATGGAAGTGACCCAAAAAGGTTTAGTGTTGCAGAAAGAAATTGATGACTAAAAACTAGCAAAGTAATCATGCATTGGTCGATTCGTTATTATATTCACCGAGGAACGAAGCGTCAAAAATTTGGCAAGATTAGAAGAAGAGTTCGATCTTTGATACTTTTTGCAACCAATATTTTTCAGTTGGATTGCCTTCAAAACTGGTAGGGTAAGCTAATGAGAATCTATAAATTTATGAAATTGAAAGGTAGGGGTAACTTTCGATAGAGATAAGATGATTGCGGTTGAAATAAAATTTGAAAAGTGCATGATCAAAATTTAGCCCACGGAAGAAATTTCAAATTTCAATTCCATTCTTGGGTAATTATTCCGATGCCATTCTTGGATAACGGAGGAGCGACGGGTAGCCTTTTCTTCGAAAAGTATGGCAGCGGTGCGTAAAAAGAGGTAAGAAGGTAGTGAGGGTCAACTAAAGCATATGGATCGAACACGGTGGATACAAATACATCAGAAGGGAGGATGTTAGAGAAGATAAGGTCAAGCACATGACAATTCAAGTTGTTTTAAGCTGCAAAATGGAGTTAAAATCAGGCCGGAAGCATCATGTTAGGAGCTCAATAGACTTCAGGTAGGGGCGTTAGTTGTGGTCGTATATCATTTGGCGGAGATCTTCGGTTATTTGGCAGTGGTATTGATGGATGTTCATAGTTGGTTTGATCGTATTAAATGTACACTCCCGCAGGAGCAGCATCAGTTGCAGAGCTGGATGATTGTATTCAGCTCCGCTTAGTTGAAGATGGCAGAGATCAGTTGCGCCCGCAACTACAGCAACCTATGACGGATGCATTGGTGGAATGCATATCCCACTTGTCACGTACGTTGGCGGAATATGTGTTCCGTGCGTCATGTAGAACGGTGAAACATGATCGAGAGAATGATTTGCTCCCATAGCCATCAAGTGATTCATTGAGTCAATGCTATTCGACTTCGTTCTGGGTGAGTTACAAAAACTTGCACTTCGTTTAAAATCTAGATTAGTTGGTTTTGAACCTATACCGCCGTTTTTGTTTGCGGATCCACCCCCGATATTAGTTAACAAATTGCTAGATCTATCTGCATCTCATTCGCTATCTAGTATGATGTCATTACTTGAAGTAAGATTTTACATTTCATCCAGTATTTTGCATACTTGAATTTGCATCCAATATTTAGTATACAAAATATCTCACCGCGCAACGTGTATTCGATCTAACTTAAAAACTAGTGCTCCATCTACTAGACTACAAAATCCCCTTTGAATTACAAAATGCTGGTGATTATTTTTAACATTTAAGTTTTAACGATATTTTATTTATTTTTAATGACGTTCCCAATGGAGATATAAATGATTCAGGGAAATTAGCAGCTATTTCATTTTAAATTCTGTGTTTATTTTTAAGGTAGCTATTTTTACTATTTAGCTATTTTTAATAATTACTAACATAGTATTTTTTTTTTTTTGCAGCTTTATCATTTTGATCTACAGATTCATATTTTTTTTTATAATTCCTTAGCATCAAGATTCAAACTATAGCAGTTTAACCCATGTTGTAAAATACCTGGAGTCTACATGGGAAATATTTATTTTTCAAACACTTTAAATTATGATTTAATATAACTTGAGTCTAATAAGTAACCAAGTTGAGCTATTTATCAAAAAAATTACCTTTTTTAATTGTTGAGAGGTTAACATAACCGAGTTCCTGAGCTGTCGTTGATCTACATAAATGGCTCACTTGATCCAGTATTGTACCTTCAAAGATATAGTCAGTACGCTTCTAAGTTTGGTTGGCTGCCAGCAAATTTTTTATCTGAAATTCGAATCCCAAATGGCTTCAATCAGTTCTCGCAATAACGGAGAAAATCTTTTAAGCAGCCGGTTTATAGATCTTGCTAAAGCAAAAGTGAAGTATCCTTCACTCGTATTTACCTGCTTCTGTCATGCCAATATTGTAATAGGTAACCCAGGATGAAGTTACGTTCGTGCAAATAGTTCGAATAAAAGTACAGTAACAAACATTTTTCACTTTGATGGTGAGGTCCATCTTTTTTTCCAAAAAGCAGATATATATTTCGCTGAAACGCAGATTTGGCATCTTTGATTTCATATCAAACGTAGGTGTAAAAATGTTCAAATATGCTTTCATTTTTACGGTTAAATTTTAATAAGAATGACAATGCAACAATATTACGTGTACGTCTAAATCAAAACTATTGGTTTTCGTACATGTTAGCAATAGGTATTCACAGTTTTTATATTTTTGAAAGAAACACAACGTTGTTTTTTTATTTTTATGGTACGATCAAAAGTTTTGGTTGCTATATTACTCAAATCATTTCATTTTCATTTAATTGTACATTTTCATTTAATTATTATTACACATTGCAGTATATGAAGTGGACCGTATTTTGCAAGATTTTACAGAGTAACTTTAAAATTGAATATAATACATATCGTAAAGGTCAGTAAAATCAAGCAACTTGAAATATCTCAAAATATTTTTTCGTAACTGTATTGAAAGGATAATAAATTAGAGGTAATGCCACCATTTTTCACTATTTCCAATTGTTTCCTCCAAGAGTATCACCATTCAATCTGCAATATACAGCAAGTAAGTCTGTACAATTGACATGTGCAAATTCAAAAATGCAATTCCCCCCAACAGTAAACCCTAAGCCAAACCAAGCAACCAAAGCCTTTCTACTACTTAATGTAATACTTAGGTAATTGTGTTTATTTAGTAACTTTATTCGTTTCTACTTAACATTTATCTTTAGTAAGAGTATGTATTTAAATGTTTGATTATTTATATATAAATATTGTAAATTTTGCCTGGTCATTGAATAAAATAAAATAAAAAAATTATATATTAATTTGCCCACTCCTACCTTCGCAGGCTGGTAGCTCAAGTTTCTTCATCACCGCCACTCTAGAGACTAATTGTGAAATATAAATTCCACGTGTGTGAATTATATGTATTCAAGCAAAACATATCGTTGAGAAATCGGGAGTTATGAAAGATCTTAGTCAATCATAAAACTTCCCCATGACAAATGCACAACCTGAACAAAATCACTCAATATCCAAATTGCACAAAATGGACTTTTTATCTCATTTTACATTCAGATTGACATCCTGGAATGAACCAAAGCCCACCCTAGCTGAATATTTGTTTATTTTTCTACATATCACTGTCACTACAAAAGCTGAGTTTCTTCTTCATATTCATCTTTAGTATGTCCCATTAAAAGTAACACATAATTGGGAATTTGACGACCTTTTATCATAATTGCACCTGCAAATTTCAATTTATCTCGTAACACTCCGATATCTTTTTGACTACCAGAGGTGTAATGCAGCTTAGAAGAACATAGAAAATCTCAGACGAAATTCAAGAAAAAATCTGCAATCTCTGTGCAGTCTTTAGAATCTAACTGCAGTTTTTTTATGGTTAATTCATTTGTTTAAAAATAAATTGATTGCTCATTTATCTGCCGAAACATGGTGAAATCTATTCCACATCCTACGAATCAATATTTTGCATGTATTAGTATGGCAGGCAATATAAGCATAGAAGCATTTGGCTCAACTCAATTTTCTAATCATCACCAACCGACCAGAAGCACAAAACGTAGCTGTTGAGCAACACGATGTAATGTGTCATCTTACTGTACCTATATCAATTTCATTGTCTCTTTGACTAAGTCAAAGAAAAGAAACTGATTAACACTTTCTAAAGATCGTAATCACCATCATTCATGACAAATTCGATTTTCGCATACTCGACTCATCATAGATTGCTGTTACATAGCGAGTAACAGCATGCAAGTAGAAATAGATTGCATGCAAATTATGCATTTATAGCACAATAAGCAACCTCCTCACCTTGTGCTGAAATCTATTTGCTATTTAACTTATAGCTGTACGAAGTGGATCTATGTACTTGCATCGTCGCTCATTCATTTGCGACAATGTAATCATACGTACCGGTAATATCGGAATATCCATGCGCCTGTCACGGCTAACGTTACAATCAGTCGAAGTTGATTCGATGCAGTTTTGCTTCTTGCCTACGCTCAAGCTACCCGATCTCATCACGAATGTCAATAAAGTTGTTTAAAGTATCATAATGTTTTTTTAGAAATGTCATAACAAGGTGCTTCAGTGCATGCAGTTTAGAGGAATTTTTTCGATGGGAAAGAAGGAGAAGAAGATTATTGAAAATCAAACTATAATATACACAATTCAAATTATACAATAATTAGTTGGATCCCGATGAGCATCAAACATGCAACTGGTATCAATTTCTTTAAAAATACGCTCAGCCAGCTATACCAATCTGAATAAGGAGCCATTTCAACCCAGTCGATGATTCCCAACAGATAACATTCTGCCTTTGTTATAAAAGCACTCTTAAATGATGGAATCAGTAGCTTCACCAACTCTGTCTAAAGAGTTTCCTAGCGTTCAAAGGGATGCCATGTCACCACGGACACCCAATAGAACCGTATTCCTAACATGTACACCAACGATCGATAATAGTGTTGGATTGGAATTGGAAATGGCATCAGGCTTTGGGTTCACGTTGCCTACATGGAGACTGGTGGTCGTGTGACTATGCCGCAGATTATTTACCGCTGACCTTAGCGAAATATGGTAATGACTCGATGAGAATTGATTACCGGCGCATCAAAACGACTACAAGAAAAGTGGTACTGACGTATTATCCATTCCAAGCTTGAATTGCTTCGAACAAGTTTATTATAAATGTTAGTAGTACATGTCCAGCAGTTTTCGGTATTCGAACATACACTGTCATCGGAATCTAGAAAATATTCTTCTTGCTTTCGTATGTTTAAGTACAACTAACAAATGTATAATGTATGACTCCTACAGTGTCTCGAATATTAATTATAATTAGTGTTGCGTACATTTGCAATAATGTGCCTTAATCGATTAGTCAATAACTTAACAAGTTTGGGTGACATTTGATTAGAAGTGGAAGAAACGAGAATATTATCATAAGTGTGAAATTAATTATGAGCTTTGGAGCGAGATATAATGAATATTAAGAGACTATCACATATTTACTTTTGCATAAGCATTAATGTTTGAAAATGATCGGGAAAAAACGTTGGTGACTGCATGCAAAACTTAGTTTGTAAGGCCATTAATCATAGGAAAAATTTACGATGAAAAATTAACGCTACTGACAGATTAAATTCATTAATGTTAATGTGGAAAATTATTGAGTTCTCTCCAAATATTGTTTTCATCGTAAACTAGAAAAAAGTAATATCTTTAAAAAATGTATTCGACTATATTCTTTTGAAAGGACATAGCCATTGGTATTTAAAAAGTTACCGATATCAGTCTTAAATTAAACAGGTTCCACTTGTTACATTTAAGTATGAAAATTTGTTCATATGGCCATTGTAAGCATATTCGCAGCAATGGATTCTTTGTAGCCAATTTTGTACCACTCTTTCACATATATCGGCCAAAACGTTGGCCATTTTACGTTTGATATTGTTCCTGAGCTCCTCTAACGTTGTTGGCTGGCTGACATGAGCCAACAATTTAGCGAAACTTCATAAAAAGATATCGACCAGATCATTTCTCGAGATCACACGGTTACCGAACTTAATCATCAATAGATCAATCGTTTAGCCACCTGTGAGGCACGTGGCACCATTTTATTGAAACTACATATCTTTGATGTAAAATTCATCAAATTTTGCCCAAAAAAAATTTTCAGTATGTCACAACGAAGAATTCCATTGACGGTAAACGGCTATCATTTCCATCAACGATAAAATACGGTTCAATCACACCTCGGACTTGAAGTGCACATCACACGGTCAATTTTTGTGGATACAATGAAGTGTTTTCAAACACATGTGGCTTATTTATTGTCCAACACCACATGTTTTGTTTGTTCACAAAACCACTAAGCCGAAAGTGAGCTTAATCACTAAAGATGATTTTTCGATTCAATTCAGGATTTTCTTCAAACTTATTTGTAGCCCAATCGGAGAAAGTTTGGCGCTTCAAATAGCTATGATATAAACCAAGATTTACCACAATGCGGACCGCAAAATTCTCAATTTCTGTCAACTGCGTGGAAATACTGATTTGGCTCATTTTGCGCTGAATCACCTACGGCTGCGATATTTTTGGTACTTCTCCCAGTACACTCACTGGTATAGAAACTTAATAAAAAGCGATTGATTTGAATGCATCCACTATGGTATGCAAAGTCTGTTAAGTGGTTTTTCAAATAGTAATCCTTTCGGGCAGCTTGCGCCTATTTTAAATTATACGAATAAATTCAAATTTAATTTCATGAGTAATTTTAATTTCTACAATATCAGACTTTTTAATGTCAATTCTAATTTCAATTTTTTCGGTACGACACTTTCTAGTCTTAATTTTAATTGCGGCCCAAATAAGACTTCATAATAACAATCAATCAATTTAATTGTTTGTTTTCGTTCCCAGGCTGCCGCTGAGTATACTCCCCTAGCTGGTCCAACAGGATCAGAACTAATACCTGTAAATAGATGGTAAGTAAATTCTTACATTGATATTTGCATAGTATAATTTTAGGCTTCTTGTTGCTATCCAGTCTTCAGCACCGGTTTAACTTCGAGGTGACCAGAGATGTTGATATTACCTGTGCCATTTTCCCCATGAAGCACAGAACCTCCAGCAAAAAAGAGCTATTTTATACGAGGTGCCCTGAATCGTCACGTCAAATTTTATTGGTTCCGCTCGACAACTGTTCATCACAGTGAAATCCGTGTATCCAACGCGATTGCATTAATATTTTGCCATTAATGATGAAAGGTGCTAACCAGCCTAGTGGGTCATATCACTAAGCTACAGTGACTCACAAGTCTAACCGGATGACATATGTAGAATAATTGAAATATGCTGTTCAGAGTGAATAAATTGGATAGAAAGACCATTTTACATATCAATTAAACGGACCTTTTTTTAGGTTTTATTATTTGTTGTATTAACTATATTTATTTTTGTTTTCTTTTAAAATAAATATCACAGTGTCTGTAACGGATGATTTTACTTTGTAGTCACAATTCGATGCAACAAACTATTCAAACAACCTGTGTCCCACGACGAGTCGCATTCCTCGCTCACTCACTCGGCAATTAGTCTATAAAATATTAATATAATTTGTGAGTCACATACTCAGTGGCTGCAGCTAACTACACACACAGCTACATATATACAGTGTTAATATCTGTTTATATGTAGCTGTGTTAATATTATATATTATTATATTATAAAATATTAACAATAAGCTTACTATGCTGAGGAACGTGGAGACACACTCACACGTCGGCCATGAGGACTATGACAAACACCGTCCAACCATATTTGACAAACACATATCCTCGCTAGGCTACTACACACACATTCTAACAACTGGCTCGCTACGCTGAGGAGCGTCAAGCCACACTCGCACATTGGTCATGAGGACTATATCAAACAACGTCCAACCATCTATGACAAACACAGATCCTCATCAGTCCGCGAATTAGCACAAGGCACTACTCACAACTTCTAATTACCGCATCTAATACACTGCGCACTATATACCCTACAGATCACCTTTTCTAGAGTGAGAGCCAGCGCCTGCCAGACTTACGTCAAAATATAAAGGCTAAAATTTTGTGGGTGTATTCTCACTACTGTAGGTAACAAAGTTCGGGGGCTACAAACCTTGACTAACGGTAGCTTATACAGGTAGCAGGTTACAAAGGTGTGCAATAACCGGGCTTAGTTACGTTAAAGTATAACGTCTGGGATTTAAATATTATATTTAAATAACTATTTTAATTAGTAAAGGTAATTGAATTTGATCACGGTTCCCTTCTTGTCTATAAATCAGCATAGACAACGTATATCATTTCTACAGCATCGAAGCCGAGCATATTGAAACGGGAAACTTCGATCGTTTTGCGGAATCAGCCTCCGTGAGCAGATTCCTCCGAATTCCTCCGAATTTGATTCTGCTTTCGGAGGCTGATTCCGCAAAACGATCGAAGTTTCCCGTTTCAATATGCTCGGCTTCGATGCTGTAGAAATGATATACGTTGTCTATGCTGATTTATAGACAAGAAGGGAACCGTGATCAAATTCAATTACCTTTACTAAGTAAAATTATATCCATGGATATAAGTCGGAGATGTTAAAATTTGTCACAACTAGCATAAATAAAAATGTAATGATTTCCACCTGCAAGTGGTCACGCCAGTCAAGTATGCACTGTGTGCTGGTGTCTGATGAGAAGCAGTGCATACTTTCGAAACCACTTTATCAAAATAGAATTTTTAATGTAGATTAAAATTTTTAATGTTAATAAAAAGTTGTTCAATTTTAATCATCCCGCAAAAACATTTCCAACTATTTTAAGTCATGGTTCAAGAAACCAGACGCACCCGAAGGGTCTAGCACTACAAATACACCGAAAAAGCGTTGCCCATGAATATGTAAGAAAATATTAGGATTTGTATTAGCTACGACCTTTAGAACTTAGTGAAGTGAAAAAATAATGAAATTTACATCTATACATACATATATGTATGTATATATAACTTTCCTCTTTCGAAAGTCAAAGTATACTGCCCTACTAAGCATAAACGTTCTATGTACATTTTATTACTTTGAGATATTCAATGATTTGTGTTTTGATTTGTACTGGATAGACTGCCAGCCATACGTCAAAGTATAAAGGCTAAAATTTTATGTGAGTATTCTCAATACTGTAGGTAAGAAAGTTCGGGGGCTACAAACCTTGACTAACGGTGGCTTATACAGGTAGCAGGTTACTAATACGTGCAATAAACTGGCTTACTTATGTTCAAGTATAAAGGCTGGGATTTGAATGTTATGTAATCTACGTCAACAATTTTCAAAAGTGGTTTTCACTATCACTGGACCTGATCAAGTCCGACGCTCTGATTTTACAAAAGAATTAAAAAACTCCAAATTCATATCACATTGAACAAGTGATGAAGTTGCACTGCACTGCTATGGAGACTTGAACAAAGTAATTGAAAATACTACCTAAACTGCCTGATGATCGTCTTCTGACCTGAGCACTACTACACTTACTTTTATTTTATAGGCTGTAGTTAACAGTTGCAAAAATTATAAAAAAATTAATTTGTTAGATCGGAAAAATAATAAAATTTACTCCAACTTAGAATACAGTACCACACGACTAACCAGATAGCACATTTTATAAACCGCTGTAGTCTTGTAACATAACTTTTCAATTAAAATAAGTGACTGTAGCCTATGGTGATATTCATTTACGTAGAAGCTTATTTGAACTTCCCTCAAAGCGAAGCTGTAATATGGCTATTGTACGGAAATGAGGAACCTTATTAAGCAGCTTCGGATGAAAGATAAAACTTTAAAAACAACTTCACTTCAACTGTACACGACATAGTTAAAAAAAACTCTAGCGCACCTGAACCGCTAGAAAACTAATTTTCGAAGAAATTTTCTTTGAGTGACAAAAAAGTGTGGAAAGACGTAAAACACTGTTTTGTAGAATCATATCAACCATTCCTTATCCAAAGCAACAAAACTCAACTATAACACAAATGATGAAAATGTTCAGTGCTGGCAACCCGAACGAAGTAGTCCGAACGAAGCGTCCGTTCGGCAGTCCGAACGAAGCAGCAATAAGTTTACCATAACAAACACATACTCAAATCAACTTATCCTCTGAATTTCGTTCTCATCGCAGGATTTTATCGAAATTTTCAGCGAATAAACGTTGTTTGAGGCTGCCATCCGAAAAATGTTCAAAACTCGGAAAATTTCGAAATTGATTTCTTATTTTTATTGCAAATTCTTTGCATATGAGAACGCAATTTGAAGCATCTGTTGGTGCAATATTTACGGAAATGGCTAATGCTGGTTACTCTGTGTAAGCAGCAAAGCAAAACACATACCAAATCTGCTTCACGTTAAGTTAAACCCAACCAGTAAATTTCGTTTCAATTGAATCACTGCGCTGGACGTTATGCGGGTGAAAAGAATTTTAGGGCTACCACCCTCAAAACTTTTCAAGTTTTTAAAGCGTTAATATTTGTTGTTAATTTTCATTGCAGGATCATTTCCATTTGCAAATCTAATGACATAATCGCTCAGTAAAGAAATTAAACAAAATTACAAAATTGTCATAGCTGGCAGCCCTTTCATGATTTTCGTACAAAATTCCTACGACATTTGGTTCATATTAAGGTTCATTTACTGCGTGAAGTTCGTTCTGATTTCTACACTGGACCGGAAGTTATAGGGAAAAAAGCTTTATTTCGCTGAGCAAATTTGCAAGATTTAGGAGACAAAAATCACCATAGCTGGCAACTCTATTCTAATTCTTCAGCCAAATTTTCACCAAATGTTCACTAACAAAGAGTAAGATCCAAGTATGAATTTTCTCAAAATCTGACGGCTGAATCGGAAGTTATAGGCCAAAAACCGTTTTTTTTTCTCAGTGATTTTTCAAGATGATACCACTGACACAGGGTTGCCCGCATTTCAAAATCACTTCTATTAGACCTGGTCCTAGCTAATATTAACATGTCCTGTAAATTTCACTATGATCGGATAACCCGGTCGTCAGTTCTCGTGAACAGAACTTTCGAGTGCTGAAAATAGAGGTAGTTTGGTGATGGGTTGCCGTTCTTGTGCGAATCGGAATTTAGAAAATTTTCATCTGACGTGATGGACAAAGATTTAGATTTATCAATGATTTGAGTTTTTTGGCAAAAAGCAAAAAAATTTCAGGAAGGTCGATGATTTGAAGGATATTTTTTTAAGAGCCTGCCATACCCACAGGGTTACCCACACTATCTTTAAAATCCATGTGTGCTAAGTTCTAGCCTACATCAATACGCTCTATCAATTTCACGATGATCGAATGTTCCTGTCAGAAGTTATGACAAATCAAAATTTGAGAAAAATTCCTTGCCCACTTTTAGGCACTCAGCACCCACACACGGCTCAAAATTTCCAATTCTTTATCATGAGCAAACCTAAAACATAATAAGTTTTTATTTCCAATACTTTTTGTTACAAAAATGTTACACTGCTTGGAAATATAGGAGTACCTGAAAATTCACTAAAATGCCCGCCGCCGCCAAAAGGTTAAAGATAACTGAATTCGAACAAGTCATGGACCTACTTCTATATGCATCTACGACATCCGAAAATTTCAGCTCAATCGGATCGGCCACTCCAAAGATTACTTCTATTAACCGATTTGCTGATATATATATATATGAGTATATATATATATACATATATATATATATATATATATATATATATATATATATATATATATATATATATATATATATATATATATACACATATATATAAATAAAGAAATATGAATTTTCGGCGAAACGAGTTTAATACTATTGTTCTTCGAACATTAGTAAAAATTTTAATCGAGTACGTAATAAAAGTAGAAAGGTCCAAGAAAAGAAACTAACTGCAAATGATGAAAAGTATGTTAAACGGATCTTTGAGAAAGATTCGGTTATTTTAGCCGATAAAATTAAAGTTAAGGTTGAACAGAACAGAAAAAAGACAGTCCTCGTGGAAAAAATTCGAAGATGTATCAGAAGTTTTGGATTAAATGGTCGAACATCAACAAAAAAAAACGTACGTTTTGGGAAAAATAGAAAAAGCAAATTACGGTTTGCTAAAGCCCACTTAACTAGAGCCCCTGAGTTTTGGAATCGAGTAATAAGTTATACTTTACTACAAATATGCTTCCATTTTTTTCACTGCAGGTACTTTTGCCATTGTGAGCGAGTTTGATTTGCAAGGATCCGACGGCAGCAAATTCGTAAAGTAACTTGCAATTCAAGTCTGCTTGCTGAAAAACACTTACGCTGCATTGAAACATTGGGGAAGCACAGTAATGGTCTGCTGCTACAATTTTGCTGCAGGAACAGGAAATTTCTATTTTAGTCAAAATATAATGGATTGATTTCAGCAAGTAAATATTTTAAAACCGAATAAGAAAACTTCCTTAAAGAAGTTGGGTATTTCGGGTAATTTTATTGCTTATAAAGACAACGATCTGAAGTATAAATCATATATTGCCAGATCCTGGTTGCTTTATAATTGTCTCCAAGTATTAGACACACCATCTCAGTCTTCAGAGCTGAACATTATTTAGCATATTTGGCAAGAAATTGGACGTAGGATAAATCCAAAATCCTATTGAAATATTAACAAACTGCAGTTTTACAGGCGTGGAGCTCTAAAGTCCTCAAATTTGTCAAAATTTGTCAAACTCTATGCCAAAGGGATTGGAAGAAGTAATTAAAATTGAAATTTCCTATATTTTTAGTCCGATTATAAGTGTGAGTCAATGTATGTCCAAAAGTTCATGTTGTTTTGAGTAACTGCTGTTGTCTTCATTCAATTGGATTCGACAACTGAACTGACCAAAAAGCGGATGCCAAATAATTCCTAAAGACTTGAAATTTTGGTTTAAGCCCAGGTTGAGGGAAATTTCCATTTTAATATCGTACGCAGGTAGTGCTTCCAAAATTTTTAAATCATTGGCAATCTATTATCGAAGAGAAAACATTCCGGGGCTTAATAATTCCACTTTTTCTTATAGTTTGTTTCTGGTTTCTTGTTCTTTTTGTATTCTACAGATAAAATATCATCCACATTAAATTCTTTCATGATTAATTGAAATGCATTTGGGTAGGTATTTTTCAGATCTTCTGCTTATTTCACTAATGTTCGATTTGCCACGACTGAGGCACAACATTTCCCAAATGCTACAATGTTGAGGCTTTAGTCCTTTACCGCCATAGATGTATTTCCATAAAATACGCTGATACTGCGCATCGTCGGGATGTGCCCAAATATGTCGGTACATCTTTGTTATGTCAGCGACGAATCTTTTCCATTTTTTGCCTCTTTCCTTGCACTCTTTTCATCACTCTGTCAGCATGCACAGTCCATGTGCATCATTTTCGCTCTGGTAAGTTTTCCATAATACTTTCCGGACAACTAAATACATCTAATCAAGATTGAATAACTGGACACGTCCATAGAGTGGCGTTGAGTGTGAACTCAGAGCTGGTCTTTCTAGAGAAGTCAAATGCGGATCGGCACCTTGTCGTGCTAATCTCTTTCTAGACAGTATGATGTGACAAATAATAAGCAACATATAGACGTTGATGTTCAATTTCTTAGTGTTCTTCTCTGTGGTGTACAGATTGCATATGACCCGTATCTAAGTTTTCCTGAATACATTTGCTGTTTTGTTCCTCAGATATTCGTTCTTTTGGAGACGCTTTTCAAGTACCACTCAGCTTAAGAGCGGTAGCTTTTGAGCTTTTCAATGAGTTTCAACGTTTAACACCAATATTCTCATTTCAATTCCACTTTTAATCAAAATAGGTGATGCACCTTTTCATTTTTGATTTCCCAGAATTATAGACGGAATTTCATGAATTTTTAATTAAATGGCAGTTTAGCAATAAATCTACCTGTACTAACTCGAGTCGTATTTTCAAGAAGAGAAATTCACAGAATTCTTCTTTGGGTGATCGTAGCTAAAATAGTTGAATCTCTTCCAACTCCCAAAATTTCTGAAGCTGGAAGTTTAATTATAGATCTGCATTAACTTCTATCTTAAAACTTTGAAAACTGTGAGGAGTTTGATTTTCTACTTGACCTGATATGACTTTTCGCACCTTAAGCTATTAGTCCAGCTGATAACTGCTGTACTCTTCTTTCAATGACCTTTGCCATTATATCCGCAACCAAAAGAATATCGAAGTGCCCAGAACGATTAAAGAACAGATCCGCTGGTTGTGGGTTCTTATACTGCTTTCTTTTTTAAGTACGTATTATTCGAGAGGGTATTTGATTCATTAGTGGAACCATAATAAGTGCGTCACTATTTTAAATGGTCTTACCTATTGCACGCAATTTAAGGGCTGTAGCTTCCTTTACACTTATGGCATCAGAATTCCCAATTGGAATAATTAGACATAGGTTAGATCGTAATTTAAGTGTAAGGTAATGTTTAAGGAAATTATAATCAGTGTAACCCCAGCTGTTGTACAGGCTGGGTAATATCATTAGTGTGTAAGAGACAAAATGTATGCCAAACAAAAAAAAAAAACGATAAGAGCCAGCAGGCCAAAATAGTATAGCCGCTAGATTTTAAATTTTTTTTCTTGTTAATTAAACTGTAAGTTAGGTTAAGATTGTACAAATAATTCATAATAAAAATATTTTTCAATTCAATTCCCAATTGCAGACACGTTAAATTTTCACCGTCAATCATTTAAGCCTAAATTGTTAGTGCAGCTGCTTCTGTTATTAATGGAGTCTGTGAACTTTTGTCCAATACTGCTCGTAAGGTGACAGGAAGAGTTGATGCCTCCAACGTAACTATAGCCGTGACCAGAAAAGCTTCCCACTGTGAAGTCAGATTAACAGTGCTCACATTGATGATTCTTGATTCTAATTCTTATTTTCGTCGAAGTTCAGAATAATAGAGAACATGATGAAAACCAATATGAATTTCATTTGCGGAACAATAATTATGCTTCTCAATATGCTTCCGAACTAATAACAAAAGATTACCGGCTTCAGCAAATAGTTAATGACTGATTATTTTTAGGAAATAAATACCAAAATATGTTCAGTTGCACCTATGTTGAATTAAATATTTTTCGCGCCCAGCGTGGGTAGTGTTCTCATAGGTAGAAATTGTTAGAAACAAAAATACGTATGGGGCTAAATTTCTAATAATTTTGCATGGATGTAACTCAAATAAGTTTTTTCTGCTAACATTTCCAGTCAATTTCAAACATATCTTGTCTACAGATATTATAAAAACTATGCTTGGAAACAATTGACTCAATCAAGCGGAAAAACTTGATATGACATCAATGTGCAAATATTTCCAAAATACGAACAAAAAAAGATTTTCGTTTTCATTCGCCGGATTTCATCTGAATGCAGTCTCATTAAAATTGCCCAGCTTCTCATCAGTTCCAGTTTCACATTGGAGAAACCATAAATCAAGAACACAAAATAAATCACAGATTTGCTAGGTGCATAAAAATATCAAGGTTGATCTTGATTTCGGCATTTTCTGATTGATCAAAAGAATGCAGCAATTCGATTTCACTTTCAAGCCTAGAAACTTGAAATTTCGAACAATATAATCCTAATTGGCAGTATCTGCACAATATTTGAAGAAACAAATCTGCGAGCAACATATTTCAAAGTATCTGATAGCCACATGAACTGATATGACATCATCTCCTGCTATGAAATACATAAATGAATTTCAAAAATTAGAATAAATAAATAATTCGATCGTTTGTCAGTAAACTTAAGTGGCGAAAATGCAATAAATGTGGCGATATGGAAATAAATGTTAAATTCGGTGCGAGCTTTGAAAATTCACAACAGTGCGAATCAAGATACTTTTGAAATTTTTCACATAATATATTTAACACTCTTCAAATAAATTAGATGCGTGAAAATGAGTTGATTCAATTCATTCAAAGTGTGATATTAATCAAAGTCAATGTTAAAAAGGAGTTCAATGAATTTTATAAACCAATTTTAGTGTATAGGATATTTATTCATGTAATTTTTTGTTTGACTTGAAGTGATTCAATATTTGATTTTTCAGCTTACCATGGCTGCATACTCATTTAAACCTTTTGCCGCATCGTGTGTATAGGATATAATTAAGTTCTTAATGTCTAGTTAAATAAAATTTTATTATAATGGAAAAAGAGACCCTGGTCGATGGTTCAATGCTCTTGAAAATTAAGATTGCCATTATGATAAAAATTACACCAACAACAATTCAATATTTTACTCCGAATCACTACTGTGCCCTATCTATATTAAACAAAAGACTTAAGACAGTAACCTTATTTGTTCGATTGCACCCAATTTACACTATTTTATTTTTATCATGCCCTAATAAAGCGAATTTAATTTGAATTATACACTTTATGAAATTCAGAAACGCTGGTTGCTTATGTGCTAGAAATAAGCTATTTTGAATTTTTCTTACCGAGAGCCAATCAAAAATGATTGAAAGATCAATTTTATGGTATTAATAACTTATTTTCAAAATTCAAACCATTTTAAAAGCCAAAATCATGTTTTGAACGCGAAACATAATTAATTCACATATGCATCCACGTTATTTCTTCCAATATCTTATTCTACTATTCATATTAGTATTAAAATCCATCTCGTTTTCATGAATAATGAATATTTCCATAAATTGACACTGACAAGGCCATTCATTTCAAATTATCTATATCAAGCGTGTGAATTGTTGATGCGCTTGAATATGATCATATTTTAGCACAAACAGCGGTAAATTGGCTGAAACACAAACGACTCAAAACGGCAGATACCAGAGGTGTAAGATATTTAAATGATTTTCACTCATATGCTTATGATGAATAAATAGTGTGTTAAATCGGTTTGACAGTCATTATGAATATGAGAACAGTTAGTTGGCAGACTTGATATGTAGCAAAGATAAAGTGCTAAAAGTTATTGTTTAGGAGTGAATGCACTGGTCAATAAAAAATTCATTTTTAAATGGTGGTGTTTGAATTTATAATAACTCAATCGTAGAAATATTCATAGCAAGAGTAATGGCATATATATTCTGACGAGAAATAATTAGATTTAAAACAGTAAAGGTGTCTAGTTGACCTTATTATTTTTCTATCTTTATTATCTAAACACTTGCTCTCTTCTTGTGAATCGTGATTGGCTCAAATGATCACATCAAAACTTTGTCTTGAAAGATGTGGTTAATGATATAAACCCTTGATCAGAGTGATTTGTGCTTCAAATCTGATCAAAGCTGGCATTAACATCTAATGATTATATTTATTTAAAATATGTATAACTAATTAACTATGTATTATTACAGTACAAATGCAAAAAATGTTTATTTTTTTATTAAATCAACGCACAATATTTTATTCAAACGACTTACCGAAACTTTTTTACCGATTCGAAGAAAAACACTTTTGTGATAAATCCTTGTAACGCAATAGATCTAACTCTTGTCATCTCTACTAATTCTTTCAAATAAAACAATACTCCCCTGCATTCATTTGATCTATAAATAAAACCAGATAATCACCTAGCCTTGACCGATAGCGGAAGATCACAGCACTTGTATTATACATGCAAAGTCTTCTATCAAACCATCAACGATTGTTTATAGATCTTCTTTTCGAGTATCAAATTCCCACCGCTAACATCACAACACATCTCTCTGCAGGCACTTCATCGTCATTTTCTTGTCAATTCGCTTGTCTGAATCACGTGTAAATTGACGAGAACGACAGTAATAGATTGCATATTTGTTTCATGATATCAAATAATGGTGCGTCGTTTAGACCACGGGTGGTTAGACACACAACCTTGCCGTAAAGCTTGCTACTAGATCGAATGAAACCGATACGGAAGTGAGCTAATTATAATTAATTGATTCAAATCGGCATTTTTTGATGAATCATCTCTCAGGAAGATTGTTTTTAGGGGTATATAAAGTGAAGTCAAAAATATTTGAGTTAATCTAATTTTGGACAGCTTGATAAGAAGAAATATTTTTCGATAGATCTGATTCAGTTCAAATAAATATATGTAGAAATAATTTCCATAAAGCAATGTAAACATGAACATAATTAATAGAGTGTTAAAGTACGTAATAAAAATAGTTGTGATTTTAGAAGCTTATTTAAAGATACAACACAAATATATAGTGCGTGCCAAAATTAGCACCCATTCATATAGGATAGTAAAATTTACAAAAACTTTAGAGCAAACTTGCGTAATGTGGGATTTTTTTCCTTTTGTTCTTTTATTTTATTTATTGATCAAGCAAAATACAAATTAAACATAAATTACATAACGAAATTTAAGAACAAAATACAACAAGAACCAAATAAATAACAAATATGCAAACGATTGGTCCTGGTGCTACTTGAAAGGATATTTATCACCGCTTTACTATTCATCAATTCAACTTCAATAGCACCTCTAGTGATGTTGGATATGTAGTAGGTGCTTACTACCATTTTTCTCGATGGCCTTTTCACAACTAATAAAGCAGTGAGCTATTAAAATGACAAGGGCTGTATAGTTCACTCAAGACGAAAAATAAAAATTGCTTTTGCATGGACTTGAGTCTGAGACTGTGGGTTTCAAAAATTTATGGATACACTTACAAAAATACACATCTTTCCACGCACAATCCGCAACTCCTCACAAACACTTTACACTTCCACATATACTTAAATTTAAATTTTTAAAAAAAAAAATGTGAAGAGTCCGTTGGATTTTGATTATAAGCAAGTAGTTTTGATTTTACATATGCAAAAAGAGATAATGTTTTCATTCAGATTAATAAATAATTAAATAAAAATAATTAGAACTTGTTTTTGATTATAACATTATTTTTAATCTTAGGATAAAACCCTTAAATTGGTGACTTTGGTACGAGATGAACAAGAAGGATCAATAAGCTCCTGCTGTGAAAACCAAGCAGTCTAAACAAGGAACGATTGAAATTTGCAGGAATTTACTTATCACTCTTGTTTGGTTTTCTACACGAAGGCAGGCAAATTTTCACTAAGGCTTCGACCAGCAAGACTATCGCCCTTGAGATCGAGTTTCTAACAAAAAAATTTGCTACTTGGCTGACAAATGCGAATAAACAGCACGAACACTCAGTTTGGCGGTAGCTGTGAACTGTTTGTCACATCAAGCAACTCAAGAAGTTCTAATTGAAGAGCAAAAACGTTGCACTATGCAAGTACTAAACAAGTACTACGCGACTTTCATCTTTCATTCATTCAACGTCAGTCAACGTCATCGTAACATTAACAGGCACAAATCTCTGCTAGGCACTCCACGTATAGCGTAACTATATCGAAACTGAGCAACACCGACGGCAAATTATACGATTTTACCTTCCATCGTTTTCACTTCCATTTGAGTAGCGGACCTATTCACCTTTTCAACTGGAGACAAAATTGCACAGGATTTTATGAAAAATTTGGATCAGTTAAATATGCAATAGTTCTTGATGAATATATACCTTGATGGATATGGTACGAAATAAAATACACTAACGTATTTTAAATTTTAATAAAAAATTCGATTAGTTTACACTGTATATTATTTATCTAAAAAATGTATGCACATAGAAAATTCAAATATTTTTTTTGCATAGTACACTTTTGTTTTCTGCCAAATCTCATTTCCGTCCCTTATCTACTACGTAAATTGATAGAATGTCGTTTGATAATGAAAGATAAGCTTCGGTAGGCACGACTTCAATAAAACCATCCGCTTTTTGGCAGGAAGAGCCGGTTTTGTGGTTTAACCAACAAGAGAACCAATGTGCTTTGTCAGATATCGCTCGTTTATTCTTTTTAATTTCAATATCTCCTTTTGTCCCTACTTCTCTCGTCTTTCCCTCCTTCGTATGTCCTCGTCGCAATCACGGAGGTTGTTCCTCGACGAGTGTTTCCTCTTCAAACTTTGGCAAGGCATTTTTTTGTCAAATCTCGGTTCCCAGATAACCAGACGTGTATCTAGTCGTCCAAGTCGTTCTTCGGAGGCTTTCTCTGTTCCATTTGCACGTACGGAAGTCTATTTGTATTTGCCTTTGCTGCGTCTACCCAGAACGCACAATGCCCTTAAGCTTGGTCCTTTCCCGCAATCTTTTTTACAATTCAAGCATATATTGAAACGGTTACCTTGAATTGCTATTTACCTTAGTCCTAATTTTAGTTTTCTAATTATTCAATTATTTTTGTTATTTCTTTTCCTTTTTTATGTTTCATTCTTCTTTTTTTTTGCTTTTTTCACGCTGTAATTGGAATTATATCTGTAGCGCAGGGGATTAATAAATAAGTAAATAAATAAATATAAAAACATCCTTGACAAAGTATAATTATGTGGTGGCGCTGGGTTCGGTGGAACTGCAGACACTGCAAGATGTGATCGCGAGCCTTGACCCGGAGTCTCCGCATCATTCCCTCAAGAGCGTGCTTCTATCACGACTTTCAGCCAGTGATACTTCTTAAAAAATCTGAGCTTGGGTGACCACCAACCTTGGTAGCTGCTGCGAGAGATGAAGCAGCTTGGAGGTCCTACAGCTGGAGATGATTTATTCACAACTCTCTGGCTACATCAGCTTCCAGAACAAACACAGGCTATCTTAGCCTGTTTTTCGGAAACTTGCGGATAGGGCAGCGAAAAATCGCTGAGATATCTGCTGCCTCTCAAAACACCACTTGGTTTTGCTCACTTCACATAAGGCCAGAAAGCCAATTTGAAACGGCATCCTTGTGACGACTACAGATTCCTTACTGCCTTAACCGTCCCGGATAGATATCCGATTTCCATTATACAAAACTTCTGTCATGAACTACATGGCAAAACTATCCACAATAGGCCTGACTAATGCTACCACCAAATTTCAATCGAACCGAACGATATGCCATCTGCACATCCTCCGGACTCTTTGAGTTTGCCCGAATGACTTTCGGACTTTGCAATACGATACAATCATTCCAACGTTTCATTCATGAACTTCTACACGGACTGAAATTCTGTTTTATCTGCCTTGACGACATTTCAGTAGCTTCGATATCTGAAGATGAGTGCTTTGTTCCCCTAAAACAAATATTCTAACGATTTGCAGATCATGAACTCATCATTAACTTGGAGAAATTTCACTTTGTTCGCCCTTCAGGTAAATTCTTAGGTCGTGACACTTTCCATTATACTTGGAGCTGCCAGGGTGATATCAATTACCTCAGCCCTGTTTCTAGTAATAAATGTAGGTTTGCAACATATATTGAAAATATTGACATTGGTTGTCGTTTATGTTGGTAGCTTCCCATATTTCATGGCTTTTCATTAACTGGTCTCTCGGCGAGATTCACCATAGCATTAGGTTTCCCTTGGATGTCGCCAGGTTTCCCTTTTGATTCCAATTAATTCTCTCCTCCTGAAGCGTTGATCATCCCGCTTCCTCTCTTTACAGTGGACTGCAGGTCCTTCAAACCACCACCTTCAGTCGCAGTTACAGTTTTGCTAAGTGACTTCGCCACCGCTTCCTTCCTAGTGACCTGCAAGTCTATCAACTTGCCACCTCCATTCCTGGTTGCAGCAATGCTGGAAGCAAAAACAACCGCTTCTTCCGTTAGATTGGCCAACGATTCGTTTTACCTACACCCAGACTACAGCATAGCTGCTCTGCTGAGGGACACCGCTACATCCATGGGACTCATAGTAGCTCCCGAAACAAGTTCTTTAAGGCCTGCCATCTCTTAATTACCTGACAATGTGCTGTTTTTCCTCCCGTCGTTGGTGGTCGCATCAACTTCGAACTTTTTTTAAAGGGGTCTTTCTCTGGTGACTTCCTTCTAATAGTACTGTTCGATTTTCTCTTAGTCGTCTTTAGTTCGATCCATAAATTCATTTTAATTGTTGTTTCAGGTCTGGGTTAAGCATTTTTAGACCCCAGCCTAGTCAATCACCAGCATTTGCCTCTTGCTATATCCTGGCCTCATAGGAACAAAGTATTGCTCCGGCCGTCTTTTCACCTCTTAGGACTGTAAAGCAGTTCCTTCATGACCTTCCGTCGCCTCCGTATGCTTTCACAGTACGTTGAACCGCTGAACTTGCAAGTTTTGCTGCCCAGGCAACCAAAATGTCTGTCTGTACTCTGTAGACCGCGTTCCACTAGGCTCCATAGCCAGGCAAAGTAAAGTGTTGAATCTGGAAACCCGCAGAAGGGCTTTCATTTTAGTCAGTAGTCTGGAAACGTCCCCAAGGCTTCCGTGTCAACTTTGCAGAGAGAAACAATGATAACCCTCTACCGGTTACGGACGAGGCCACCATTTATACAACACATCCAACTGGAGACTGTACAGGCGTGTGACAGAACCACCAAAACTTCTTCCGAGACACTGACCTTTCACCAATCTTGCTTAGAAGGGAGTAGCCTAATCATATTTGCAAACTCTTTTTTCTGGGAGGATTGTTACCAACGGCCACTGCAAGCAGATTATAGATCACACATTCACCAGTCTGAATAGATGCAGCACGTACATATGAGCATATATATATACTACATGTTACTCTCACTATTCAGCTGACGACTGACCGCCAATCGCATTAATAGTATTAGTGAAAAATTATACATTAAAAAATAGCTGTACTTTTCATATTTTCTTATATGTTAGTTAATTCTGCAATAAATGCATTTTATATATCTTCCCAACGTGCACATAGCCTTTGATTGAAGTTTATAGAAGCGATGGATTAACATTGAATTTAGTTAAGTACTGTATTTGTTTTCTTTATGCTTTATGTCTCGATGAAATCACTTCCCTACGAAAGAAGTGAATGTAAAAAGCAACTTTATAATTATATTAGCAACAGCTTAAAAATATTTTCCTACATTATCATAATAACGGCTTTTTAGTGCCATTGAAAATTTAACCAGATCTTCATTTAACATTCAAATGAGCTTTTCAGTCTTATTCATATGTACTAAGTAATATACTATACACATATATATAATACTAAGCCTACTGTCCCTAGTCTTATATCAACAGAAAAATTCATAGAAAACTGCAATAAATCTTTAAAAAAACTAAAATATTTATGTTTTTTTTCAGAAATTTGTCAAGATAGAATTTTTAATATATACATATGCCTTAAATAAGTAACTGCTGCTTACCAAAAATATAACTTAGCTCTGCAAGGAGTAGCCGTCACAGACCTATATTATGAAACAGTACACAGTTATCTGAGATACGAACTCCACATTATAAAATAGATTGCTAGCGAAACATGTCCCTATAAAATATTTAGCTTATTGTTGCATGAAAAAATTTTGTTTACATAAATCAAATCTATTCTATTAACAGGTTCCAATCATTTATATTTGGCCGATTTGCGGCTATATTCACCATTTTATGAGACTGATTCAAACGTTTTCCGCTCAGATAAGTTAACTCTTTTTCAAAACCCAACTTGTTTATCAAGGTTTGAAGTTTTCCAATTGATTTCTGTAACTTATGATATAATATGTTTGCTTTTTTTGAAACATTAGCTGAAACTCACAGTCTCCATGACTGGTTGATTATTAATGAATTTTTAAGGAACCTGAATTGTTGTTCATAGACTGATTTGTAAAATAGCTCAAAATAGATTTTTTCAACAATGTTTTTGAAACATATGCGTAAAAATAGTCTTCAAGGTTATATTGGGACCTGCATATTTTTCCCCCTATTTTTCTGCTGAACAACTTTTATTTGTAATATTTTATCTTTGTTTGTAGAGCAGCTTTGCCTACTGTTTTTGAATCTTTGACAAGCTACATATTTCTATATATCGAAATTAATCTTTATTTTCTTGTCTTTTGCTAGCCCCCTTTTTTGGAGCCCATGACGAAGAATACGGCGATCAGAACCATGATCCCTTCCCACTGATTTACAATTTTATTGACTTCTGTAGCTACTTTAATGAAATAAAGACGCACTGTTTTATGAAACTCTAATTATTGATCTACACAAGCATTCAGGTCAAAGCTTTTTGATCATTTTTATATTTGCACCTGGATACGAGCAGTAGTTTTTAATTCAAATTCTAACTAAGATCTACTTTTCAGAAGGCTTACCATTGGTGCCAACTTGTATACAAACCAAGATATCCAGTTTTATGTATAGCAATCTCATTCAAAGTTCAGTTTAAGCTTCCACAAAAATCATCTTTTGACTATTTTGAATGATCAAGAAACCTTTCAAACCCAAGTGATGGATAGTAGGAGTAGTAAATTATTTTGCTCTCACAATTATATTTTTAAATTTCATTTTTTTTAAGCAAACAGGCAATAAATTGTGATAATTTCATGCATATTTATGCTCTTCCAGTTTAAATGGTGGCTAATTTGAGCTGGTTTTTGCATCCTTTTGCGATCGGCAGCTTAATTTAACTCACAGTATACACTAGAACACTATACACTCAATTATAATACCAAAATATTCTATATGACATTCAAACTTCTTAAAACTACTGACATTTGCCCACAAACTCTGATTCGCATGCTTGATTTCCAAGCATCAGTCGAACTAAATAAATCAGCTTCAAAAATCCAAACTCAGGATAACTATATGCCGAACACTTTACTGCAGATTCCTACAATTGTTTCAGTAATGAACACAGTACACTCTCATATCACCTAAGCAACTACATACAACTAACCGGCATGTCTTATCAAGAATGTACATACATTACTCACTCTTGCATTCAGCATCCCATTAATGTTACACTAATGATATTTGCAGTCACACCGGCTCAACGATGCCACCGTATTAGAGGGTGGGGGTCAACTTAGCGGTCGCATTTTCATTCACAGTCTTCCTTTGAAGTTTTTCTTCGTCGACTGCTAGCCATATTGGAAAATGAAAATCTCTAAGTCGACCAGCGCAACAAAAACAACAAGAACCCAGAAGAAAAAATATGCATGCAAGTAAACTTTACATGCTCATGCACTAAACGAGATAAAAAATAGACACATATAAGCTGGTACATATGCAAGTACTTAGATGCATTGAAAATCTTCGTAATAGTGTGGCGGGTGTCTACCACAACCCACTGCATGGGAAGGGGTTAAGGTGTGATCGGGCAAATTAATATTGTTCAGACTAATGCAACATTTTACAGACCTCGGGGTATATATAGAGGATGATTTGGGATTTTTCTTCATAGCATCTAGTATTCTTCATCTAGTTTAGATTTGTCTGAAAAAGTGTTACAAGTGTTGAAAGTGTTTCGAAAAATCAACTGTCCTGTGAAAAAGTGCGTTCCTATTGTGATAGCTGAACTTCTCATACAAATTTTATAGGACCTCAAGGGATTACGTAGTCTTTTACTCAAAATGAACAAATTTGTAAGTGCTGGAATAATTCGCAACAATACCGTATTTATTTGGTGTTATTTCTGTATTGTTCTGAAATCGAAAGAAACCTTTTCAGAGCATATAATATTAATTCCACCATTCTGTACATGACCGTTATAACCTGTACTTGTTAAAATATATAACCGACTCTTTCTGATTATCCTAGGCATTTACCTTCCATTTAAACTACTTCAACTGTTTTCTTTAACTCCATTTCAATATCTAACAGCATGATTCTCAAGCATTTCAAAAGGTCATCTCAATCTTCAAATCACATCACACCGAAATAATCACAAAGACGACTGTGTCGTGAAATACCACGGTGTCCCAGTATTATTTCCGACTTCCCATAACGATCTTGCAGCCTCAGTTGACCTCAATGCATTGTTGATGCGCCGAAAACAACACAGCTCACCATGCCTGCGCACAAAGTGCAGTCTCTCCTCGACTGCATGCCTTCTGCAGTTCGCAGAGTATAGACTCAGCACAACACGATGCAATTGCTCATGTGCATCCGAAGAAATCACAGTTTCAAATCGATTAAGACAATTTTCGTTAGGCAGTAGCTAAACCGCCAGCAGTCTTCACCTCAACGGTAATATTGCGTTTCTCGGGAGTATCCTACAACAGTTTCGTGCTAGTAGACGTGCGAAAATCACTTGTATGCCTAATGGTCACGACATTTTTCAAACGGTTGTTGATGCTGACAAATATTTAGAAGGCACACCCTGAGTGCAAACTGCACATCTCTTATTATGCAATAAGTTTACCATTGACATAGAAGAAATACACAACTCAAGCAAGCACCCGTTATTGCGTTGTTAATGATTCAATTAGTTCATTCACAAGCTTTTCAAGGCTATACAAACAATTTTCACTCATTTACAGGGATTCTCACTCATCACAATAGCACTGGTAGTAGCCATGGTAGCTGGCGCACCGCAGCGACAAGAAGAACCGATTGCCATCATCAGCCAAGACTCAAATGTTGAACCGGATGGTTCGTACCAGTACAGGTAAGTGAGACACGTGCTGATTGACTAGCTGGAGGCGCAATAATAAATATTTATAGATGTGCTCATAGATAAAATTTGCAGCACTTTTCTTATTAACCCTTACGATCAAATTTATTGTTGATGCTGCATTTAAAGTAACTGTTAAAAACTCGTTGCCGAAATCGAAAACTGACAAGTACACTAAGTATACTAAAATAAACGTACACTTTCCAGCTACGAAACAGCGAACGGTATCAAGGCACAAGAGGTGGGCACATTGAAGAAAGCTACATCAGCAGACACACAGGACGTCATTGTTTCGCAAGGCTCATTCTCATACACCGCTCCCGACGGAACAGTCATCACACTCAACTATGCTGCCGACGATGTAAATGGATTCCAACCCCAAGGTGAACATCTACCCACGTCTCCACCAATCCCACCAGCAATCCAGAAAGCTTTAGAGTACTTAGCTTCACTACCTCCACAAAAATCATAAACGCATATCCTCTATCAACTGACTAAAGTCTCTCTGGCATGAATAAAAACAGCGAATAAGTAACATGGAATATGATTATGTTAAACATATTAGCAACAAATCAAGAAATTAGCTCCTAGACAGCCTCGGGATCGTGAATGACAATGCTTCCACATTTTCGTTTGCTATATAAAAATGATAAACAAAATCAGGATTATTCGCTTTGTACAAAATAATGGATAAAAATTATGCTTCGTCATACTTTGTACAGACATTCATTTACTTTTTTCTCTCTTCAAGCAAATGCGATACTATTCTGATGCTTCATTGTGTCTTTTCTCCTCTAAAATCTACGAATCACGTAAAGTGTAGTTCTAAATGTTTCAAAGCTTACTAAAATACTCAAAATATATAATATCGCAAAGAAAAATTAAACAAAAAAAAGATGTATAATAAAGTATTTAAGTTAAGAGTCATAAAATAAACAAATATTGATTTTTTCGTAACAAAGGGTTTTAGTTGATTTCTATTTTTTATTGTTTTTCGATCAAATACAATAGAAAAAACATTCACGCTCACTCAATCAGTTTTTGAAATAAAAATGCTTCTGATCAAAGGCTACAAAAGCTCAAAACATATACTAGTTCATGTAGTCTAGTGAGTAGACTACAGGCTCCGTGTGGGTAGGGTTCCTAATTCGAATCCAGGGTTAGACGATAGACCGTGTTTCGAGTTTCGGAGTATTTAAATAAAACAGGAGTAAAGAGAGTCATGGAACTAGCTACTCCACACTTTTATTTAGACTGATTATAGATTTGTCTCTAAAGCTGGACCCGATATGGTTTGTTATGGGACTACTTTACTTTACTCTATTCTGTTAATGTAGTACTAAAATTTTTACTAATGTTCGAACTCGTTTTGCAGAAAATTCAAATTTCTTTATACCTACATATACGAGAGGCTGGTGAAAAGTTCACGGTTTAAGGCACTTAATGCACGAAAAGTATAGTTTTATAGTTTTTATAGTTCAATGTATAGTTTTGATGGTTCAATGTTATCCCCGTCAAGTGAAATACACTTTTGACAATATCAATATAATGCCTTTATACCACTGAAAAAATCTTCTTTCGATTTCTCTTCAAAATGGTTTTCAACATCCTCCGTCATCTCACTGTCGTCCAAAAAATTTCGTTCTCGTCCCTCCTTTTTTAAATTTGAAAAAAAAAAAAACAAAAAGTCACTAGTGTTCTCTGTTCGGACTGTAGATGGGTGGTCAACTCCTGTTAGTCCCGTAGATATCAAAGCATGCCTTGCAATCCAAGCAGTGTGAATGGGCACGTTGTCTTGCAAAAACAGCACTCCACGTGCCAACTTGCCACGTCTCTTCTGTACAGCTGCCTCACGTTCCTCACGCGGCAAACTAGCATAATACTGGTCATTTATTGTAGTTTCTGTAGGATTAAGGATTACATTCCTTTGCTATCGCAGAAAATGGAAGCCATAATCTTCGATAACAGCTTTTTCGCTTTGATTTTCTTTGGTATGGCTAAAAAGGAGGCATTTTTTATCCACTGTAAAAAAATCGAATTGAACTCGGAATCATACTGACGAATCCAAGTTTTATCAACGGTCACAATACGGCAACACATTTTATCCAAATCACCCTGACACAACTCTGAAAAATCTTCACAACTCTCCAATTGTTGCTGCTTGTCGAGCGGGGTGAACATTCGCGGTACCTAGCGCAAACAATTTTTTCCGTATGTAAATGTTCATCTAAAATCAACTAATTCTTTACTAAGGACTGGTACTGTGTCAAACTTAGTACTGTTTTCGATTTCACGTGAAATTTTCAAACCGAATTTCACGTGAAATTTGTTTCCACGAAAATTTACCTTTAAAATAAGCAAGAGTTGTACTCACTTCTTAACGTAAAAAACTGCTTCTTACCGTCAAAAGTTACCATTTCACGCCAATTCGGTATGTGCAGTTAATTCTTTCGAGTAACATTTGGTGTTTGAATTTTTTGGTAAAAAGTGACATTTCGATATATATATATATATATATATATATATATATATATATATATATATATATATATATATATATATATATATATATATATATATATATATATATATACATAAAACCCCCTTCAAATCATTATTTCTTCCGAAAAATGTTCGCATAATTTTTTAAAAATTCAAACGATTGATAAATATTCCACCCAATGAAATTTAAACTTTCCATCGGCGCAAAATTATATTGGTTTCAAAACAAAATAACTGGATTTTTCGTGTTACACAAGAGCGGCAATCCATCACTAAATAGGCTTTATTTTGAACACTCAAAAACAACCAGATCATCGCATCTACATGAAATTTACAGCATATATTGTTTATGAAGATTTAGACCAAATCTCATAAAAATTACTTTGAATTACGAGCAACCAGTGATAGTGGTGTCATCATGAAAAATCACTAAAGAAAAAAACTACTTTTTACTCAATAGATTCCGATCCAGTCACCAGTTTTTAACGAAATTACATAGAAACTGGACCTTACTCTAAGCCACGTTTGATTTAGCGGCCAGCTACTGTCATTTTTTTTGGAATTATGAAAATTTACAAAGTAAAACAAATTTGTTTGCCGTATAACTTCCGGTACAGTCAAAATGAAATTGATATAAAAAACTCTAGCGCACCTGAACCGCTAGAAAACTAATTTTCGAAGAAATTGTCTTTGAGTGACAAAAAAGTGTGGAAAGACGTAATACACTGTTTTTTTAGAATCATATCAACCATTCCTTATCCAAAGCAACAAAACTCAACTATAACACATATAATTCAGTGCTGGCAACACTTTTCGAACGAAGCAGCAATAAGTTTACCATAACAAGCTCATACTCAAATCAACGTATCCTTTGAATTTCGTTCTCTTCGCAGGATTTCATCGAAGGTTTCAGCGGTTAAACGTTGTTTGAAGCTGCCATCCGAAAAATGTTCAAAACTCGAAAAATTTAAAAAAGAATTCCTTATTTTTATTGCAAATGCTTTGCATATGAGAACGTTGTTTGAAGCATCTGTTGGTGCAATATTTACGGAAATGGCTAATGCTGGTTAGCCTGTGTCAACAGCAAAACATAATACATACCAAATCTGCTTCACGTTAAGTTAAACCCAACCAGTAAATTTCGTTTCGATTGAATCACTGCGCTGGAAGTTATACGGGTGAAAAGAATTTTAGGGTTACTATCCTCAAAACTTATCAAATTTTTAAAGCGTTCATATTTGTTGTTAATTTTCATTGCATGATCATTTCCATTTGGGAATCTAATGACCTAATCGCTCAGTAAAGAAATTAAACAAAATTACAAAAATGGTCATAGCTGGCAACCCTTTCATGATTTTGGTACGAAATTTCTATGACATTTGGTTCACATCAAAGTCCATTTACTGCGTGAACTTCGTTCTAATTTGTATACTGGACCGGAAGTTATAGGGAAAAAAGCTTTATTTTGCTGAGCAAATTTGCAAGATTTAGGAGACAAAAATCACCATAGCTGGCAACTCTATTCTAATTTTTCAGCCAAATTTTTATCAAATGTTACATAAAATAAGATCCAAGTATTGGATGAATCTTGTCAAAATCTGATGGCTAAATCGGAAGTTATAGGCCAAAAACCGGTTTTTTTTCTGGGTGATTTTTCAAGATGGGACCACTGGCACATGGTTACCCGCATTTCAAAATCACTTCTATCAGACCTGGTCCTAGCTAATACCAACATGTCCTGTAAATTTCACTATGATCGGATAATCCGGTCGTCAGTTCTCGTGAACAGAACTTTCGAGTGCTGAAAATAGAGGTAATTTGGTGATGGGTTGCCGTTCTTGTGCAAATCGGAATTTTAAAAATTTTAATTTGACGTGATGGACAAAAGTTAAAATTTATCAGTGATCTGATTTTTTTGTCAAAAATCAAAAAATTTTCAGGAATGTCAATGATTTGAAGGTTTTTTATTTAGGAGCCTGCCGTAACTACAGGGTTACCCGCACTATCTTAAAAATCCACATGTGCAAAATCTTAGTCAACATTAATACGCTCTGCAAATTTCATGATGATCCATTGTGTTTCTCAAAAGTAATGACAAATCAAAATTTGAAAAAAAATCCTTGCCTACTTTTAGGCACCCTGCACCCTGCACCCACACACGGCTCACAATTTCCAATTTTTTATCATAAACGAGCTTAAAACATAATTAGTTTTAATTCCCAATACTTTTCTTTAACAAAACTTTACACTGCTTGGAAATATAGGAGTACCTCAAAATTCACTAAAACGCTCGCCACCGCCAAAAGGTTTAGAATATCTGGATTTGAGAAAGTCGTGCACCTACCTACTATATACATCTACGTTCTCCGAAAATTTCAGCTCAATCGAATCGGCCACTCCAGAGATTATCTCCCTTAATCATTTTGCTGATATATATATATATATATATATATATATATATATATATATATATATATATATATATATATATATATATATATATATATATATATATATATATATATATATATATATATATAAAGAAATATGAATTTTCGGCGAAACGAGTTTAATACTATTGTTCTTCGAACATTAGTAAAAACCCCTAGCGCATCAGAACCGCTAGAATTACTAATGTTCGAAGAAGACTACAGGATTTGTGCAGATTTTGAGTTTATATTCTACCACTAGCTTTTAAGACCACTACTACTAGCTACTTCTTCCACTTAAGACCAATACACCCTAAGTAATAATAAACCATAAGACAACTTAATCTCGGTGACTTCACCGAAAGTTACATCGATAGAAAGGTGTTTGGGGCTGCCATCCGAAAAATGTGCAGACCTTAAACAATTTAGACATTGTTTACTTATTTTCAGTGCAAATGTTCGCAATGTGAATACTTAATGTAAGCATTTATTGGTATGGAAATAAAAAAAAATCGCCTCGTGCTGGCAAGCTTTTGCCAGTACTGAAGCCAAAAATATGTCACAGCTACTTCACGTTGAAGTCAATCTACTCTGCGATTTTCGTATTGATTCGATGACTGCATTCGAAGTTATAGGGATACAAAGAAATTTAGGGCGATGTGACATTTTAAAAGTGTTCAAATTTTCGATATCTTAATATTTGTTGCTTATTTTTACTACAAGATCAATACGATTTGAAAATTCTATGATAAAATTGCTTACTATAGATATGCCAATATAATAGAAACACAACCATAGTTAGCAACCCTATGATGGTTTTTCAGCCCCATTCCTACTGAATATTGCCTACAATAAGTTTAAACTAAATTTATGCCAAAAAATACAACAACCAACTTAGTTGGCAGCCCTATAATTGTTTTTCCAACTAGATTTATGCTGAATATTGCCTACAATAAGTTTAAGTTTTATTTCATGACTGCATTGGAAGCTTTAGGGCAAAGAGTTTTATTTTTCTGAGCGAAGTTTCAAAACTTAAAACACCAAAATTACCATAGCTGACAGTTCCAAATTAATTTTTCATCATTCCAAATTAAGCTCCAAAGTAATTTTTCGTTAAAATCTGGTGACTAAAACAGAATTTATAGGCCAAAATTGTTCTAAGTGATTTTTCAAGATGGCACCACTAGCGCGAAATTCTCTCTGTATAAATTAATCTATCAAGCTTGGTCCTACTTAAGGCAAAGAAATTCTGTAAATTTCAACTGTATCTGATTATCGGGTCGTGAGTTCCCGTGAACAGAAGTTTTTAATGCTAAATAATAGGAAAATTGGGGAAGGGCTACCGTTTTTGGCCGATACGGAATTTCAAAAGTTTTACTTTGACTGTGTAGACAAAGCGTAAAGATTTGTATATGAATTGCTTTTTTTCAAAAATGAAAATCTTTTAGGAGAGTTGATAGTTTGAAGGTTTTCACTTTCAGTGCCTGCCATAGGTACAGGGTTGCCAGCACGATCATACAAAACTACATATATATACAACATAGTAGCGTTAATATGATATGTAAGTTTTAAATTGATTCAACAACTCTATCACAAGTTATCGTAATTCGAAGAAATTCAAATTTTCCCGATCTCATTTTAGACACCTAGCGCACAAATCTTTATGAAAAACAAGCTCGAAATCCATTTAAATTCAATATTTTTTGATAGAAGAATAGGCATATTTAAAATATCACTAAAATAGCCTCAAGTGCCAAAGACTCAAAAAAATTAACATTTGGTAAAACCTAGACCTATTTTGCATATATATCAATGTATCCTAAAAAAAATCAGCTCAATCGGATGGCGCGTTCCCAACGAAAATTAATTTCTCATTTTAAACTAATTTGCAATCAGCTTGTCAAACTACAATATTTTTTAAGGCTATTCAAAGTCAAATACATTTCATATTCATTTTTATTGTTCTAACTTTCATGGTCTTTGATCCCAGTTGCTACAGTTTTTTTGTTTGGTTTAAATATGATAGATTTTTCCCAATGATCTATTAACTATTCTAAACTTTCGCCCATTTTCAGGCTCAATACCCCGAGTAGCAAATATATGGCAAATCTTCTCCTCTCTTATAAGAAATTTTTAATGAATGCTACTTTAAGAGCAGAGTGAAATTTTAGATAGTTACAGAGTAAGCTCGATTAAAATTATAAAAATCAAGCATAAACACGAAAGTGTTGAAATATTTTTGATTTCCCAAATAAGTCTCTTTTGATTTACACATACATTTCGTCATAAGTTTTTTCAAATTCTTGTTTGGTCAAAATAATTTCTTAGCTCGCCGAGCTCTTTCAGCAAATTTTAAAACAGTCAATGGTACCTAATTTAAGAGAATATGCGGATGTGAATGAACGTACTTTCTACCTCAAATAATTTCATTTTTCTATAGCAAATACTTTTTCTAGGTAATCGATCTGAATCAAACCACTTATATTCTAAAAAAAACGATTGTCATGAATTTTTTGGCTAAAACACACACCAGGGCATTCTTTGGTTCCAATTTGCACGGCGGATCCCCCTGTTTTGACTGCTATTTAGTTTTTCGTTAGTAGGATCATATTTTGTCCTTGGTTGGGATGTGGTGCAAGGGCTCTTTCGAGTTTGAGCAGCACCAAATATTCCTCTCAAGTAGTCAGACGCATCTACTGCGACTAAACGTAATACTCATCTTGCGGATGGCTTTCACATACCAAATCATCATCAAACAAAATCAAAGCCATTGAGATACTACGATACTAAAGAAAATTTTTTAGTGCAAACGAACTACTAAAAAGACTGATTTTTGAAGGCAAGAGATGAAGTATGTTTCTTTTGTTTCACAGACTGATTTTATCCTGTAAGCTTGGTTTTGATCCAATGTCTACATTCTAAGTAATTGATGCAGCAGATTTTGATAGCTACCGAATGCAAAAGTTTCGAAAAAAAATAGATGATAGTATAGAATTCGTTAATCCAAAGCAAAGAACTGCTTAATTCTGCAATGAGACTCCAGTAGTCTGCACGATGGTTACAGAAATCGAGTATGTAGTAAGTAGCCAGAAAGATAGTAGAACGACGGGTGCTGTCGAGAATTCAGCTAAATTAATCTAATGCGGTGGAAACTACACCACAAAAGCCAAAATGGACCAAAAAATTTGGGTTCAAGACCGTATATCGCAGGTTTGGCGCAAATCCATCCACTCTATCCACAAAAAAGGAGACAACTACGATGCAAATATTACAGTGCCATTGGAGAGTACTAAGGAGGCTTTATGTCTGGAAGATCTATGATTGGTTAACTGTTCCCAGTCAAACAAGTGCTCGAAGAATGCTGGGAATTTAATATAGACATCTGTCAGATTTTCCTAGACAGTAAGCAAGCATAACATATGACAGTATTGACCGAAACGTACTGTATCAAATAATGCTGCTCTTTAGTGTACTAGCAAAACTAGTTCGACTAACCAAAATAACGAAAACATCAACTTCACAAGTCAATTTCAACATCTACCTGCCTAATGCCTTCAACACAAATGTGCAACTAAAGCCCCTCTGTTCTTCAACTAAGCACTGGAGTATGTGGTAAGGAAGGTATGTTTGTATATAAATCCACGTAATTAGTAACCTTCACGGACGACATCAACATCTTCTGCTGAAATTTGACCAGGAACCAAAAGAAGTGCCCTGAAAATTAGCCCAACGAAAACGAAAATAATGGTACAAACATGAAAGAGAATCCCTAATGGGCTGAATATAGCACTTTAGAAAATGTGAACGATTTTCTAAACTTAAGGCAACATAGCACCTCCAAATTTTAAAAAAATCAATTTTTTTTATTGATTGAATATGTTAGAATGAAGGTTTAATAACATGATTTTAATACTATAAAATTAAAGTTCTAAAAACAAAATTTTATGAATATATATAGCGAAGCGCCCTAAGGTTATTTTTTCTATGATTTTCGTTCACTTCGCTATATTGCTACATCGACTTAGCCCAAAGTGTAGAAAAAGATAAGTGAGTCATATCCTTTAAAAGAAGCAAAAAATAAGTGAGCCTTGGCAAAAAACAACAAAAAAAAATAGCTGTAAAAGATGCTTCTAAAAAAAGGTAGAATCTCCAAAAAAAGGTCCGAAAAAAGTTCAACTGACAATAACATTAATGATAAATTTAGCCACATATTATGGCCTAACTATACGACGAAATCCTGATTCAGTTGAATACATGCGCAAGGAAATTGGGGCAGCATATTACCACAAAATTTCAACTGATGAGAACCCTCAACACTGTTATTGTCCTGTTGGAGAAACGACGTGGTGTAGCTGGCGCAAGGCGGAGGCAGCTGGTGATAATGCATTAAACAATTTCAAGTATACTCCACCTTTAGATGATGAAGTACAAGAAATTTTAAAGCCTAATTATGATGATTTATCATCAGAAGAGTTATTAAAGCGCTGCTTGGGGAATTTTACGCAGAATAATAACGAAAGCTATAATTCTTGTGTTTGGAATTTGGCCCCAAACATACTTGTTGTAGGAAAAACGTACTAAATCTGGCTGCATATATTTCTGTATGTACATTTAATGAAGGATTTATAGCTATCTTGAAAATAATGCAAGTAATGGGAGTTACGATTGCCGAACGTGCGCTGGAACATGCGGAGCATAGAGATGCTGCAAGAATTAACCAGGCGGAAAAACACTCGACTGAGGCATCAAAAGAGGCCATTTCTGCTCGAAGAGACCAAAAATCTTTGGAAGAGGAGGAGTATGAGCAAGAAGAAGGTTTATTGTATGGTCCAGGCATCGCAAATTAATTTTCGGTAAGATTTATTTAAAATATTTATACATTTATATAATTATACATTTATATAACATTTATATAAAATATTAAAATTTAACTTTAAACGCGATTTTCTCGAAACAACGTTTTTCAAGTTGGCGTGCATGATTCAGAAAAACAATATTATCCAATCGTTCTGAAATATTACCACGTTAGTTTGCACATGTTAGTACTCAGAATGAACTACGGATGAAAAAATCGGCATTAAGTTTTTTTAGTTATAGCCGATTCTTGGGGAAAAACAACCCTCGATTTTCGAAAAAATAACGCCGCCATTTTGTTATGTGTCAACCAAATTTTTTTTTTTAGTTCATTCTAATGCCACTTTGATGCTGCTTAAAACCCCGTTTTTTTTTCTTTCAGACTTTCCTGAGGGCAGTTATCATGCACGCCAGGTTTTTTGGTGTATTTTCCAAAAAATTGTAGCAGACGACAGGGGGCCACCAAACATTTTTAACAATTTTGTTTATGTAGTCTAAGACAAATAAAGTATGTGTAAAAAGTTTCATTAAGATATATATTTTTATTCAATTAAAAATAAGCCTTTGAAAGATATATTTTTTTTTCCAATTTGTCCCCTATGTCCCCTTAAGTGTAAAATGGACAACCATTCCCATAATATCTAGCGCAGTCATCAAATCGAACCGATGATCACTGGGCTTGTTGGTCTTAACGAGAAGTAGGTTTAGAATTTGAATTTTGAATGTGGTGCAAAACAGAAGTTGCTAACAAATACTACTATTAAATTTTCATATGGCAAGCATCTTTAATGAAAATAAGTAGCCAAAGATTATATTTTCTGGTTTTAAAAATATAAAATATTTCTATCTCTATAACAAACGATAGTCATTGGATACAAATGAAATTCACAGGGTGATGTTGATGTGAAAAATTATGGCAGACTTGAAGTACTGCTGTGAAAAATTGCGATAGTACTGTTTAAGTGTTGCCAGCACTGAGCATTTTCATTATTTCTGTACTAAGATATGCTGCCATAAAAATTTCACATGATACGCATCCTATAACGAAAATAAGTAGCAAGTGCTTTACTTTCCTTATTTTTTACACTCGTGCAACTGCTTACCCTTTAAACGATTTTGCCCTTTCCGATATCGGATCAATATTGTACATAACCTTCGATACAGGTTGGTCTTAATAAGGAGCATATTTTAGGACATGCAATCAAAATTTACAAAATTTATCTACTTTTCTTGGAAAAATCAGTCATTCTAGCGGCTCTTATATGCTCGATATTTTTTTTGTCAGCTCACTGCGCCATTTAAGAGGGAGTAAGGGCTTGCACTTATGAAAATAAAAGTTATAGCTAAACATTTCAAGACTATAGTCCCAAAATTTGAAGTCAATTAGAGCAAAACTATAATACTTAGTCTAATACTTAGTCACATCTCTTCTATCATTGTTGTTCCGACAGCTCGGGGTTTAGTAGTCATTTTCTCAAAACAATTTTTTAAAAGCCCGTTTTCACTGCGATTTGAAAACCACATTACTGATTCGTTTCAAACTTGGCACACACTTTCTACATATAATATACTTCAAAATGACTATCAAAAATTTAAAAATGAGAAAAATAGAAATCAAAGAACGTTGGGGGAGGATTTGATGATACTTTGACTAAATTTTATTGTTCTTTGATTTCCCATAATTTTGAGCTGAGATACAGCTGAGCGAGCTGAGATTTTCCAAAGACGTTCTTGAAAAACCTTTGTCACTGGTTTGTTTGTCGATATTTTCACATAAAAAAATACACAATGTTATTGAAATGATGATTAATAATATGTAAAAGGTTTAAATAAATTCGATCTATCCATATTTCTGAAAAAAAAAATCGTAGAAAAAGAGTTTTTTTTACGCTGAAACCCTTACCCCTCTCGTTAAGTATGTGTTAATTGCTGTTGTTATTGAATTCAGCTGTTTGAATCATCATATCCTTTATATCTTTTGCCAGCAGATTCTATTCCTATTTAGTTTGAATCTTAAACAGAAATATAATGATGTTATAATATATCGCACGCAAAACATTTCAATTATCGGTAAATCGGTAATTGAAAACACTTCGCCAAAAATTGTAGTTTTCACAACATTAATTTAAGCCAGCTAAACGCATTATCCTCGAAAAGTTACCTGCTTAAGAATATGTACATATCTCATGAATTTCAAAACTTTGAAGAATCCTAAAGATGAAAAAACTGATATAATGCCACTTAATTTGAAGTTTTAAATTCATATTAGACAGACTTTCACCACTTTCAACACTGTTTTAAAAAGGACAAAAATGACTTTATTTGAGTACAATAAGACACATGATATATACAAATGTAAAAGCGTTTTAATTTTACTGAGCTGGCTATTGTGCTTGTCATAGTTTGTGAGTATATACTTGGTATTGGAATTCCACCTAAAAACTGATCAATCCAAATTAAAACCTTAATGGTTGTTGTGTTGGCTGTTGTTGTTGTTGCTGTTGCTGGAATAATTGTGGCTTTTGTTGCTGTCCTTGTCCCACAGCACGCGCAAATGGCTCAGATTGATCTGCTACAGGAGCTTTTGGCAAATGATCACCAGTTGGCTGGAATCCATTCTCGTCGGCAATGTACGATAGAGAGATCAAGTTACCGTTGGAGTCTGGATATGAAAAAGAACCGACTTGAACGATGATATCCTCGTCATGTTCCTGAACAACGTTGCCGGCTTCGTCTGTATGTTGTGGCACTTTGATGCGTTTTAAGTATCCTGCATTTTCCACTCGAATACCATTACCAGTTTCGTATCTGTCAAAGTAAAATATGTAGGTAAAAATGTGCTCAAATGATTTAGAACACATTTCATAAAACAAATTCCAGCGAAATGTGAGCCTAATTCTTTGAATTATATAAGGGAAAGTTTTTATCGAACGATAAAACCATTTAAAATCAACCGGAAATGATAAACATGGAACACTTTCCAGCAAAATTCTATTGATTAATCCTTACGTTGTATTAAAACTTCCGTCCGGTGAGTTGTTAGTAAACTGATTCACAATTGGTATAGGTGTCGTTACTTCATTTGTTTGTGGCCGGGCAGCAGCAAGTCCGTACAGTATCACACCAAGTACCATGTATTTCATCATCTTGATCACACAAAAAAACTATAGGGTTCACTGAAACAAAAAACAAAACGTTATTCACCCGGGGTCACGAATAAATCAAGTCCTCCGGCAGGACTCAGGCTTAAAATGTTTCAAAAACTCTCAAGCACCAGCACTTCACAACAACTCAATCCTACCTTAACTATGGCAGCTCAACGAGACTAGATTGATAGAGAATAATAATAATTTTGGATTCAAAGCGTTTTATGAACTAATCCCGAATTTAAATCCGGACTCGTATTTATATGAACAATAAATGCGTATTGCCGGACATGTAGCCATACCGAAAATTCACCTGAATGTACATGTGTGTGATATTTCATGGTTTGTGTATCATAGTGGGACGGTATGGCATTTACTTTGCCTGCATATTTATTTAAACATTATTTGTAAATGTACAAAACTACTATTTGCCCAGTATCGGCCCCGAGTACTTGTTGGTTTGTTAAACATGACAAATTCACACAATTTAAATATATCATCAGTGCTGCGAAGATATGAGCCCAAGCAATAAATAGAGAGAGGGGAAATGTGAAAAAACGAGAAAAATGTTTCATGGAAAAAGCTCAGGTAGTTAATGCAGAGTGAATGAAATTTGATGGATTTCTTGTGAATTTGGGATTGCCTTAGTGACAATAATTATTCCTAAATCGTCTTGCGATGTTGGTTATATCAATCATTGTGGGTGGTTATTGTAGTTCAAGTTGGAACTTATGATATGCCAACCTAATACATATTTCGTTTGGAATTCGATCCTATACGAAGAATTTAGGACGGATTCAAGAATACGAGGAAAACGTAAAGCTATCTTCCTAAACCCCGAAAATACATATGTATGTTTGACTAAGTAAGCCACGATATTCATCCCGAAGAAATATGTATGAGATTAGCGACTTTCTAGCGATGTTGTTAATCGACAGCGTTCTTAACTATCAAAACGAAAACCCAAAGCCAAGAAATAAAGAAAAGATGAGACAGAAATGAAACGTGATATGTATATGTACCTCAAGGTACAATTCCGGACCCTGTGCTACTCATACATATATATGTATGTATGTATTATATGAAAATGACACATCAAATTTATTTATTCAGCGTGGTTTTTCATAGAAATATAATGCACTGATGATATTACTGCAAGTTTATAAATGGCTCACGGAACTGTGTTATTTTGAAACAGCAGGAATGGTGTAACTTTAATTTTAAATGCTTACGCAAACATCGACTCGCAGTGAAATTAAGCAAAAAAAATATTTGACTGATAAAAATAAGATAATTATCAATTATGGCATATGACAATAGCACAAGGCTAAAATGACTAAAGTGCATTTTATATTTAGACGATAAATGAGTTGTGGGGTTTGTTTTAAACTTCATTTTTAAACTGTTAAATTTTTAAATTCAAAGACAAAGTAAAGCAAAGCTTTTCAAGGGCCTAAGAGTTGAACTTGGAATTTTCATTTAAAATCAGTTTTTGAAATGTAGAATGATAAATTTCCTGCCGTAACAAAAAGTTCAGGATACTACCAATTTCTATTCAAAATTTCACAATTATCGTCACAGCTGCAATAAATTATTGCTAACCAGAATCTTACCAAATATAAAATAAGGTCCTATTTT
Source organism: Nemotelus pantherinus (assembly GCA_963978885.1). Classification (NCBI taxonomy): domain Eukaryota; kingdom Metazoa; phylum Arthropoda; class Insecta; order Diptera; family Stratiomyidae; genus Nemotelus; species Nemotelus pantherinus. The sequence goes on from OZ022264.1 coordinate 221,580,372, forward strand.
ACGTAAAAATTATAATTTTTAAGTTTGTCCCTTAGTAAATATCGATATTTACTAAGAATTTAAGCACATTAAGCAAGATCAGATCTAAATTTACTGAGATGAGAACTCCATGGCAGTAGTAATGTGAAAACCTTCAATATATCCAACAGCATAAAAAAACAAATCATCAGTAGCATAAAAGCAACGTTTTATTTGATTTCACAGTGTATAAAATAGCATTTAAAATAAACATTTGATTCGAACAGAAACTGATATATGTATGTATATGTTAATGATTGAAGTTGGAGCACATATTGCCCAGAACTATCATTGGTCAGTCAAGTGAAGGAATCTTTTCGAGCACATTTTGACGCAAATGATGGGCTCTGAAAAATTCAATTCTCAAATTACTCTTCTCTTCTCAGCAATATAGGGGCTCCTAGTCTACATCCATTAGCATCAAATATAATTCCAGAGTAATTTTCATAGTTGGAAATGTGATGCTTATATCGCCAGCGACAAGAACTTGATAATAAAAGCAGCGATTGCTCACCAATAACTCATCGAGACTATGGTCTCTATTAAAAACAAAATGAACGATACGTCTGTTGCTATATTTTGATCATTAAAAACACCTTGGCGTCTTCTTCAACCCTCGTCTAAAATTGAAATTAGGCAAGGTCGCTCAACTATAACAAACTTGTGTAAAATGGGGAGAGGTTACTAAATTGACACCGTTTACAATGACTTTACCCTTTGACAGAGTGGACATTTCAATCTTGATCCTAATGATAGAAAAATCTTTACTTAACTGGCTCAGTTCCTACCTCCACAATACAATCCAATTCGTAAAATTTCAAGGTGTTCAATCAAAAAATATATTTGCTACCTCTGGTGTACCACAAGTTAGCCCACTTCTTTTGTCTTGGATGCGAAACTTCGTTGGATAGACAGCTTGGCTTTATTAAGCGACGAGCTAAGGAATTTCAGATTTGTGGGCGTTTGGAATTCACAGTAACATACTCCTGTCCTTCCAAAAACAATTTTAACTTTTCGGCCTGAGGGAACTGTACAACCCTTACGACTTCGAAAACTAACCTCCTTATGAACTTAGACTGGGTCGTTTATAATTAATTCCACTTGCATTCAGAAGAATGGTTATTTCCGCCTGGTTCACGTTCGATGTCATTAAGGGCGTCATTGAAGTTGAATTCCTGAAAAATAAGAAGGTATTTAATATCCAGGCAGGGACCACAATTTCCAACCATTTGCTAAAGGAATTTCCACATTCCACCACATATACCGCTAATGAGCCGGCAAATAGATGCTGCAGGATTTTAAATGGCTTTAGCAACCTCTATTCCCCATTGAATTTCAAACCTTCTACAAACCAAGTTTTTTTATAAATACTGTTTTTAACTCTTATCCATTTATTTGTTTGTTTTATAATTATTATCTATTTGTAACTTCTTCATTTATTTACTTTTTTATTTATGCTTTTTATTTATTGCTTACACTTTTATTATTTTTTTTTTCTTGTTTTAATTTATTTTGCACTTATATATATGTATATATAATTATATATATATATATATATATATATATATATATATATATATATATATATATATATATATATATATATATATATATATATATATATATATATATATATTGCTTGGTAAAGAAATAAAATGAAAAATAAAATAAATTTGATATCATGTGGAATGTATCACATTTAAAACTTTCAGAATGGCAGGATTTGTTCTATGGTCTACTAGTTGCTCCATTAGTGGAGATACTTGTGTCGGCTTGGATATTTGAACACTGTTTCCACGTCTGATGTCCTCCTTTTGTTTATTTGTCAGATGTAGTCGAATCGGTCCAGCGTAGGTTCACCCGATGTATCTTCCATAAGTTTGCATTGTCTATTGTCCTTATGAAGAGCGATTGCAAATCCTAAACCTTTCTTTGAGTTTTAACTCTATGTTAAATTACTTTCCTGTTTCCCATCTTGTACGAGTTTTCAATTGTCCAAACATAACACAGTGTTCTGGCTCTGCTCTTTTTGCACGTACGGAGAAATTTTAACATTCATCGTTGCCTATGATGCTTAGACGTCCGAGTAGGGTTGCCAACTCTCACGGAATTTCGGGATTCTCCCGGAAAAATACTGTTCATTTAAAAAATCTTCCGGCTCCCGGAATGCAGTTAATTTCTCCCGGAAATTTAACGTAAATTGCCTTCACGGAATTTTTATATTTTTATTTATATTTTATGCTTGCTTATATATGCTTGTAAATAATACAATATTAATGATTAAAAATCGAGAATTGCACTAGATTTGTACAATTGATTAAATAAAAGATCTGAGTGCTTCTCTATATGAGCCAATAAATGAGGATAAATTGTACGACGATTACTGTTTGCTGCGAGAAGTGCATGACTTTGTTGCAAGTAAAACAAAGAGGGAAGACTTGCGTTGGGTTAATTTTTTTGAAAAATGTAAAGAAGAATCGGGAAAGAAATAAAAAATTTGTTACGTTCGCTGTTTCGATCCCTATCTGCAAATGTGCCGCTGATCGTGTTTTCAGCGTAGTAAACGAACTGTGGTCATTAGATATATAATACCAGTTCTGGCGCACTTAAGAGGAGCAAAAAGGGTGCAAATAAGAGGAGCAATAAGGACATGGTGCCTTCGATTATCGGCCCGCGCATGACGTAAGCGATGATCTTTGAACTAATAAACAGCTCAACTGGGCTTTTAGCTTAACAGGGTTGTTTATTAGTTCAACTACCCTATTTATCAGCCCAACTGTGCTATCAGTTCAACAAGGTTCTTTATTAGTTCAACAGGGTTGTTTATCAGTTCAGCTAGGCTGTTTATCACCTCAACTGGGCTGTTTGTCAGTTCGAGATTATCGCTTACGTCATGCGTGGGATGCGCATGCCGATAATGCAGGCACCATGTCCTTATTGTTCCTCTTTGCTCCTCTTATTTACTCTTCTTTTGCTCCTCTTAAGTGCGCCAGAACTGGTATTATATATCTACAGTGGTGATCCTTGCAAATCAAAAACCATTACAAGCAACTCGTTGTGTAAAGAAATATCATTTTAAATAAATTAAATTGTTTTTCACTTATTTTTTTATTTTCCTCCCGGATTTTTTTATTTTCCTCCCGGATTTCCGATCAACTGAGTTGGCAGCCCTACGTCCGAGTGAGCAACACTTTAGTGCTTTATCTGAACCCTTCATTAGTTTCAAAAGTCAGATGTTACTAGTTTTCTATGAACCTTTCTTATTTGCAATACCAAATTTTTCATGTCTTATTATTAATTTTAATATTTCTGTATATCTTATATTTATATTTCTGTACGTCTTATAACCTGTGGATCGAGCTTAATGTTCCGTTTCGTTGCTCGTCCTTGAGCGTCGTCTTCTGAGCCAGATGATTCTTTCGCAAGTTTCTCGTTCAACGAACGATGTGAGAGCTTTCGATGCCATTCCTACAGGACGAAGAAACGGAAAATGTTGTTTTGTCGATGGACCATTTTTAAGCATACGCAAAATTTATCAGATTGTATATATACTTACAAAAATTTCTTGCTTTTATGTTTCCGTCCTGAAAAATTTTATTGACCGCTTCTTTCAGTGGTTGATAAACAATAAAAAGAGGTTCCACTACTTCAGCTTGAAAATGCCAATGAGTGCCACTAAATTTTTTTCAATACGGGAAAATCACCGCTGCTATTTGAAAATTTGCTTACAATAATTGTGTATAATTATTTATATTATTCTCCGCAGCATATCCAAAAGTTTTCCACCACAGTTATGTAGACTACTGGAACCATTTTTTTCTCAGATCTAAATCATTTCTTCCTTGAATATCTAACGTCAGTGGCGAATAACATTTTTTGCCCACCCATCGAGTCTTTGATATTATCATCCGCTTTATTCTTCGGATTTTGGTGGTTCGTATCACTGACCAGAACTACCTGCATTGGAACTGGAGCATTGGATCCAATTAGATGTGTGGTCGAAATCTGGTAAATGGTATTATTTTTGAAACTTTCGAAAGATGTCTGGAACCTTTTTTCCGATTCAATGCTGCTACTTTTCTCTTTTCTGCAGGACAGACAATAAATCATGATTTTTTTTAGCCGAATTATTCATAATATTCCGAAAGGAAATTATGGCAAACACTAAGCATCACATTTTGAAAAAAGTTTCATTTTAAAATTCATCTCATCAAAATATCTTTCATATACATAGATACATATATCTACAGAATCAGTCTTTTTATGCATTTACGTCGCATTTTCTACGTCACATTTTTATTCACATACGCAAATTATTTAATCATCTATTCTTTCCTAAAGTATCGTTACTATTTATTTGATTAATACAAATTTTAATATCAAATTTTATTTTTCAGGAAAACATTGTGTAAATCAGTTCATACAACTTTTTCTTTCTAGCATCACCTAGTCTCATACATTGTTTCTGAGTGAAATCGAAAATAATTGCTTATATAACTTCTTAACGAACGGTGCATACCATGCAAATCAATAATAGCAGATCGAACCCAGAAAAGAATTTCGTGCCTAGAATATACCATTCGAATAATCTTACACGAACGCTATCAAAACGAATAAAGTTCAACCTTATGAACAATGGTTTCTAGAATCGTGTCATCGCGTAATGCAATACAAGTACCACGAGCATTGGCTTCAGAGTGTCTAAACTTCTTGATTCAAATCAGAACTTTTATAGCCGATAGTCGTCGTACGTGTACTTGCTACCTCAGGAGAAATTGATTGCCATCGATCCATCACACCTTTGCTTCCATCAGTACAGTTATTTGTATTGCAGTCAAAATTTGAATATGCAAAGCTACTATTTTGCGGTTTATGAGAACGTGAAACAGAAACGCTTGACAAAAATCGAACACATATTGAATCAACATTTAGAAAAATCGTGGAAATTGCAATTTAACACATTTCATTCAATATTCCAACCTCCGCTGTCCTCCAACATTAACACGTCAGACATTCAATCAAACAACTTGTATGAGCCCAGAATGGCATTGGATATTGTTAATTCATATTGCAATGTCATTTATCACTGCAAAACTTGCATCCATGCGGTGAAATTCATCAATGGCCGTGCCCTTCAATCATATGAAATTTCGCCAACTCTTCACGGCACGCTTCCTCTCTTTGCTAATAGTCAATCAATTCGATGTTACACTGTTGCAGACGAATTGTCATCACAATTATCGGTAAAAATCCAGTCAATTACGCGTCGCTATGACGATACTTTCAAAGAAGCGGAGGAGGAGAAGTGTCACCACCTAAAGCGAGTCAACGAGGGCAAATGTATTGGGTTTTTGTTCTGCCGAGTTGAAAAAATAAACGAGCACAAAACCAATATTCGAATAATAGTGCAAGACTTCTCAGAGAAGATACTAAATTGTTTTCCGAGTATAAATACTGAGGTGTGATGGCGAACTAATCATTACGTAGTCAGACGTTGCGTTTAAAAGGATATTCAATTTCAAATTTAGTTTGAATAATTGTTGGGAGAAACAGAAGAATTAACAGAATGAAGGTCGCAATTTTCGCTTTGGTTCTTTTCGTAGGAGTCGTTGTTGCTGATGTGAGAGAAATCAAACCACCAATTCCAATTGTGGCACAAGAATCTGTGGTAGATCATGATGGAACATTCCATTACAGGTGAGAGCAGCTCATTGAATTTAAAGTATTGTTCTATTAACGTTTGTATTGGTCATAGCTACGAATCGGGTGATGGTACGAAAGCTACACAGGAGGGATCATTGAAAGTGCTCGATCCTGAACATGCCGGTGAATCTGTCCAGGGTCAATTCAGCTACATGGGTGATGATGGACAGGAATACTCCATTACATATACTGCTGATGAAAACGGATATCGGCCACAAGGTGCTCACATTCCAACTCCACCACCGATTCCAGAGCCAATTGCCAAAGCATTAGCTTACCTGGCCACCGCACCGCCCCCACCAAAAGAGAAACAGTAATTTTTCTCTCGTAACGAGAGTCAGAACCTCTTCAACTTGTAAATAATACTCATTGACTGATGAATTTTGTAAAAAGAAAAAATGATGGCGAATTTTTTTATGTTGAAATGAAATAAATGTTTGAATTTTGTTATATATATGGAGTAATGTTTTGGCTTGAATGCAAAGCTGGTGAACACATGTTTTGCTAAAGTGCTAAAAAAAAGTTTTGAAATGCAGCTGAGAACGGTTAAACGGCATGATTCAAATAGATTGAATCGGAATTGAGAATACGTTAAATCGGAATTGTTTTAGCGGCGTTTCCTTCATAGTAAAATTACTTGATAGGCAAACCACTGGTAACAAAGTGGTTAAGACTCCTACCGATGCGCCTTTATAGACATTGCGTCTATAAGGGATTAGTTCCTTCAGTGCAACTTGGTCATATTCCCAGTAAGGTACATTATACGTCACACATAATTCCTTTCATATTCCTATGCCTATCAAGGAAACCCGCATGTAACGTTTACGCATTGGCGCCTATGCCTAGAATTATTTCGTTCTAATAATTCTTTAAACGTCATTATGGAATCTCACAAAGAAAAATAAAAAAAATATAGAGTTTCGTCAAATATAAACTATTTCAATCAAGTGGAAATTCAATTTTTAAACATTATTTTTGATTTGCAAATCATCAAGAAGAGTTTTGATTCTAATGAAATTTGTGTCCCATTCGATTATAATTGACTTACATCAGAATTTATTTCAAAATGAAATACCAGATACAAATTGTGTTTGTGTTTTTGATAACTACTGCGACGGGCTGTAGAAGAAATGAAGCTTTGTAGAAAAGTTGGGCGGTAAGCAAAAGTACTCATATTTCACAGGGTTCTATGAACTATCTTCTTCTACTCCTTTGCGAATGTGGTCTTGATTACCTACCAAAGGATAGTAAAACACTTGTGAATACTCCTACTACCCCTACCCTGATACCGTTTATTCGCATTTTTGTGGTTGTGAGTTTGTTTTTGATGGTGTTTTCTGTTTGTTTGTTTGTTCGTTTATCTTCAGTGTGCTGTCTTTCCGTGTATTTTTGCATGTTTTTGCTAGTTATTCTTTAAGTTTTTTCCTCTACTACCACCAGAGGACGAGCAGAGATCAAAAATTGAGGAATAACTAACAAAAACGTACACCAAATACCAGAAAAAGCAACACACTGAAGATAAGCACGCAAACAATCAAAAACAAACCCAAAAACATGAGAAATACAGTCGGTAAAATTTTCTTACGGCAATGGGAGGTGCGTAGTCGAGTTTCACCCAATTTTCTTCACTTTCGAAGTGTTTTCATCGGTTCTTGACGTCAGTGGCGAATATAATGACGTCGTCATAAACATCTTCTCGGTCTTCTGTGAAGAGTTTATACTAGTTGTCAGCATTTTTTGCCCAAAATAGGCTCGCCGAATGTTAGTATTTCAAGTAAGTTGAACCACATAGTTTTACTTTTTAAGAACAAAGTTTAATACGGATTCTTTGATCCATTTTTTTCAAAAAAACGCCATAACACCCAAACTCATCTTACCTTTATATATGTCAAAAAAAAAATTACAAAAACGCCAAATGGCTGATAATGTCAACGTATATTGGGGACATGTGTACCAACATAACAAAATAAAACAGTCTAGCGCATCAGAACCGCTAGAAAACTGAATTTCGAAGAAATTGTCTGTGAGTGACCAACAAATTTGGAAAGACGTTATACATTTTTTGTAGTATCATATAAACCATTCCTTATCCAAAGCAACAAAACCCAACTATAACATAGATGATGAAAATGTTCAGTGCAGGCAACACTTTTCCAACGAAGCAGCAATAAGTTTATCATACCAAGCTCACACTTAAATTAACTTGTCCTTTGAATTTCGATCTCATCGCAGGATTTCATCGAAATTTTCAGCGATTAAACGTTGTTTAAGGCTGCCATCCAAAAAATTTTCAAAACTCGGAAAATTTAAGGAATTGATTTTTTACTTTTATTGCAAATGCTTAACATTTGAGTTTGTAATTTGAAGCATCTGTTGGTGCTATATTTACGAAAACGTCCGATGCTGGTTATCTTGTGTTAGCAGCAAAGCAAAATACTCGTCTATATCAAATCTGCTTCACGTTAAGTTAAACCCACCCTGTGAATTTCGTTTCGATTGGATCACTGCGCTAGAAGCTATACAGGTGAAAAGAATTTCAGGGTTACCACCCTCAACACTTTTAAAATTTTCCAAACGTTAATATTTGTTGTTAATTTTAATGGCAGGATCATTCCCATTTGTAAATCTAATGGCATAATTGCTTGGTAAAGAGATCCCAAAAAATTACAAAAATGGTCATAGCTGGCAGCCCTTTCATGATTTTTTACGAAATTCTTACGACATTTGGTTTACATTAAGTTCCATTTACTGCATGAACTTCGTTTTGATTTCATGATTGGACCGGAAGTTATAGGGAAAAAAGCTTTATTTTGCTGAGCAAATTTGCAAGATTTAGGAGACAAAAATCACCATAGCTGGCAACTCTATTCTAATTTTTCAACAACGTTGTCTAAAGTAAGGCCCAAATATTGTGTGAATGTCTTTAAAATATGATAACTGAATCGGAAGTTATTGGCCAAAAAGCAAGTTTTTTTCTCAGTGATTTTTCAACTGCCACAGTGCTGCCTGCATTTCAAAATCACTTCTATCAGACCTGGTCCTAATTAATACCAATATGTCCTGAGAATTTCATCATGATTGGATTAGCTGGTCGTCAGTTCTCGTGAACAGAAGTTTCGAGTGCTGAAAATAGAGGTAATGTGGCGATGGATTGCCGTTCTTGTACAAATCGGAATTTTCAAAATTTCAATTTGTCATGATGCACAAAGGTTAAAATTTATCAATGATTTGAAGATTTTGTCAAAAAGCAAAAAATTTTCAGGAGGCTCAATGATTTGAAGGATTTTTGTTTCAGGAGCCTGCTGTAGCTACAGGCTTAGCTGCACTGTCTTGTTTTTAAGTATTAGTCAACATCAATACGCTCCGCAATTTTCACGATGATCTAATGTTTCTGTCAGAAGTTATGACAAATCAAAATTTGAAAAATATCCTTGCCTAATTTCAGGCACTTAGCCCCCACACACGGCTTAAAATTTCCAATTGTTTATCATGGGCAAGCTTGAAACATAATAAGTTTTCATTTTTACCAAAAATGTATACTCCTTGGAAACATAGGAGTACCCGAAAATTCGCTTAGATAGCCGTCGCCGCCAAAGGGTTAAATATATTTGAATTTTAGCAAGTCATGTCCTATGAAAATTTAAGGTCAATCGGATCTGCCACTCCAGAGATTATCTCCCTTATGAATTTTGCTGATATATATAAATATATATATATATATATATATATATATATATATATATATATATATATATATATATATATGTATGTATATATATATATATATATATATATATATATATATATATATATATATATATATATGTATATATATATAGATACATTAATTTTCGGGGAAACGTGTTTAATACTAAATTTAAATACTAAAAACCAAGCAACAGTATTTGAAATTTCACTGCGTAAAACTCTATTGAGACACCTTTTAGCTAGTGGAATAGGCAAGCTTTGTATTTCAAACTGGGGAAAAGCTCTTTTCAAGTCTATGCTGGTGGTTTCCTTTAACATATTAGCTTTGATAGCTTCCATAACTCCAGTGTGTCTAAGAAGCAGTCTCAAGGCTTTCACTTTTCATGAATAAAAAATATACATTAGCCTGATGACTTCCTGCTCTATTGTTTGTTTTTGATTTTAACACTTTTCTTAATTACATTTAAAAAAAAGTATCGCAGTTTATAAACAATACTGAAAATGATTTCATCTTCGGTTTGTTTTGAAAATTTAAATTTAGAAGTGAAATTCGTCATTCGTCGTTTTGAGAAATCCATTTGCGTAAACCGATAATGGCTGTATTGCTCAAAATTTTGGAATCTTAAAGCGAGCTTTGACTTTGAACTAAAAAAGAATTCCAATTATGGTAGACGAATATCTTGGAAAGCACATTTTGCTTCCATTTTATATGGAAAAATAATGTATTCAAAAACTCTTATCTTTTCTTTGATGTGTAAATATTCATTCTCCCCGAAAAAACAGTCAAAGTAAATGGCTTGTTTTTGTTAGTTGACTGCGCTATGGTAACCAAAAAAGGCTTTTAATGCATGGCGGCTTGCGAAAATTCCAGCCATGTAACTTAAAGCTCACTAAAAATAGTGGCATGCTCAAAATGTCTTTCTGGAGCAACCAGCACGTGTACGGTTAATATATATATATATATATATATATATATATATATATATATATATATATATATATATATATATATATATATATATATATATATATATATATATATATATATATATATATATATATATATATATATATATTGGCTCAAAACCCAAAGATCACACTACATTCATGTGTAACTTGCTTTAATATTTTTAAGAAGAAAGCTTCATATCTAAAGTTTATGGTAGTTACCAGCAAACCTCACTTGGAACATACTTCATTTCCATATGACTATTGTAACATCGTTCCCCATAAATCTCCAAAAACTTTGATCAACCTACTCCCAAACTACTGATAAGACTATTTCCAAGAAATCTGGCGCCTGCTACTTCTATGTTCTTTGCGATTGCATCATTTGCAAAAATTTTTATGCTCTCATCGCAATTTGTATGCAACTGCCGACAATCTGATAGAATAACGTAAAAATGTTGCAGTCAAAAATTAAAAAGGAGATAACAAAGTAAAACCGCTTAAATGCCACTGGTATGAACAGAATACGAAATCAGTACAGAAGTTTCAGTATCTGCAATAAACTCTATAAAGTTCTTGAAAATAGAGCTTGCTGTGGGGACTCGGATCACGTAGATCTAAAATCTATAAATATGTAAAGGTAATTTTAAAACATATTGTCAATCAAATGATATTTATGAATATGTCTTTCCAATTATTAACGAAAAGAAATTCAAGCACCAGCCTATTTATTTCTAAAACGAACGCAAAACTAGAAATAACTCATAAAAGAGGAAGTAGCATTCGCATTCTTGCATTTTCATTAATTCTATTTGGAATGCATTGTATGGTCTATTGCCATGAATAGTATATGGTATATTGCTTTGAAAAATTCACACTATCAAACCAATGAATGATTAGCACTGGTATTCAAATAAATATCACAAACATTCTATTCGCAAATATTTTCTATATTTAAACTTTTTCACTTAGCAGTTTAAGTTTTGTTGATCTCAGTTTATCATCTATTCAAGGAAATCATACCGTCTAATCACTTCCGTACTTTCTTTGCAAGAAATTCTCAACAGAAATCACGCCAGACAAGCACATGAAACAATCACTATCATTTAGTTTCCATTTAACCTTGACTTCAGTCGGTGTAATTCATTCTCAACATACGACACCAGGTGACATCAAAAATATTTTCTTTTCAAATATTAACAATGGCCCTTGGCAATGTTTACGAATTCATAACTGAACGCTTTTAATATGCATACAAGTACTGATGATGGATAAACGGCTCTGATAAATACATTCCAATGCCATAGAAATTTTTTGGAATCATATTGTGTCCATAATTTTGATTATTGGTTGCAATAAGAGCATCGAATGAAAACGTGGATGGAAAAGAATTTGAGAATGCATTGATTCTTCAAACAGACGGCCCATTGTTTTTCGATGTATTTGGTGTAAGTGTACTGTTGATATGTCATAACTGTAGCTGCTGTATAATATAAAAAGGAGGTTGCAAGCAGCGTACAAACATTTTGTTATTTAATTGTAATTTGTTTGACCAAGCAAGACATACAAATTTTAAAATAAAATAAATTAAAATTTGACTCTTTTTTACATGATGTATTTACGAAAATATGTATGTTGATTTCACTTGGAAACGGATAATTTTAAGGTTGCTCTAGAAATTACGGGAGAATAATATGAAACAAATTCTATGAATAAAATATGAGTTTTTTTCTTTGTTAGTTTGTTTTTCCGTTTTCAGTTTGCAAAGTGAAGTAAACCTATTCCCCGATTTGCGCGGTACCTTTTATGTGATTTTGCTTTCACACGGTTTTGGAAACGGACTTTACCATCGATTGAAGGTATATTTTAAAAGCAGAATTCGCATCTGAACGGGTTTTTAGGTTACTTTTGCATATTTTTTTGTATTCCTATGCTCAACTGGAACCGCAGAGACTCATTTGCAATACATATAATAACGGTTCATTCACAAATATGTATGCCCATACTGACAACTGAATCCAATTTGCGTGACTGAATTTAGCATTAATATAAGACATAACGAATGGTTTAACAACTTTTTTGTTTCGGACGTCAAACGATATTTAAACGAGAAAGGACTGCCCTTTGAAGTTCTACTCCTAACTGACATATTTTGAAAACCGATAATATTTTATTGATGGATTTGACAACGTTTTAGAGATGTTTGGCCCTATCTGGGCTCTGAGTGGCTAAAAAAATGACGATTTTTTTTCTACATTTAGATTTGTGATAACGTCTGAGAGAATGATAAAGCCTTTACGAAAATCATATGACATTTAAGACAATGGTCTGAAAGTTTTTCGCCCTAACAAACATAAAATACATTTTTTATTTCTCTAAATAGACTCCTCGTTAGTCTAAACACTTCTCCTAGCAATACTACCATGTCTTTAACCCGTCCAAATATCGAACTCGGCAACTTTCTCTTGAAAATAATTGTTTACAAAGGTGATGGTCTCTTCATTTGACGAAAATATGTGTCCTCTGTGCACCATTTTCAGATTAGAGAAGAAAAAAACACACTTGGAGTTAGATCTGGTGAATAGTACAAGAAATTCAAACAGTAATTACACGATGACAACCGTACTTTAATTACTGTAATTACACAATGACATTGTATTGGTGAAACAAATTTTATTTCCTGCAAATCAGACCGTTTTTCCACAATTTCTGCCTCCAGTTTGTCAAGCAATAATGCGTAGTGTTAATGCGTAATGTTTTTTCCTGTTTGAAGATAATTGATTGAGATAATTGCATGACCACTTTCACAGCTGACAAAATAGTTTTTGTTTTTTTTGAGCCGATTTCCTTTTCGTCGTGTACTGTTTTAACTAGATTTTTGTTTCGAGCTTAGTTGATGTATCCTAATTATATCTATAATGATTAATCAGCACCAAAACTCTGATTTATTGCGCCTAAACTGTGCCAACAGTGCTAGGAAACATTCATTGGAGCATGTCTTTGGTCTAACGTGAGCTCAACACGCGGACAGCTTTCTCATACCTCAATATTAATGCAATATATAGCAAAAACGCTCTTTGGACATACTCATAGCCTCTGCCATCTCTCTCACTTTAATTCGATGGTAGTTTTGCACTAATTTTGGTGCTTTAGCGATATAATTGTCAGTGGTGGCAGTTTTTGCATGCCCCGAACGTTCATCGCATCACAAGCTGGTACGGCCACGTTTAAATTCAGCTGCCCAAAATTTCATGGTCGTAAATAATGGTGTTAAGTCCTTGTACACAGCATCCAGCTCATCTTTCATTTGCATAGGAGTATTGCTCTTCAGAAACAAATATTTATTGAAAGCTTGATAATTGATTTTTCTATTTTCACAAAAACACTCACATCGACTCACTCAAATGCTTGTCGAACAATAAATGTGCGACCCAAATGGGTGCAATTTCGGTGCAGATATTTTAGTTTTTACTGACAAGTGCTGCCATCTTCACGTTAAGGTCGGAAACTTTTCAGACCACTCTTCAGATCACTCAAATCAAAATTTTCCGAGAACCGTACCTTTCCACCGAATTATCATTTTAATAGAAATTTACTGCTTACGAGATCTCTCAACCGTCAGATCAGTATAAAATTCACAGAGTGTATTGATTTTGAATAGAGCCAAATCGAATAAGAATGTGGTTAATATCATGCTAACCCCATATCTATGGTGCCGTCTCGAAATAATATCAAACAAAAAATATTTTCTTCTGTAATTATTTCGAATTAAGCTATCAAACTTTAACGAAACTCACACTGTAAGTTCATCTGAATGCAAGCCAAGTTTGACAGATGTTTGATTGCAAAATTACAATAGAGCGCTCAGCTACAAAGTTGTAATTTAACTTCGTAAATTTTGAACTTTTCACGAGTGGGAGCCTTAAAATATTTAAGATTGTCAACCATACATAACGAATCTCAATAACTGATCGGCAGAGTTGAAATGTTGCTATCAGTAAAAATCAGTAAGTTATATGCATAAGTCTAGTCTATGCCCGAGCATATTAAACACTTTTGAAGGGTTTAAAATATAGACAGAAAAGTTTTCATTTTTGGAAAATGCATTATATACTATTTCACAATTATGAAGTGCTAAAAATAGTGTTTTTCAAAGGAAAATCGTACTTAACAACATTTTCTTTTAGGTGATTCTACAGGGAAAAAAATACAAGTGCTTAAATTATGCCAACCCACATAAACCGCTCTGAGAGACCAGACACTCTGAAAAGTTTACGGTAACGCCTTCTTCTCCGCAGAAATACAAACATACCACTCCAAATTATGATAGGAATATAGCAGTCTTTCGTGATTAATTATTTTGAGGAAAATTTCAACACGACATATACGTCTTTATGTTTGTGTTTACAAAGGCATGGGAAGGATCACATATATAACAAGTCACTACTCTCGAATAAGAACCACCTCAGTAAAATAATTGCTGAAATCATTGGTGAATTTTGCAGAGAGCGTCTTGTGCAGCGGCTGCCTGACATCCAACTCGGTCCCAACATGCTTAAATCAATTAATTTGCTTTTTTGGCAAATATAAAAAGTAACGATTGACAATCTAGCTGTGTTGAACCCTGACCATCACGCAGAATTTTTTGAATCGTCATTCCAATCGCAGCTGAATGCCGTTCTGTTTGACTGTTTTGCTGTTAACAGCCAAAAAGTAAGAGAAGAAGTCAGTTGCTTCTTCAATACACTTAATCAGCCGCTGGCCACTTTTTTATCCGAAAACCCTTCGGATGATCCACAAAATGCAGATCACCGGTTTCGTTTTGTAAATAGTGAATACTTGGTGGAACTGCTACGCGGTATAAAATGTAAGAATCCTTCTGGGCATAATGGAATGTATAATTTTATTACTAGGCATATACCACTCTCTACACTCAGAATGCTCTCCATTGTTTTCAACAATGCACTGAACAACAGTTACTTTCCGGACACATGGAGAATAGCAAACACTATTGCCATCGATGAGAAGGGCAAAAGTAAAGAGGTCAGTAATTTCCGTCCAATCTCCTTGGTTCCTAATTTGAGGAAGATTTTTGAGAGAATATGGATGGAAATGATGCAAAAAATCCTGTGAGCTCACACAAGTAACTCCCGACCACCAGTTTGGCTTTAGACCATCTTATACTTGCATTATTACATTGCCTCTCACTTGAATCAGCAAAACATTTCATCAGCAGTGTGTGTGTAGATATGGAGAATATCTTCGATCTTTTTTGGGACAAAGGCGTTTTATTTTCGTTTCCCGGAAGAGGTAATAAAACTCACCGTTAGCTCTCTTACGAACAGACAACACTACTTCAGCGTTAATGGAGCAGATTCTCTCATAGAGCCATCAGGAGAGCCAAAAGGTTCTGTTACTGGACCAATTTTTCATAACATATTCACCGCTGATCTTCCTATTCCAGTGGGCCTACCACAAGTCCAAATTTACCAATATGCCGATGACACGCTCTTATTTGCGTGGAGGAAAAATCCGCTTATAACAGAAATGACTCTGAAATACTACTGGACAGAACTAAGTCTTTACTTTGACGAATGGAGCATCAAACCAAGTAGCAGTAAAACTCAACTATGCGTATTTAACAATCCTTATAAGTTTTGGAGACCTCAAACTATTCGCAATAAGACCAAGAAGCTGGCTGTCTCAATCGAAATATCTAAAATTACTCCAAGCCGTTCTCTAAAGTACCTTGAAATCGATTTCTAGGAATATTTAAAGTTGAATCCCTTTGTGCGGCGAAAAACCAAAACTGCCCAATCTGAGTTTTAACGTATCCAACCAAAACAGGTCGTCATAAGCTGCTGCTGTAATGCTAAAAGACTTATATTTAAGACCTAGGTTAAGATTTAGGTGTAATTATACTAAGTTAACTATAATTAGACATAGGTTAGATCTTAATTTTAGATTTGCTGGCACAGATTTTGGTGGTCGTATGCAATGCTGTGCCCACTTATGGAGACATCTTTATTTTGAAGGGATAATATGTCCAAACAACATGAAGAGTCCTATTCAAACTGTAGTCGGACACCTCTAAGCTAATAGTATGCCCTAGAACAGAACATCTTGGCGATTGCTGCTCTTGCCAATTGTACATTTTTTGGTGCTCTGATGGTCTAAGGTCGTCACTCTTGCTCTATTGCGCATAAAGAGCGCCAGTTTCCAAATCCACACATCGAGAGTTGAGTCAATCTAGCTATAAGTGCACAGCTAAGTCAAATCAGAGCTAAAAAATGCTATAAAACTTATTACTTCACACCCATATGCATTTGCTGTGAAAGAAGTCCGCAGCAACTGTAGTCAGCCTACTTTTCTTTTTTGAATACACTGTGGGGTAACAGCTAATTAGGCCCTTTGCGAAAGCAATATTTGCAAATTTCTTTAGTTTGCGGACCATAAGACAGCATGCCTTTATTTAGCTGATCAAATCATTTGATTTGTTGACTCATGTATTACAGTCACATTTATTTTGATGACTGTACATTTTTCAAGATCGGAAAAATTAATGTTGCTTCTGCTTCACACTCATGTATTTATTTCTTTTCTGATTTTATTTGAATCGTAAAACTTATGAAACCAGTCCCAATTTCAATATCAATGGCCTTATTGTCTATCGTATTGCTTTCTTTTACAAAAGTACGTCTAGTACGCACTCATTAGACTTGACCAATCAATTGACTTGGCCACATATTTTGCCTATAAATCGAACTTTAACGTTTGGCTGCATAGACCCATCGTCTTATACCAAAAAATTCACTAAATACCAATTTCACACACCATTTCTAAGCTCTATATATAGTAAGTTACCTTCATGCCATTCAGGAAAATGTTTCTATATCTATAATCATACTCTCCCCAATGCTCTCTTACCTTATCAATCGAATTCGAAGGTCTATGTACTTTACGCTTCTGTGGCTGACATAAGATGCGCCAATATTTGTACAATATTTATCACAACTGCGTCAAGAATTGATTAGCGATCGTATTCATATGAAGGCAGTCTAGGTTAACTAGCTATTATGTACTCTCGTATTTTTGGCTGCTCAGTGGTTTTATATCCAAGCTGAATCACCTTAGATACAAGAAATAAAGAGCAATACTACGTTTAGTTGGCACTGAAATTGAAAGTGTTCTAACTAAGTTGCTTGTGATGTTTGCTTTAAACGAGTTTCAGTTTTATTGGGCGACGAGTTAAATTGTTTCTAATTTCTGTTTTTATGGTGGATTGTTTGAGTTACGACTGAGAATGAAGAAAAAACATTCATAGATAAATAATCTTCAATTTTATTTGCAGCATTTTGAAGGTGATGTGAGCCTCTTTATGCGTGAAAAATGTTTTCATCTAGCAATATGCTTTGAAGCTTCATCTAACGAGCAATGTGTTTGTTCTGACCTGTTGGCCAGTTTTGATTTTTTCGAATAAATTCTACATTATTTTTGGCATTCACTAATTGAATATTTTTGCTGTTTTTCGAATTATATGCACTTGGTTATATCTGAATGTTAACTGGAATCTCGAAAATGACCTTACCTACATTTGAAACGGTCGACATTCAGTTACGCACTTGCTCGTTAACTTGAATAAATATTGAATATCTAAAATCAACAATATTCACATATTCGGTCGTCCAAAAAATCGTAAACATGTGAATTGATTTTTATGCAATAATTTTCAATGTAATGGTGTTAGATGCAAATCAAATTAACGTTTTGGCGAAATTTTGCAATTTGATAATTGCGTATTAATACTAGTGCGAGTTTTAACGGTTGCCTGGATTGCAAATATGCAAATTTGCTTGTTGCAATGGAATAGTGGTTATATATTTGAATACTATGTAAGTGCATAAATAGTAAAGTTTAAAAATAAATGTTTATACGAAATAGCAAACTAAGCGTATACAATAACAACAGGCCTTTGAATGATGAAATGAGTTTACCTCGCAAATAGTTACTACAGAAGCACTCATAAATTTGAGTTATTTAATAAACTGCTAAAATAAAATATTTAAAATGATTTTTTAAACTTTTAACTCGTTTCTTACCTAATCTCAAAACTATAAAAAATAAAATCTCTACATGTCCAATCTATGAAAGAAAACATGAACCAAATTATTTGTAAACAAATAGGCTAATGCTCTTGTAACTGCTAAATAAGTAGCATGCGACACGAAAAATTATTCAACCATATAGGCCTGGCTACGCCTACGCTACGGCTTCTGATTCACGATCTAGGTGTCAATGAAATGATTCGGGCCACCCATATTTAGTATGTCACGTAATAAAGATATTATTCATCAGCAAAGAAGAGACTCGCGACATCAATGAAAGCACGAGCACGTTGATCGATTTCAGGTTTACTCAAACACAGGGTTTGTGGGTCCTTAGCTAAATGGTACGTTAGTTTAAAATAGACAATGCGTCAGTAGAAAGCGTTTTTTTTTTTGTTTTGCAAGAAATATTTCATATAGACCGTAGATTCCAAACAAGCAAATGAAATGAACTACAAATTAAGATTAAAATAATTTTTTTTTAGAAAACTACCAATATTATTTTCATTTTCAAACCACATTATGAAAGTACAAATAGCTAGGAACGCTTTGCTCTCGAAAAACTGAAAAAGTTGAGCATTTTCTTTAAATGTGAAGTCAATTGACAAACTGAGGGACGGTGCTGAATCAGTTCTTCATTAGGTAGCAAAGAGCAGTCATTGTTGCCATTTTCTTAACTTTGCATATTTCTGTCTCAACTCATAGCTAATCACAAACTAAACATCTTAAATACAGACAAATATCTTAAGCCGAATCGGTAGCAATACGTAGACTTGGTGGCACAATTTTTCCTAAATAGTACATAGAAAAATAAAGACAATTGTTTTTTTCAATTACGAAGATCCAGTGAAAGCGTATGAGCTTACAACAGGTGTATCTCGAGGACTTATCTATAATATAACGGCAAAGTTAGGGGAGGTTAATATTTACTTGGTCAGAGGTAAACTTCAAAAAATCGTAAGGATTAGTATATTTCATGAAAGATTTGTAAATTCGTTGCGGAGACTATATGGATGCCTCATAAAATCAGTTGAGAGCTTTCATGTACGCTTCTGAAACGTCAGGAGACCCCAAAAATTAACAGAGATAAACTTTTTAAAGTTGATTAATAAAACTTAAAAAACCTCTAGTGCACAAAAACCGCTAGAAAAACTTATTCTCGAGCAAAAATAAAAGGATTTGCGAGCATGTTCTGCCAGACGTGCTCCTTATTACGACTAAACTGCATCAAAGGTCACGTACCACTCTGGTAAATATAAAAATCATAGGCATAAAAGATTTCCAAAGCTATCATTCCAACGAGTTTATTTAAAAAAGAAAAAAAAACAATTTTTTAAAAAAATTTAATTGGAATTTTTAATTTAGAAAAATTTAGAATTTAGACAAAAAAATATTAGAATTTAGAATTTATAATAGTAAAACGTTTATTTATTTCTATTATAGGATACGTGTCATATGACAATTGGATGGTAGAATCCCATAATACGAAAATGATGAAAAGCCCAGTGCTGACAACACTTTGCTGGAACTGAATCAAAAAGTGTATCACAGCTGCTTCACGTCAAGGTCAACTCACCCTGTGAATTTTGTTTTGAACCGATAGCTGTTTTCTTTATATATTTATATTTTCTTTATAAGGTCATTATCATTTGAAAATTTCACGGAAGCACCTCTTAATAAAAAAATACAATTTTTTTTAATCTAATTGGTCAACCAATATTCAACCGAAATTGGCTTGCACTAAGGTCCACCAACTGTTCGAATTTCGTTAAAATCTGAAGACTACATCTGAAGCTTAAAAGCTTTTTAGCAATTTTTCAAGACCGTACCACTGCTTTTGGGCTACTAGCATATTCATTAAGCTCCCCAACGGGAAAAGTAATGCTTACGGATATATTCGGTAAGCATTACGCGTAGTGCGTGGAAGCATTACCGGACCATTGCATGTTGTTTTCTTTTTAACATTGCATGTCCTAGGCTGGGAAGATTTATAGAAGGGGAAACTTATGCTTTTAGCTTTATAGCTTTATGTATAAGAGCTTTTTGGAAAGTACGACATCGTATTCTCGCATTTCCGACATCTAGGGTGAATACGAATTGAAACTTTGGCCGGCGGCCGATCGTATCTCTGCATGTGTGGTTATTGCATGCTAAGTGGGCCTTTCCACACTTGTTTTCTTGATACACTCCTCAAACCGGTTTTCTGGGCAAGAGACGGAAGAACCAAGGGGAGTTCTCTACTTTTTGTAGAGAATTCCCCTTGACCCAAGCATGGCCATGCTAATACATCTTGTGAATTTCAACTAAATTTGGTTGCCGGGAGCTAGCGTACACTAATTTTGGAGACTACAAAATAGGTAATTTAATGAAGGGCTACCGATCTTGTACGGTGTAGCATGTTGCGAATTTTCCTTTGACTTTGTAGGCAAAGCATAATATTTATCGATTGTTGGCAACTTTTCCATCAAAAACCACATAATAAATACACTATTCTGTCTAAGTATTGAATAGGTGAGTTCGTAGGGAATTACCTTAATTTGAAATTTCACAAAACTTCATTGCCTACTTCAAGGTAAGGTGAGATTCCGCGGTTGCCTCCTTCCGACAGACTCAGAAGAAGGCACAGTTAGGTACATAAGAGGATACCACATTGCATCATGCACCACCTTTTTTAACAAGATGGCCACTCTGAGTCCTTGATGAACTGGGTGATCTCGTCAAGGTCCACCAAAGCAAGTCCAAGAGACTTCATCGTTTCGCACAGGAGGTGAAGAACTGTTTTTTTTTCCTCCTCGCATCTACAGCTCCGGCAGAAGTCCTTATAAGAGACATCCATCTGCACTGCACATATGTCTAAAAGATAGTGTCGACTTAAGACAGCCACTACTGTGCGGAGAGATCCGCAGCCCAAATTGAGAATTTTCTAATGCGGCCAATGTTGAAAATTTTTCGCAATTGTCTAGCAATCGCACAAAAAGTTTCTTTCATACAAAACTTCACTGCATCCTTTAAATATTTATACCTGATGGCCAGTTTAACTGATGCCATCGAATCACCAATTGCTAGCAAAGCACTTCAAGTAAAAACATGCCAGCCTTTACAAGATGGCACCGTAAACAGCTATGCAGCTATGTCTGTCTAGTTGCATCTGACATTTCATTGAAAGATGCACAATATTCAAAAACTAGCTTTCAGGAGGTGTAAACTCCAGTAAAAGACTTAATGGCCGCTTGGCTGACAGTGAAAATGCAAATAATCACTGCAAGTAACTGATTACATGACAATCAATTGGCCGTTTCAAGCATTGCCAACACCTCCGCTTCAAAGATACAGCAGTAGTCCGGCAAGCAAAAGGAAAGCTTGAAGTTTAGGTCAGAGAAAAATATACCCCACCCTACTCTGTCATTCAGTTTAGAGCCATCGTTTTATACATATTTCCAAGGCATCTGCTGCTACGGATAATTCAATACTCCATTCCTTTCTGCTTGGGATGTGAACCTCAATCCCTTCAGTAATAGATGGATGGAGGATAGTATAGTAATTTTAGCATGGCTCAAGCCAGTCCTTATTCAGAGGTCACCATAATTAAATCTTATCGCTGTGCACCTCATATGCTGTGAGAAAAGCAGTTCGGTCTGATGTCAATGAAGCAGCACCAAAAGTGCATTTGTTAAGGAAGAACAGATTGTCCAGTTATTAATAAGGCTGCCTTCCTACGCACCTTCTCTATCACCTTCTGATTTACAACCTTAATCACGGCTGGTCACTAAACTATTGCTCCGTAAAGCAAATTTGGTTCCACTATACTTGTATAAGTTTAGGAGACGATACGAGGCTGCAGCCGCCATGTGGTTCCTGTCGCTTTTTTACAGCTGTAAAGAGCACACAGTGCTTTGCAAGCCCTTTCTGCGATATTTTCCGTCCATAGAAGCTAAGAATCTAGGACGAGTCCCAGATATTTTAATTTGTTTGTGAGGCTTATAAGAGTTCCATTAAGTTTCGGTGGATCGAAGCACGGAATCCTATGTTCCCTCGTGAAGAGCATTAGTTCCCTTTTGGTAGGGCTGGCACTAAAGCTATGTTCCTGACACCATTGCGAGGGAATAAGTAAGAAAAGATTAAATCTCTACGATAATGTCGAGATAAATTCCCCTAGTCTGGAATTAGCGATGCCATGTGTAGTTCATTAACTGTTGAATCCCAAAGCAAGCGAAACAGAACACCGAGGAGTACTCGTATTTACTGCTTGCTTGATGGTTGAGCTACCCAAAGACGAATATATTACCCGATTTCTTTGTAGCTGATTTATAAATTATAGAAACTGTTGATTGACATCTAGAGTTTGGAGAGTATTGCATGAGGACGCACATTACTGAAAGCTTCCCCGATGTCCACATTTGCAGTTACGCAATTCGGAGAAAATGTATAAATATTTGTATAAGCAGCAAGCAGCAAAAAATTCCTCAAGTTATAAAAATTAATAACGCTTGAATGGGGAAAATCTTAAAGTATTTAAGGACTCAAATAGAAAGTAAATGTATATATGAATATATTACGTTTAAAATAAAATATAATAATATAAAGGCAGCTGCACGATCAGATCAAAATCAGTCAAAATAATTTTTGAATGTACTAGCTAGAAGCCCTAATTGCACTTTCACTAATATTTAATGAACAGAGTTCTTTTTTTCAACTTTACTTTTGGGGTACCTAGATTATATTATCGAAAATTGTCGCAGCAGATTATTATCAAATTAAAATATTTGAGCTTGTACCCGGCTTTCTTATGACCAATTATGATGCTGCTTGTTTTCCTTTTCAGGATCAACGCTACACTGAGACTTAATCGTTCCCTACGGCATTTACACTGTTGCTGTCTTGCAGGCGAGACAGCACAAGACAGCACGAACGCAAAAATGTAACCTTTACGCTCGCCTCGACTGGTATAGACATTTGTGAATGGTGCTTGCTTCAATTTCGGTTTTTTGGTCGCAAGTCAAAGGCACTCTTGCCAAGATCTTGCCTTATATTCAACGGGAGGATTTTGGCGAATATCTCGACAAGAGTTTAATTCATTGTTCTTCATCACAAGAAAAAGTACTGTTATAATTCCAAAACGTTTAATGTGAACCCTTTTTGCCTAAAATTTTTCATTTTTTAAGAATAATATAGCAGTATTTTCGCAATAATCTTTGGTAAAAAGACTTTGAAGCAAAATGACTCAGGTTTTTGATCCACTTATTTTGCGCTACGCAGACTCTTTCATTATATTACAATTTAAAAGTATTGATTCATAAGCAAAGCTTTTCACTTGGGGGAAAAAGAAATGCTTAGTATTCAAATATATATTCCCTATGTACGTATTGACTTCGGATCCGGAAAATTTGTCGTAGCATTTAACCCTGTGCTATACTTTTCCTACAGCGTTTTACCCTGTACTATACTTTTCCCAACAGAATTTTACCCTGTACTATACTTTTTCTGTGTGGTGATCAGGTAATTATAATCAGTATGATTGATTGAAAGTTGACATTTTTTCTCTCAAAAACTAAAAAAATGATTTATAGTACTCAGCCATATTTACTTTTTCTATATACAAAGCAGGGGTAAAGTGAGTCGTGGAATTAATCACTCCACACTCGTATCCACAATGATTAAAAAAATTGTAATGAAGCTCTTTCCCAGCTTCATCCCCTAGACCCGTACGAGGGTTGTCGTGGGATTGCTTTACTTTTATATACAAAGCAGAGCATAAGATGCTCTGCAGTAGTCTTCGCTCCGAATATCCAATGAAAACAAACAAGATACATAAGCAAGATACAGTTAGCTAATGAGCCAGGAAAGCAGGTTTTATTGACAGCTAAGGAAAGTATTTATAAACGAAACTAGATGTTCACCCCCTCCATTCAAAAGTAATACAGGTATCCATTAATATGATACATCCTGATGACAGCATCATAAAAATTATTGGTATTTTGGTTCTTTTTGTGATCCAAGTGCTCATTTGATTTCAAATCTTTCTGTAAGACTTATCACAACCGCACATGTATAGTTTAAATCTACCGCTGATTTTCATGATTAAATGCACCTTACCTCTCTTATTATTCACTATATACAAATTACAATGCAAAGAGGAAAGAAAACTAACTACATGCTGGCCGTATTTTAAGCAAATTTTCCTTGTTTATTTCAAGGAAATATAATTTACCGCTAGAAAATGTAGCAGATAATCGAATACATCCTATTACTCTTATGTATTTTGAGCGAATGTTTTGTTATTGTTGACTTAAAGCCAATACACTGTGAACAAATTCTTAGAAACGTATTGAAAGCAGTATAATTTTACGTTTATAAATATGTGAGAATTCATATGAATCAGAATATTCTTTGGTTTACGCTCTCGCTAATTATAATCGCAAACCTACATGCAATTGTAAAATGTCTGTTTTAGCCAAACGTTCTAAAACCTATATTTTCAACTGTCAAATAGCATCACAATATTGAGAAAAATGTATACACAAATCTACAAAGTGTCTATCACACACACACTCCAACGCACATCACGCAACAACCCCACCTAACTTAGCCCAAGCAAATAAATCACAACGAAACTGCTCAAAACAGAATTATCGAAATCTCCAAGGTACATCATACCGACCTGTCTGTCTGCATTCTGCTCATGAATAAAAGCTCACCTCTTTTCATAGAATAGGCGCACTTATCAACTTCATCATCAGTTTTAGCATCTATCTTCGCCATCTCCACTGCATCATCCACCTCATCCGTAATGGAATTCTTCATAAGGAAATTACGCCATTCGACCAACAATTCTTTGCACAAGTGCACATCACGTCATCATCAATGTCTTTTTCAGCCGACCCTGTACTTACCACAGCAAATGTCGTCGTCGTCGTCTTCGCGACATTAATGATGGGTGTGACAAATAAACGGTAAGCATGCACAATGCGTTCATTTTGTATTCACTTAATGGAATACAATTTACGAACGTTTATAAAACCGCTGTCAGACTGATTTTTTTTTTTGTTTTTTGGACAAAAAAACAATCAAGCGAATCTCTTTACAAAAGCCGCTATTTTAACATTTTCTTTAATCTGCTCTAAAATTAAAAGTACCACCTTTCATACAAAATATTATGCTGTTAACGAAATTTCTCAAAGAAAAATTCTTCAGTAGCTTCACTAGCATTATTTCGTACACTTAGTATTCATATTTTTTTCTAAAAAGAGTTATTCAACTACGACTTACCGAACGTCGATTTCAGTGCTTTGAACCATGCAAATAATGCATGCATATGAAGATGTGTTTAAAAATATCCAACAAATTGCTGCAACATTATGCGAACAATAACTTCTCTCGGTCATTCATAATTGAACGTGACTGGTTGACTGACTAGATAAACTGAAAACAGAGCCTTCACTTCAAACGTCCAAGAACAGAAAATCGGACTGCAACGTTAGCTACAAAGAAAAAAAATATATAATTCAGCACGAATATTTATCTTGACATAATTATCTATCCAACTTACCCAAGTTCATCACGTTCTACAGATTCGACAAACAACTAAAGATACAGTTCTTGATATTTTGACTTTATTTGAATTCATCTTTTTCTCGAGCACACTAGCAGGCGAGTATGCGGAAACGGTTGAATAGACTTGTTATGTAAGGTCTACTAAAAAATGGTTGATTACTAACATATTATTCTATGCGCGTCACTTTTAAAGGTCTCAGTTTGGTAGATGCTTATTACATTTTTCCGTTCAAGTAGCTGTTCATTGAAACACGCCTGGAATATTAAACGGGACGCCGCCCTTAGTTATTTCATAGGCATAGAATAATATGTTAAGTACCGTTCAAATACTGTACGTGCTTTCATGTTGTGTTTCATGTTGCTGGTAGGAATTAAAAAAATAGCAAGAATTTGTTAGCACTGAAAAATTGACTACTTTTAGATATATTTTTCAATTCTATATTTTATTTAATTAATTGTTATTAAATTCCAGTAATGCTTTTAATAATGCAAGCTTGAAATAGTTAAAACTCGTTTGTAAAAGTGGACCGAAAAACGTCCCTCCTGTCATTTTGTTTTATTTTTTCAGAACTTTTATCGAAAGAAGCAACACAGATTCAATTTGCTCTAAGAAACAAACAAATATTTCAGAAATTGAAGCTGGTCCGATTTTTGTTACTTCCAAAGCCAAATATTTTAATTTAAATAACAACTTTCTGTTAGAAGCTAGATACCTTTTCCCTCTCTTTTTCAGTGTCAAGGAACAGCTTACTCTCGAAACATTGATATTTGTCTAGAAATCGGAATAAGTTTATGTTTAGTTTCTTAAGGAAAAAAGATCTTTGAATGAAAATTTATTTATCTTATGGATTATAAATTAAAAATTTATTTTCCTTATAATTTTATATTATAGTACATTATTCATCAAGTTAAAAACACTCGATTGTATTGACGTCCTTGCTCATGAAATTTACATCATTTGTGATTTACGGTCAAATTTAAAATTATTGCTTTTTGCTGGAATCAGGACTAAACTGCTTTCATTTGCATACATGTATTATAGTTCATTATAATAAAAAGCAACATGAACTCAACCCAGCCCACTTTATGGTCCAGTTAAAAAATACTACTTTTCAAGGAAATCAAAACCAAACAGCTTTCGTTTGATAATAAACATACTTCGTTTATTATATTATTTCATTATAACATGTTTAAAAAAAGACGAAATCTTGTAAATAGCGAAAAATTTTGTTTCTACGCCACTGTCACTAACTGAACGATACTATGCGCCTGAAAGTAGTCTTGAGCTTGCATTAATGAAAATTGAGTAACATACGTACAGCAAGCGTCAATGGTAAATAAATTGTACAGCAACAGCTTTGCTGGTCCATCCAAAAGATGTATAAACGAACAAGAAAAAAATAGTATTGAAGATGAGGGCTGAGTTTTACGATAAAAATACTTGTTAATGTTTATTTTGTTTGAATTAGTACATGACAATATTATTTTTTAAGCAGTTATCTTTAATTAATCATTTTTACCGTGAAAACTGATTTGTCAATGCTCTACTGAGACATAGTGAGTTCGCTAAAAATGTCCCAAAAACAGGATCGAAAAGTTTTATCAGTCATAGGTAGACTATGGGCTTAAAATTTATATAACAACACTGCAGAATACGACATACTATTAACTAATGCCGGCAGAACATACAAATTTTAATTCAATTTTCATTTTCATATCAAATGCAAAGGCAATTGTGAACATAATAACTTATTTTCGAGATTTAGTTAGACATCTGCAAATGTACCTTAGTTTCAGGTCTATACAAATACTTGTTAGAATGCTTGATTTAAATGTTTTGTCAATATTAAAACTTTATTTATTGCTTAAAATGCTAAATTTACTGCGGTTGGAAATGAAAAAAAATAGATAAGACAAAATGGTAAACTTATATCTACCAATAAGATAAGATTACAATACTTTTAAAACCTAGTGCCCTCATAATGAAATTATAATACCTACAAATCTCGCAAAATTTTGTAATATTTTAGTCGAAAAATAATGTACGTCTCTATATAAAATTATTTGACAAAGAAAAATTCTCGTAATCAAACTTTTGTTCTGTAAGGTCAGTTATAGTTTTTGGTTTTTTGGAAGGAGAGAGATTCAACACATTTTACAGCCTTAACATGTTTATGTTAAAGTTGGTTTTCAAAAGTTGTCTTTTTATCAGAAAGTTAGATTTTTTTCTTTCCGACAAGACAATTTCTGCTTGAAAAAAGTTAATTGTTAATAACAGTGGAAAATCATTAGATATTTTCAGTCTGAAGATTTAGAGCAGTCTGAAGATTTAGCAAAAATAAATAAATACAGCCATCATCCATTAAGTAGTTAGAGATAATGTCAGGTGCATATATGTATGTTAAATAATTTCGAATTTAAACAGAAACGTCAAGCAATTTTACCTATTTTCTGTTGAGTTGAAGGCTTATACTGCTTATTTTTAATTGATTTGAACCAAATATTTGAGGTTTTTGATTTGTTTTCATTTTATGCAGCAAATATATAATTTAATATCGAACGATTTTTCTATGCCCAGAAATACCAACGCGATGGAAGATATAGTTTGATGAGGATGGAGATATGGTTTGCTTTTCTAATTTTCATGGCAAACTGAATGTTTTCTAACTTATCACTTTTAAAATTAAATCGTATATGAAAGAAAAATCTATATATTTTCAAAAATAATAGCTTTTTATGCAATCAAAACGAAAGACTTAAGCGAGTAACCTGATAGCTTTTTTGCTACATATTTTATCTTTCGTATAGTTAAGTTCTTTTATATGAATGGAAGTTTTCAGTGTGACGTTTAGATCATGAAAATGACCGTGGACTCTCAAATCAAAATGAATATGATTGTTCACGATTTCATAGCTGACTGATGTAAAGAACTAGAACTGGATCTAACTAATCAGCTTTACAACTAAAAGAAATTGACAAGCAAAAAAACATAAGCTCGGCGAGATTATACAATTAACGTGAAGGTTAGCACTGACAGTAAAATTTCAGCCAAGAGCATTTCAAAGCATTTCGATGGAGCACTGTTGCTTATCAATGAAATGACATTTTTGGTGTACTAGTCAACTCAAACAAAGTTCACTGGTTTCAAACATTTTGAACCAGGATATCATAAAAACGAAAACGATTGATTTTCTATGTAAATTTGATTTTTATGTAAATTTTTATCAACTACATGGAAGTTTCTAGCATTTCCGAAGAAACAAAAAAAATGTTCTAATTAAAAGTGAATAAAAATCTCCTGCTAAAGCCAAATCAATTTCAATGAAAGCTTTGACATTTTTTAAGGAGCGCCTGTGTGCAAAGAGACCACTTAATCTTACCTGTCTTCAACAAAGCTACACGAAAAAAAACTTCGATGGTTATAAAATACTGGGACGAAATGGCGAAATCCAGATTTCATGACTATGGACCAAATTCGACAGATAGCTCTTCTTCAATGAAAATTAATCTAAACATTTTTTTATGAAATTTGAAATAGGGCAATCAAAAACTCTTTAACCACTAAAACTGCGAATTGAAAACCTGTTTTGGTAGCTTTTAAGGCTTGGGCGTACCACAGAGAAGAAACTTTTTTATTTAATCAATTGATAGCTCTTTTTACAAAACTAAAAAGTCATAATATAAGAATTCAGAAAGAAGAATCAGTTCAAAATGCAAATGGAAAAGAAAATAATAAAAATAATCACTAAAAAAATAATGATAAAATTAATAAAATTACACTAAGCAAAATCTGTAGGTACACAGAATATGCGATAAACCAAAATCAATGCAATATTTATGATAGGCGAAAAATTTAACTTGAGCCTTTTATTACTCGCTAGGCTTTTCATTGTGAAAAAAAAACTTGAAATGTTTAACCTAAAACTTGTAAACTTGTCAAATGTGGGGGAAGAGCAAGCGGAAACTCGTCGTGTCTCCCTTAAATGGGCAGTAATGGTGAATGAAAATACTTGTCAGCTTCAAAAATCGCCACAAGGATAAATGAGTACTGTACTCATAATAAAAGATGCAGAATCCAAATTATAATGAGTGGATGCGTCCATTTTGGATGTATACAACCGAATCAATAACATATTTGAAATGGAGGCTCAGACAAACTACAGTACGAAGCAATATACGCATAAGTAGATCAGTTAGCAGACTGATGTCAAGATTTCAGGTATAAATGATATGTGCGTCATACGTAGATTGGCTTTAAGCTTAAAATCATAAATCACCACACAATCTTTAAAATGTTTGAAGAGAGTACGAAAGCATTAAGACTAACACTAAGAATCTTGATGATAAAGGCTGTTGAATTGTGATCATGGTTCCTTTCTTGTCTATAAATCAGCATAAACAACGTATATTGTCTTTAAAGCTTATCAAAGCAGAGAATAATTGAAACGGAAAACTCAATCGTTTGTCGGGATAAGCCTCCGAAAGCAGAATCAAATTGGAATTGTTTTTGCAATGATTACATAAAACATAATAAGT
This sequence comes from Nemotelus pantherinus, assembly GCA_963978885.1. Lineage (NCBI taxonomy): Eukaryota > Metazoa > Arthropoda > Insecta > Diptera > Stratiomyidae > Nemotelus > Nemotelus pantherinus. The sequence goes on from OZ022264.1 coordinate 221,610,941, forward strand.
ATTCATTTCAAGTACTTAGTTTTAACGAAAATTTACTATACACAGAAATATAGGGTACATGAAAATTCACCAAAATGTTCACTACCGCCAAAAGGTTAAAGATATTTTAGCCTTTATTAATTGCTGATCTAGTTTTTGTATACATCTACAGCTCAAAAAAATTATGCACTCTAAAGACTATCTCCCTTAATCTTTTTGTTGATAGAAATTGCGTTTTTTGCGTCTCGATCAATAGCAGGTTAGGGTAGGCATCATTGAAAACAACAGCAACTGAGGCAGGATTGTTGTTGTTTACAATGCTGCCTACACTAACCTGCTGTTGATCGAAACGCAAAAAAAACGCATATATATATATATATATATATATATATATATATATATATATATATATATATATATATATATATATATATATATATATATACATATATATGTATATAAGTTTTATAAGGATAAGGAATATGAATTTTCTGCGACATGAGTCTAATACTAATTTTCTTCGAGAATCAGTAAAAAAAATTGTCAAGTTCGATTCAACTAACTATAACCTGGTGAAAATGAATCTTAACTGAGGGTCAAATGCAGTTAAACCTTACTTTGTCACCAATAAATCTAGAGAGCAAATCATCTCTTGTGCAAAACTAAAAAAAAACTGTCAACAAAATGTTAAGGTCAGTCCTAGCGTAGTAACATCAGAATATATGCAATCATAAGTGGCATTAAGTGGCTAATTAATGTTTAAATATTTTCCGCTTTTGTCATTGAGCGCATCTTTTTAATTAATATCAAATTTGGTACTAACAGAAATCAAGTATTTATAAAGTTGTGGAAGCCAGCTTTAGCTGTTGTCTACAAATGGCTCATAAATGGGTCCATCAAATAGACAAGGCTTCTCCATAGCTTTCATGAAAGATCCAGAAATGAAAAATAGTAAGAAGTTGAAAATGCTAGTTGCTTTTATTTGCTAATTTTGGGTCATAATTTTAATTTGAAGAATTGATACAATATCTCACATCTATCTGTTGTACACATATTAAATTACTTCATGAACCTAAAAAATTTAATTTCTAATACCAATGCATTTAAATGTCAACGTCAACCTACCGTGTTTTGCCTCAAAACTTAAATAACGCATCGATTTTTATGCATGTCTACATTTTTACGCGAAATTTAATAAAAGCCCTCAGTCTTAATTAATTCTCAATTAATTTAAATTTATGCGAGGTATTGAACATTTTAGATGCTATATGCTGTGTTTATCCATTGTCGAGGATTTCTTCACTAGTCTCATCCGTCTTATTTTGTTTATTTTTGTCGTTGTTTTCTCTTTTTATTTTGATGTAATTTATTGTTTTATCTTTTTTGGATGATTTCACCAAAAAAAGAATAAAATTGGCTTACTTACCTATTTTTAAATAAATATAATATTTTATACGTTTTTAAAACCTTCAATTTAGTAAGTTATTAGAATTTTTGGATAGCCAACTATTTAGAGTTGAAAGTTATTCCAATATCGACTTAATAAATGACTTTTATTTATTTGTAGATTATCTTCTCGTAGCCATATTGATTTTTTAGTGAGAAATTTAAATATCCAGTAATAGATATTATTTGGAATGATGGTTGATATTGGGTCATAGAGTATCTCAAGATCTATCCCTTCATATGCGTTCTCCAAATCCAATATTGCTACCATGATTGTATTTTTCCTATTTTTTGCGTCAGCCATTAGAACATCAAAGTGATTTAAACAAGAGTTAACCGATTTCCCAGCATTGTAAGCATATGAGTTATTTGGTATTTTTTCCTTAAATTTTTGAATTGTGATTAATCTGTTTTTAATCATATTATTGACAAATTATTTTTTTTCATACAATTCATACTTAAAGATACCTGATTCCAAAAGTTAAATAGGTACACATACGTGCCTTTCTTGTATTTTACAGCTATATGCACATAATTATGACTTGTCTCTTCAATGCAATAGGGATATGACAGAAATCTTAAGTCCAAACAAAACCAGGTACATATCTATGTAAACTATGACGATGCTATGAAAATGAATCGGCGAATTATTCCCAAACAACAAATTTAGCGTAAAAACCACAACGTATTTTAGCTCACCAGTAGTCCCAGCAGTGTAACACATGATATTATTCCTACATTTCAAATTGCGTTCTACTCTACCTGAACTAGTGCTATAAAATTAATAAAATAGTATATTAAAATATTCCATATTCGAGATCTCAGACTACTCAAATAACCATTTGCAAAATAATTATCGCCAATAAACCATTCATCAAATGTTTACTCCATGCACCCATCGCCTCGGGCTATCAACCGAATTGCAATAACGAGTGAACAGCACAATAAACATTTCAACATCGCAACGTATTGAAAGTGAAAGTGAATTTATTGTAAGAACTCGCCGAGTGCTTAATGCACACTCAGCAGTCTCTGCTCCTGCTGGACCGCTCAAAACATCACAGAATCACGTGCCACCAAGCCGTAAGATGATGAAGCAAATCGAAGTGGCTCCAATGAAATCGAAAAGAAACACTCATGAACTCAGCAAAATCATTCAGGTCATTCACTTCCTTATAACAAGTACAAACATTTTATATTCCGCAATTCCGATCGTTTGGAAGAAGACATCCGAGTTGCACACAAAAACTTATCAAAAATAAACCATGAGGCATGTTTATTACTATTTCTAATTTTTATTTTGTTTAGTTTCTTTCTTTTCTTCTCTTTTAAATACATAAGCTACACAGTAAACATAGTTTTAGTGTTCGTCTCACAGAAATTCCCAGTTATTTTGAGACATCATATTGATAATGGCATGAGCTGAGTATCTTAAAGGAAATCACAGTCTTTGTAAGCTCCCCAGGTAGAAACGTGTAAATGTATAAAAACCGTATTATGTATAAAAAAAATTGTGAAAAGGAATTTTACACACACAACAAAAACAAACGGTGAGTAAAACGTCTACAGCTGCTTTTCTTCTGTCCGATGAGCAAAATTGATCTTCTTAAAAACGGTGGTTGATCAGCTACCCTATTCGTCGGGATAGTAGAGTCCTTTAGAATTAGCCTCCTGGCGAGCTTCGAACCTCTTGGCGAACTCAGGGTCAGATTTGGCACGGTGCGCGGATTCCTCTTGTTGCTGCTTAATTCCAGCGTAGATTTGATCCAGACCCTTTTGGATCTCTTCTGGGATTGGAGGTGGTGTGGGAATGTGATCACCGACTGCATGGAATCCATTTTCATCAGCAGTATACTGTACGTTTACGACTTGTCCGTCTGGGGACGTGTAGGAGTATTGACCGTGTTGGACGAGAACTCCGTTCGGATGAGCCTCAGAAAAATCCTTCAAGAAGCCAGACTCCTCGTGTTGGATGTGGTTTCCGGTCTCGTACTCTGTTTTGTAGCTTCCATCCTGGCTTTGTTCCTTGTTGTACTTCAGGATGGGAATCCACGTTGTTGTCTCTTTGAGTTGATTTCGTTGTTGAAACTCCTTTTCGTATTGCTCTTGATCTTGTTGTCGTTGCGCGTTGCACACCAACAGCAGAGCGGAAACAACAATCTGTCAAGGATAAACAAACACAAACACAATCAGATCCAGAAACACATCAACACTGCGAATCCATGTTCATTACTTACAAGTACTTTCATCGTTGGGCTGATTCTATCGCGCACACACTTTTCGGGGGAATGTTCGGTGAAAGCAAGTTTTCTGCGGACTGATCGCGATGAGCCCCAATTTCGCTATTTATACAATGCTGCGCCCCGTCGAATATTACCGACGCTGGGCGCCTCCAGCTGCAGCACCAAAGAGCACACCACCACTACTCGCATGTACCGTCATCGCTTCAATTCTTCTCGACGGTTTCCACGCGAGCCTGAATGCTTTTCGAAAGTGAAGACAAACACATCGTCCAGCTGCTACCGGTCATCATAAGCTTGAATGGCTATCTGATGGCATCTGGATCATATGCATTTTGTTAAACCACTTTGATTACGCGCTTTTGATTAGAACTCAAACGTTGTCAGCAGATCTTCGTTGAAGCACCACTTCAAAGTTACTTTGCAATAGACCATTGTCGTATGCCTAGTAACGTTCAAAAAGAAGATAGAAGAATGCAGTGATGTAGTATTTGGCTTTTCTATGATAGATAGAATTCGTTTCCGCACTCCAGCAAAATCAAGCTAAAAATATCGAAAAGCCCTCTGCGGAATCAGGTTATTATTCCTTTTGTCAATCATCACAATGCTGTCAATATCGTTTTCACTTTTGATGAGGTACCAGAAGATAGTATAATTATATCATGTCTGCACAATATGGGTAATTTTAATGTTATTAGCTTTCGTCACTGTGTCTTCAATCTTACACCCAGTTTAATGAAACGCCTCTGTTTTGCACTTTTTCCGATGCCGGCTTGTTCGGTCGTTCGTAAATAACTGCCATCATTATGCATTTGGTAACCTCAATGGGCCCTGGGATTTATGTAACTGGCTTTGGGCCGCATCATGCTAGTTCCAAGATGTTTTGCAATCAGAGATTCAACGAAAACAAGCAAACAAGATGCGAACGAACGAACGAACATTACATGATTTTTTTTCGATTTTGTTCTTTCGTTTATCTGATGCTCATCTTTGGCTGCATCGAGGGTATTTATTCGGAAACAATTGCGAAATAAATCATGCAATTTGTTCAGATAAAAATAATCTCCTCAAGCAAAACCCATTGTTTTGATTAGATGATTTGTAATGTTTGATTCGCTGTTTGCGATACTTTTTTGATGAGTCGAGAAATTATCTATTTTGCACTTACAAGTGAACATTTTTATTGTTAATCAAGTATTGTTTGAAACACATAATTTAAGAATAACCTGATTATATTAAAACTAAATGGCCTTCGATGGATCAAATTTGCTTGAGTAGACTGCAAACGGTAGTGGATTTCAGAAAATATAGCACAATGCAAGTAAGTTTATGTTTCACCTCAATTAGATCCTACTTAAGTTCAACATTTTAACAACAATCGTCTACATGATGAAAACAGAGTCCCACGTCGAAATCGGCGGTGACTTAACTACAAGCTTCTAAACTCACTCAGGCCTTAAACAATTAGACAGATTTGAATCTTTACTAGTTCTGAAATATGTCGCCAGGAAAATATCAACTTAATCGACAGACGTGCTTCTATTCAAGACCGCGTAATTAGTAGCGTACGCCCATGACGTCAATATGATGCCCCGAATCATACCAGACGCCAAAGAAGCTTTTCTTGGCTCAAAGCAGCGAAGAAAAATGGTTTGCTAGTTAACGTAAAGAAAACCAAATTTATAGTCTAATCTACGAAAAATGCCCCAATCAACGCAGATTCAGGCCTAGAAAATCAAAGAAATGTTGATTAAACTAGGTTGAATCTGTATAGATATGAAACAAGGACAATTATGAGTGATTGTGAAAAAACCGGGGATTTCTTTGAGTGCTAAAGGCTATAGAGAATTTTCGGCCTTATCAAAGAGGGATTTACAACAAGGAGTTGCATGAAATATGTGACGACCTTCCTATATCCGCTTACATAAAGTTACAAAAGCTACATTAAGCAGGTAACTTCGAAAAAATCGAAGTCAACCAGTTTCGCAGAAGAATATTGAAAGGTAGAGATCTACGGGAAAACTCAAGCTGGGGAACCAGGGAAACAATAGGAAGAAAAAATTGATGCAGATTGTAGACATTCGATCAAACTTGTGAGTTATATAGCTAAATCGCAGAATCCAGGCAACTGGAGTATGATAGTTCTGGAAGCAAAAGTCCAACTTGAGCTGTAAGCGTGAAGAATTCCAAACCCAAATAAAGTAGAAGTAATGAAGTTATAAATTTTCCAACAAAATTTGTTCGAATAAAACATTGCAGGAAAAATTTTCAGTCTTCAATGTCCGTATCGATGTCTAATTAGAATATTGTTTCTTAACTTTTCATATTTCGTACTTAATCATTTCAACGGAGCTTCGATATTCGAGTGTTTCCCGTTGAGTTACTTACATTGATGGCTATCGTCACGGACTGGATGTTTGGGAAAGTTAGTGCATATATTTTACAAAAAGCACTAACGAAAGAAAAAACCACCCGTAGGTCAATATTGGTAGACAAAATAAATTATTCGGTCAGAATAATTGTAATGTAGCAAATAGATATTGGCCGAGGCCAGGCGAGCCGAAGTCAGACGAGGCCGCCAACATGTGGACTGCATTTGACAGCTCGTCACGAATCGCCTTGGCTCGTGCTCAACATCCATTCCGATCGGATGTGGCACGAGCGCCTGTGACACCTGTCAAAGTCGCTCGTCTGGACCGCCCACACACTCGGCTCGCCTGGGCTCGGCCAATATGTATTTTCCACATAACGAGAAACATTAATTCAAGATTCAATTGAATTCTAATTACAATCATAATGAAGACACCACACGTTGAGCATGCAAGGATGGATCTAACGGGCGATGTATAGAGGGTCAAGCCTGGTTTAATTTTGCCAAAAGATGGGGAACATTGCCAAACAAAACCGAATGCCTCTGAATTCTGTATATTGACGGTCTCAACGGTACGATAGTTAAATCTGGCGTTACTAATAAGTGCCAAATCACGAATTACCATAGTATCTTTGATAGGATACTCTGGCTTTATGAATATTTGAATATTATTGAATTGGTCTTGAACGAAACAGCATTATTATATGTTCAGGACTAGTTTGTTTAGATGACACTAGTCCTCCAGGATAAACAGATTAGACTGAAGTAAGTAATCGATCAAACAAATTATTGAAAAAAAAATGTTAGGTCCTTCTCAAAAATATACCTCAGCAGGATAGGCAGGTTATTTACATTACATCAAATAAGAACAAACGAGGGCCTAAGTAGCGTCACCAGTGCACGTATCAAAATAACTGGATTATCAGGAATTATAAATAATGTGGCAAGAACGGGCAGAAAGATAAAATTCAAGCCAATGAATGATTGACGAAGAGAATTCAAAAGTGCGTAGCTTGGAAAGGAGTATTGTGAGGTCAAAAAGATTAAATGCTTTGGATAAGTCAATTAAGATAGTGTGAACATCAAGTTAATCTAACAAAATAGCTTATAATACAACCAAAATTCGTAAACAATGAGCGATATTCAAAAAATCCATGCTATTTTTTCACAACGCAAAATACATTTCCATTGAAAATATATGGTTATCTATTTTGTTGCTGCAAAAGTAAAGTTAAATAAAACACACTTCCGATCCAGATTTGGATTAAATTTAGCTGTTGATGTATTGTTCGTATTTTGTCATTATGCATGAAATACAGCATCATATAAATAACCACCACAAAATTATCAGTAGAATTAGATCTTTTTTTACGAAAGTTCCAATGTTTTTGATACATTTTGGCTTCTACATCAGCCATGATTTTATGCATACTTTCCCTGAAATATCGAAAAATTAAAAGTTTATTTGTGCAAACCCGATTTTTCACTTAACCCCATATAAAATTCAAAGGCGTCTAAGCACTTGATCGCGAAATCGGGCATTCACACATTCCGAGGAATTTACAAGCAATAGAGTCCACCTGGTTCGTATTGCGTGGTTTTTGGTACCAGCTTGTTAATACCACATACTTTCCACATAATGTCTTCTTCAGTTGCGCTTCTCAACCTGCCTCCTCTCGGTATTCACATTCACAGTCTAGCGATGAGCTCTGCCTACCAACTTACTCAGCTTGGCCTATGGGTATGAAACGACTATGTGGGGCATTGTTCTATTAGAGGTCCCGTGCGTGAGATTACTCCGATTCCCATTATGTCTTCGAACATTCGAATGCCCTTACTCGACTTCGCGGATACATAAGAAGTAATCTTTATCAACAGAACTGACTGGGAGCAAGCACCCAGATATCTATACGAGAAGACATTCTGAGACCGTCTTCATGTCATCACAGATGCTAGATGTAAAGCTTGTGTCTATCTGAATTCATTGAATGACAAATGGGCGTCTCATTTTTGTTTTTCAAACGGAAATACTCGCTATCTTGAAGGTTGCTTGCTGCGTAATTGAAGAAACGTGGAAGGGAAAACGTATTTGCAAAGACCCTCAAGTAGTACTGCTGGCGCTCTGTAGACCCCTGACTACTTCGAAAATTGCCCAAGGCTGCATGGCACGATTAAACTCAGTCGCCAGATTCAATAAAGTGCATCTGCTCTGCGTACCAGCGCACTATGTTCTTGAAGAAATTGAAATTGTCATTGCGAAGCAAGGTTCAACGCTTCCACTATGAGGCCTTCAACCCGTCTTGGCGGAAGTGGGTAGAGGATGCTTGCGAAAAGAGATGAATATCTTTTGGTGCGGCCAGGCACACTCAAGTTTTCGTTTCAGAGCCCAATAATGCACCAGCAGGAGTCTTACTCAACAAGAGCAGGAAAATTTGCAGAGCCATAACAAGCATATTGCTTGGCGCAACGACCTAGGAGGACATAAAAACCGAATAAGTGTTGCTAAGGATGACCTGTGTCTATCCTACTTAGAAAAAGCTGACTCAGATATCAATGCTTTGGTTGGGATAGTGCACGTATGCAGAAGATAGCCTCTTTTCTCTTATCATCGATCCTAGATTTCGTTAAGGAATCTGGAAACCAAAGTAGGCTACGGATAAGAGTACAGTGAGATTTTTGGCCTCAGTACTTAGAGGTGCCAGGCGCCTCACCCGTAGCCCTCACACATACATCTCTTCAATTTTAAGCCATAAAAGTTACTTCGCAATTGATATTAGCAGTGATCCCTTTATCATTCTCAAAAAATGCGAGCCTAAGGTGCCACCAGATTAAAATGCGCACCAAACATTCACTTTCTCAGGATACACTGACCTTATTTGAGACATTTTCATTTATTCACAATTTTGCTTACTCAAATATCTTCGTGCGATAAATAATCTACATTGCGAATTTGACCGGCAAATCATCATCAGGAGACTGTTCTTCCAAGATGATCCCAAATCCTGAGCTTACCGTGAAATCTACAAATTGGGCCACCCGCCATACATTCATTTACTTCAGCATTTTTTTCGACAGTGCATATGTTAGCGTGATGCATAGCCCTTGCAATAAAACAGTAGCCGATTTATTTTTCTTCATTATTTTACCCACAGTTTGTTGCTTTGGTAAATTAAGACGACCAAAATTTTATCTGAAATTCGCAAAACATGGTGTCTTTAAAGCCACTACCTTTGTTGTAAGTTTTTACAATTTATTGTATTTCAAATTTTTTTATGGGGAAAACAGCTGATTACAAATACGAAATCTTAAAATAAATGTAATATTAAAATATGTAATTCAAAGTAAATAATAGGCAAAAATCGCTAGCACATCAGAACCTCCAGAAACCCTAATGTTCGAAGAACAATAGAGGATTTGTGTAGAATTTGAGTGTGTATCCTACCACTAGCTACTTAAAACCACTACCACAAGCGGCTTCTCTTACTTAAGAAGAATACACCGTAATTAATAACAGACCCTAAGCCAATTAAAATTCAATGACTTCATCGAAAGTTACAGCGATAGAAAGGTGTTTGGGGCTGCCATTCGAAAAACGTCCAGACCTCAGAAAAAGTAAACACTGATTACTTATTTTCATTGCAAGTGTTCGCGATGTGAGCACTTAATGTAAGCATTTATTGGTACGAAAGTGACAAAAACACTTCGTGCTAGCAACACTTTGCTGGCCCCGAAGCCAAAAAATGTCACATCTGCCTCAAATTGAAGCCAACCTTCTCTGCGAATTTTGTATTGATCTGATCACTGCATTGGAAGTTATAGGGATAAAAAGAAATTTAAAGTTACCACTCGCAAAAGTTTTCAAATTTTCTAGATCTTAATATTTGTTGTTTATTTTCACTACAAGATCACTACGATTTGAAAATATTATAATAAAATCGCTTACTAAAGTTACAAAATATACAAAATCAACCGTAGCTGCTAGGCCAATCATTGTTTTTCCAGCTAGATTCCTACTGAATATTGTCCACAATAAGTTTATTTTGCCATATGAATTTCGTTATGATTCCATGACTGCAACTGGAAGCTATAGGGCAAAGAGCTTTATTTTCCTGAGCAAATTTTCAGAGTCCACCCAAATTACCATAGTTGACACACCCAAATTACCATAGCTGGCAGTTCCAACCGAATTATTCAACCTAATTTCTATCAAACGTGACTTAGAGTAAGATTCAGCTGCTATGTGAATTTCGTCAAAATCTTGTGACTGAATCAGAATATATAGGGACAAAAGCAGTTATTTTTCTTAGTGATTTCTCAAGATAGCACCACTGGTACAGAATTGCCTACATTTTAAAATCGCATCTATCAAAACAATACATTTTGTAAATTTCAACTGTATCTGATAATCGGGTCTTGAGTTCCCGCAAACAGAAGTTCGTAATACTAAAAATATAGGTAAATTGGGGGAGGGCTACCGTTCTTGTCCGATATGGAATTTCATAAGTTTTTCTTTGACTGTGTAGACAAAGTATGAGATTTTTATATGGTATGCTTTTTCTTTAAAAGCGAATACCTTTCAGCAAAATCCATTGTTTTAAGGTTTTCACTTTCAGCGCTTGCCGTAGCTACAGGCTTGCTAGCACGTTTGTATAAAAATATATAAGTATACAACTTAGTAACATTAATATGTTCTGTAAGTTTCAAAAGTTATCAAAAGCTATCGCAATAAAATTTACCGGAATTCAAAAAATTTCAAATTTTCCTTATCTTATTTAAGGCACATAGCGCTTACACAGGGCTATAAGTTCCTGAAACTTATCAAATCTATTTTAAGAACACGTTCGAAATTGATTTCGCATTAGTTTTTTCAAAATCTATTTTTTGATAGAAAATTAGGCATATCTGAAGTATTACTAAAATGGCGAGGATTAAATATAATTAACATTTGGTCAGACCTGGTCCTATTCTGCATATACATCAATGTATCCTGAAAAATTCAGCTCAATTGGATGGCGCGTTCCCGAGAAATAGTCACTGATTTTTTTGATGATGTGCATATGTGCATATGTGTATCTATATATATATATATATATATATATATATATATATATATATATATATATATATATATATATATATATATATATATATATATATATGTATATATATATATATAAATATATATATATATATATATATATATATATATATATATATATATATATATATATATATATATATATATATATATTTATATATATATATATATATATATATATATATATATATATATATATATATATATATATATATATATATATATATATATATATATGGCCAAATCGATTTTTATACTTATATTCTTCGAACATTAGTAAAAAGAGAAGCTAAGTTGATCAGAAATAAATATTGCGTTATAATTATGACTTTTTGAGGTGGTTTCAGAGTGTAGAAGTGGGTCGACTAGGAGACTGTTGTAAATGCGCAAAAAGTGCAAACCAGAGGAATGAAGTAAACATTAGTACTTGAAAAAATACTTCAAAAATAATATAGGATTTGATTTGCCTCTCATGTTGCCGTTCGATAATCAAAGGTGCTGGAAGAATTTTGATAGCCGCAGCTGATTTAGAACAGACAACATTTGACAAGGTAAACTCTGCGCTTTGCTAGGCAAAGGAGGCTCAGGAGCGATAAACACCTTAAAACCTACATAACGAATATTATGTTTAAACAGTTCAATGCGAGTAAGCTTTTGCTGAACTGATGCAAAAGCGTCGGTAAGGTATGTCAGACAAGGTCTCCACACTTGAATACAGTATTTGAGTTTGGGACGAACAAGGGTAATAAATACCTTGACAAACGTGAAAATGCTAAAATAATCATGGTAGGAAATTTTAGCAGACAATGACATCAATTTGAAGGCAGCATGCGGTTATTAAACGTTTTATGTAATAGCTGTGTTTAATGACCCCGAAATAAAAGCAGAACATCTCAAAGCAAGTTAGAGCAGAGCAGTTGTCAATAAAAGTAGAGCTAGCTAGAGCAATCGAGAGCACGAAATCTTGTGGAATACTTTCCAGGCAACGATTCTTAAAGTTGATGACTTGTCAGTTCAACCTGTCAGTTGATTTTTAAAAAACTCTAGCTCAGTCACATTTTTTTTGTTGATTGTGGGCTCTGTGACAATTGACAAACAGCTAGTTGCATGCCAAAATGGCTCTACCAAAAAATGGGCAGAGTAAAAAATTAGCACTAAGCAAAAGATATGCTATTACTGAAAAAATAGAAGAGAACAAGTCGAAATTCTTACCTGGGAAAAATAGGAAACAACAAATTCAAAGTCTTGTCAAGGTAATTTGATGTATCTAATATAATGTATCTAATGTATCTAATATAATGTATCTAATATAATGTATTTGATGTATCTAATATAATGTGATGTATCTAATGAACTGCAGTAGGTCATATATGAAGTATTTTTGGGAGTGATAGAAATTTCAGAGGAAATTGGCTGAGAAATTGGCTGTCCAGGAAAAAATGGCCAATCAAGATTCAGAAAATTGAAGTCTCAAAAAAATAAACTATAGCTTCTTTGCACTACTAGACGTTAAGCTCGTCATTTGTAATTTGTTCGACATACGAGTGGTCCTATGAAAAAACCTAGTTACATACTATTTAGCTGACGACCTTGTCGCCTTGAGTGTAATATGATAATTTTGTCACAAAGATTTGTTTCGGAGCAGTGGATTTTCGTCGTCCTTTAATGAAAACTGAATTGCAGAGAAAAATACAGATTATCCTATTTAGACCGAACTCTTGGCAGTGATAAGTTCAAGTGGTGATTATCATGCTATTTTTTAGTTATGTGCTCAAAAACGCCAAACAGTTAGCAAAACACGTTTGGCTGCAAAAAATGAACGAACAGTTTTTCCAAATAGCGACAAACAGTTTTTCTAAAACGAACATTTCTAATAAAACGAATAGCATTTCTAAAATGAATCGTTTTTCTACAACAAACAGTTTTTCTAAAACCAATGGTTTTTTTTAAAATGAACCGTCTCTCTAAAACGAATCATTTTTCTAAAAGAAATATTTTTCTAAAAGAAAAAATTATCCAAAACCAATCATTTTTCTAAAATGAACCATTTTTCTACGACGAATAGTTTTTCTAAAACCAATCGGTTTTCTAAAACGAACCGTTTTTCTCCAATGAATCGATTTTCTAAAGCTCAATCATTTTTCTAAAACGGACCGTTTTTCTACAACGAAAAGTTTTTCTAAAACCAATCGTTTTTCCAAAACGAACCGTTTTTTCTACAACGAATAGTTTTTCTAAAATAGTTTTCCAAAAATCAGTTTAATTTTTAAAGCGAACCGTTTATTAACAACGAATAGTTTTTCTAAAGCCAATCGGTTTTGGAAAACGGACCGTTTTTCTACAACAAATAGTTTTTCTAAAACCAATCGTTTTTCTAAAACCAATCGTTTTTCATTTTTCTAAAACGAATCGTTTTTCTACAACCAATCATGTTTATAAAACGAATCGTTTTTGATTTTTCTAAAACAAATCGTTGTTGGTTTTTTAAAACGAACCGTTTTTCGTTTGTTAAAACGAACTGTTTGGCAGTGGAAAAGCGTTAAATAAAATGAAATAATCTTACCCGCTGAAACAAAAAACCGCTCTTTAAAGTGGAGATTATCTATTCCAAATAGTAGTTGAGACATTGAATTTATACATAAAAATTGTGTACTGTAACAGTTCAATAAAGAAACAAAATAATGTTATTTTTAGAATCACAATAAATTCTGCCTTTTATTTTCTTTCTTATTTTTCCTCAAAACCGTATGTAAATTTCGTATAAAATAATAGGTCCAGAAGAAAAGTATTCAAGGCCTAACCTTATTCAGTGAACTCTTGTATATGATCACAATTATTTCTCTAGACGTGAATTGACGAGCTCTCATTTTCAAGTAACTAAAATTGATGATCTCATTCACGAAAACAATCGAAACAAATAAGCAAACCGATGAATCAAAAATATTAAAACATGCATGAATTAACTTTAGAGGGTTTTCAATTCAACTGAGTTCTGAAAAACGATTTTATATGCACATGCACAGATTGACCAGCCTGATGATCACTAAATGGAGGGCATTATCGAATATAAAATATAAAAAAAAAAAATTATATGGCACGGAGCACCATATATATATATATATATATATATATATATATATATATATATATATATATATATACCAGGTCAATGAAACATTAAGTGAATTTTTGCGGCCTACAAATATTCAAATAAGAGTTTATTACATTTTCGGCGTCTATTGCTCGCCTACCTTAATTAAGTGGTACTACTAGTAAGAGACAACAATGGTGATCAAAAATAATAGCTAGATGTAAAAGTATCTATATTATGATCCCAAAAGAGATATATCAATTTCGTTTTGACCAAGTACACTATGATTATATCATATTCAATTATCACTTTAACAAATCCCATCACTCGTGCTTCTCTTCATAACCAACTTGTACAATACTACATGAAAAATCCATCATAATCGATCAGCTTCAATCAACAAGTCATTCAGCACATATCTATTTAGAAGAAAGCTTGTTTCCAACAACAATATTGTCCGACTGTGAGTAAATGAAAACTGAACTGCATTTTTCTCGAACTCACAATAAACGGTAACGGTTGAATAACGCTCAACGTGCCTCTGATGAAATATCGCACATTAAACTCGACGCAGCGTGGAGGAAAAGTGATTCAAGAATCAATTGATGAAGCTGCGATCTACGCTGCATACGCGTCGAAGCTGTTTAACCGGCCTTTCCATATAACCAGACCCGGCTTATTCGAGCAGGTACAAGTTTAAAGTTTTTAATTATAAATTGACCAAACATTTTACTCGCAAACTTATAAAGTCAATGGTGAAGTTTTTGCGACATGTTGACTGTGATGGTGTTATGTAATCCTATCTGTTGCAGGTTTTGAATGGAAAGAACGAACGAAAATTTTAACTAAGTGCTGGGATAAATAATCAAACCTAAACTGAACATGTGAAGCGAGTATTTATTTTCGACGCCATCCAAAGAAATGTTTGGAAGATTTTAGACTAAGCGTACATAGCAACAAGTGAATATGAACAATTACTGGCAAAACACTATCGGTCACCTTGCAAATACGATTGCGTCGCTTCTGACCAGTAGCTGCGAGATACATCATATTTCGCTCACCAGCATCTTATACGTACCGATTCGCAACCATTAGAGCCGGCATGATATCTATCATTAGCAGAATTACTATCTCCACCATAATCAACAACATTTTAATCGAAACGGCCTTCGTTGCACGACTAACGATTTATGGGAGATGTTGCAGCAAGAATCTTGTTTTCCTTTTTATATCATTTTGATATGAAAAATTTCACTTTTATGGTATGGTTTTGGACAGCAGCGTAGAAAATGTTTACTGCTAGCACCATATCGTGTGAAACAATCGTAATGAAAACGTTTGAAATGCGACCATAAAAGTCAACAAGTCAAGGCCGAAGGTAAGAGTATTTCTGTCATCACCCGCAACGCTCGGTCTAGTCAATTATCCCCGCAGTTCGCCCGAGATGGTAACGATGTAGGTGCTGCACTAGAACCTTGAGGTACACTACAAGACCCATTCAATGGATGCTCTATTGTCATGGTAATGATGCATAGCAACTCCATCGTAGTTCGGGTTGTTTCATGTCGTTTTGAGCTGATGATGTCGCAACTGAACGCTACCATCAACCTGAATATCTCCTCGCGCAGTTTGTCTCCATGCAGTCGGTAAATTATCTATACAGAGGAGGCAGTCGGTACGAGTCTAAACTGCACAGGTCGAAGTCGTTTTTATCAACAATCTGATTCACAAAAATCCTAACGCGCTGCGCAACACGACCACATGAACTTTGCAGTATGACGAGTTTTTCCAGTTACTTGGTGCTTAAATGGCGTTAGGTGTCATTTTCCGTACAATGTTAGTACGCGGGTACATTGCAGTGCCCTTTTCACCCACACGCTGTGCCTGGTCTAAGATTTTGCAAAATTTTGAGTTTAGATTGATAATTATGAGGGACATGGGTACAAGTGAATGAATTGGAATAAAAACGATGTGTCCAGAGAAATGAATGAAGTGTTGGTGCTAAGCCCAGAATATTTTGATCCCGTGATATCTTCTAAAATATTAAACACCTTTCTTCAAGAGCTATCGGATATCGAATGATTTGTGTATGTGGGTTAAAATTGTTCTAGGTAAACAGCTTTCTACTTGCATTCATTCCAAACTGATATCTTTCCATAAGGCCGCATGCATGATATTACAATAAAACTGGCCATGCAAGGCACTACGCTAGCCATAAAGATAGATACAAGGTCACAACATATACATAAATTTAGAAATATGCACATGGACCTAAATGATGACTAATATTTACAGATGTCCAGTAACATCCATAAAATACACGAAATACAAGATGCTTTTACTAATTTGGCAGCTGAAAATAGCCAGATTTCCTCCAAAATATCTTCAAAGGTCAGTTTGAACAAAGGAAAGCAAAACATTTTCAAATATTACATATGGATTAGCATTTTAGTGGCAGCATATTCACTGTTGATCTGAACTTATGTATATTTGTCATTTTGTATCAATGGTTTGATCGATCACTCGTAAATTATTCAAATAAGGTGATCTTAGAATGTGGTTAACCTTTGCGATTACACGGTGTCATGAAATGTATGCATAATTTTCATAGCTTCCGCCTCATAGCGTTATATGGGGTATTCCTAGATTGATAGACTGCTTTCCAACGCATCAATAAGAACATATTTGATCACCATACATCTGAGATCGTGTTTTTGAATATCGATTTGTCATCCATTTGAATAAAGTAACGCAGTATTTCCTACATCTTATATAATACGTAAGCTGGGATGTTACTTAATGAGATAATGTAATGTGTACAGTTTTGTAAATATTACTGTACATATAGTAACCCATAAACTTTTTCCGATGTCTTACATGAAAAAATGTGTCAGCAGCTTTCGTATAGTTTTCATAAAAGGGAAAAAATAAACAATGCATCGGTTAATTAAATTAAAGAATCTAAACTATTCGAGCAGCTACGTAAGATTAGAAACACTTTAGCCTGACTCACTCAGTTCTATTAAAGCACAATAGTATCTTGGTACATTTAAGATGCCAATACATCTGACTTCAATCAATTTTTTAAAAAGTTCTTACCTTCAATTGATGTAACGAAACCATTAACGTGTTAATTCATGCTAATTATATCTGTCTTAGTTTATCTCAGTCTACGTATGGTTTAAGATCCTTGGCATGCCAGCGTCCTGCCTCACGCCCTTCGAGATCCACCAACTTAAAAATAGATGAAGTCTCGCGCTGCACAATTCTAAAAGGTCCCAAATATTCTGGAGCTAGTTTCGCAGAATAAAAATGAACTGCGTCGGATTGGGCGAAATTACGCCTCCAAACCAAGTCATCTACAGAAAATGGAGGAATCCTTTTTCGGAGGTTATATCGCTGCATACTCTTTCCTGTGGCCTCCTTTAGATGTTGAAGTACTACTTCCCGAATCTTCATCAGTCCCTCCGCCCTCTGTACCGGATCTCTGACTAACTCATCCTCGCATGGAGGTTGTGGTCCCTTTCGCGAAACGATCATCTCTCGACCAAAATTCACAAAATAAGGTGTGGCTCCCATGGCCTCGTGTGTGTATGTGCGTAACGCACATCCAATCTTTGGTAAATCACGATCCCACTTCCGATGATTTTCACCGACGTACGCCCGAAGCATACGTTTAATATTTTGATTTATACGCTCTGCCGGATTTGCCTGAGGGTGATAGAAGGCTGTATATTGCAACCGGGTACCATATGACAACATGAGTGTCTGTAATTCCTTGGACCGGAACTGTACCCCGTTATCACACACTATCACCGCAGGGACTCCAAACAGTAAAAAGACCCTATCTTCGAGTAGTCTGGAAACTTGTGCGGCCGTTGCCTGCCTTAGTGGAAATATCAGAGGAAATTTCGTACAGTAATCCACTACCGTTAAAATATATGTGTTGCCCTGTGTCGATCGAGGCAAAGGACCGATTAAATCAATACAGATAATCTCCCATGGTTCTTTTGCTTGACCCACCCTGGTAGTCATGGTTCCATATGGCGGTCGCCTCTCTACTTTTGTGGCCTGACAAACTTTACATCTGGCCACATACCGTTGAATATCGGCACGCATTTTAGGCCAAAAATACCTCTGTGCCACCCGATCGTATGTGCGACTTGCACCCATATGTCCCGCTGTTGGCTCATCGTGACATTCTTGCAGAACCTTTTTCCTGTCCCCTTTGTTAATCACTTGTTTCCATGAGTTTCCTTTGAGATCCGAATAACGATTGGAAACTCTTTTCCACAACAAGTTGCCCTCTATCCGCCAGTCTTTAAATTGATCTGGATTGTTTCTTACCTTATTCATCATTCCTAATACCCATCTATCTTCTAACAACTTATCGTTCACAACTGCCGCTACTTCAGGAACCGACCTCGACAAAGCGTCTGGCACTAAATGTTCTTTCCCCTTTCGGTGAACGACGTCATAATCAAACTGCTGAAGCCGCACTGCCCATCTTGTGAGTCTCCCTGCCGGATCTTTCAAGTTATTTAACCACACTAAAGAATGATGATCGGTGACTACTCTAAATTTGGTACCTTCAATATATGGCCGCAATTTCTCTATCGCCCACAAAACGGCCAGGCATTCCTTTTCAGTGGTCGAATATTTCCTAAATTCTTTTGATGTAACGAAATCTGTAATCGGACCACAAGTGACTCTCCTCTATATTTACCATTTAAAAACATTAACCAAATGTTTAGTGACTCTCCTCTATATTTACCATTTAAAAACATTAACCAAATATTTAATCCGTAACATTTTAAAAATGTCACGCAATACCGCGGGGAACGCTCGAAGATTTTGCCCGACCACAGCCGAAGACGGTCGTGGTAAAGAACAGCGCCACTCGTTCAATTTCTATTGCGTTCCCTCGGCTACGGAACGAGACGTAGCCTCACGGATAATGAGGGAAAAATGTATCTATATATATATTTTTTTTGTTTACACACGAGAACCAAATACTCTATTCTAACCAAATACTCTACTCTAGGGAGAGCCACTTTCTTTTTCTTCACTTTCTGGAGAGTCACTTTCCTTTTATCACGCAATCAATTAAATTCACCAACGATTCGTTTGAATTACATTACACAATATTATTCATGAAAAATCAACCTTGTAACAATATAATAATAATAGAAACAAACAAACAACTACCTGTGGGGGCCCCCTCTGGATGCAGTCCGTCGATCCAAAACTCGTACTTCGTTCGAGATGCTTGCTTATTCGGTTCTTCGTTCTTCGTGCTTACAAGGAAGAAATCTTGAAAATACAGTCACTGGATAAAGCCGACCATTGTGGTCGTACAAGAGAAAAGAAAAGGCCTCGAGATGCTTGCTTATTCTGTTCTTCATCAACGTTCCCCCTTCCTTTTCTTCAACTTAAGTCCAGAGCAAATGTCGCTGCAACTCTACCTTAAATCCAGAGCAAAAGTCGCTGCAAACAAATGCCAATTAACGAGATGATATTCGCTGTCGCTATCCACTATTGTGTGAAAAATCTCCCGATGGTGATGATTTGAATGACCAAATAAATTGGTAAATAATCGGTTTGGTCACACCGCTGCGTCGCTGGACTCGTCACCAGGTGTTATTTTTATTGCCTATCTGGTTCCAAATTAACGATTCTTGTAAACATCCACCTTTTTCTTTTTGATTCAGCACAATTGTATTAAATACAATTATTCTTGATCGAACCCTCCTCGACTCGCTCTCAAACTCAACTCAATTATTCTTGATCGAACCCTCCTCGACTCACTCTCTAACTCAACTGCTCAAAAACTACATTTTTTTTTAACTCAAATTTTCAACAACTGACTTTTTTTTATTTTAGCTTACTGAATTCCAAAAATCTATGCAAACATCACAGTATTAATTTGAATTTGACAACAACATTATTAATGAACATTTATTTTTTAGTTTTCAAACAAACCGTTGGTGAAGTAGAGCAAACGAAATCTGTAATCGGACCACAAGTGACTCTCCTCTATATTTACCATTTAAAAACATTAACCAAATGTTTAGTGACTCTCCTCTATATTTACTATTTAAAAACATTAACCAAATATTTAATCCGTAACATTTTCCCCCCTCACGAAAAGAATTTCCTGAAATTCAATTGATGTAACGAAACCATTAACGTGTTAATTCATGCTAATTATATCTGTCTTAGTTTATCTCAGTCTACGTATGGTTTAAGATCCTTGGCATGCCAGCGTCCTGCCTCACGCCCTTCGAGATCCACCAACTTAAAAATAGATGAAGTCTCGCGCTGCACAATTCTAAAAGGTCCCAAATATTCTGGAGCTAGTTTCGCAGAATAAAAATGAACTGCGTTGGATTGGGCGAAATTACGCCTCCAAACCAAGTCATCTACAGAAAATGGAGGAATCCTTTTTCGGAGGTTATATCGCTGCATACTCTTTCCTGTGGCCTCCTTTAGATGCTGAAGTACTACTTCCCGAATCTTCATCAGTCCCTCCAACCCTACGTTTTAACGTATCTGGATGATATCATCATCGTCACCCAGACGTTCGACAAACACTTAGAGATACTCCAGGAGGTATTTAAACGGCTAAGGGAAGCAGGCCTTAAACTGTCCCGGAATAAGTGCCATTTCTGTCGTCCTCAACTAAAATATTTGGGATATCTGGTTGATAAAGACGGTTTAAGCGCCGATTCCGAGAAAGTGGAGAGTGTGATTAATATACCCAGACCCCACTCGGTGAAACAGATTCGACAGTTTTTGGGTATGTTATCTTGGTACCGGCGGTTTATACCGGATCATTCATCATTGGTGTCACCACTGACGAATCTGCTTCGGAAAAACCAGCGTTTTCAGTGGACTTCTGAATGTGAACTGGCTTTCAACAAATGCAAATTGAAACTGGCTTCTACTCCGATTCTGTCATGTCCAGACTTCAACTTACCATTCATTGTCCAGACGGATGCTTCGGACGTCGGGTTAGGAGCAGTACTAAGTCAAGTTTTTCCGGAAGGTGAAAGAGTTATTTGTTATTTGAGTCGTTCCCTAAACAAAGCAGAGAGGAAATATTCGACCACTGAAAAGGAATGCCTGGCCGTTTTGTGGGCGATAGAGAAATTGCGGCCATATATTGAAGGTACCAAATTTAGAGTAGTCACCGATCATCATTCTTTAGTGTGGTTAAATAACTTGAAAGATCCGGCAGGGAGACTCACAAGATGGGCAGTGCGGCTTCAGCAGTTTGATTATGACGTCGTTCACCGAAAGGGGAAAGAACATTTAGTGCCAGACGCTTTGTCGAGGTCGGTTCCTGAAGTAGCGGCAGTTGTGAACGATAAGTTGTTAGAAGATAGATGGGTATTAGGAATGATGAATAAGGTAAGAAACAATCCAGATCAATTTAAAGACTGGCGGATAGAGGGCAACTTGTTGTGGAAAAGAGTTTCCAATCGTTATTCGGATCTCAAAGGAAACTCATGGAAACAAGTGATTAACAAAGGGGACAGGAAAAAGGTTCTGCAAGAATGTCACGATGAGCCAACAGTGGGACATATGGGTGCAAGTCGCACATACGATCGGGTGGCACAGAGGTATTTTTGGCCTAAAATGCGTGCCGATATTCAACGGTATGTGGCCAGATGTAAAGTTTGTCAGGCCACAAAAGTAGAGAGGCGACCGCCATATGGAACCATGACTACCAGGGTGGGTCAAGCAAAAGAACCATGGGAGATTATCTGTATTGATTTAATCGGTCCTTTGCCTCGATCGACACAGGGCAACACATATATTTTAACGGTAGTGGATTACTGTACGAAATTTCCTCTGATATTTCCACTAAGGCAGGCAACGGCCGCACAAGTTTCCAGACTACTCGAAGATAGGGTCTTTTTACTGTTTGGAGTCCCTGCGGTGATAGTGTGTGATAACGGGGTACAGTTCCGGTCCAAGGAATTACAGACACTCATGTTGTCATATGGTACCCGGTTGCAATATACAGCCTTCTATCACCCTCAGGCAAATCCGGCAGAGCGTATAAATCAAAATATTAAACGTATGCTTCGGGCGTACGTCGGTGAAAATCATCGGAAGTGGGATCGTGATTTACCAAAGATTGGATGTGCGTTACGCACATACACACACGAGGCCATGGGAGCCACACCTTATTTTGTGAATTTTGGTCGAGAGATGATCGTTTCGCGAAAGGGACCACAACCTCCATGCGAGGATGAGTTAGTCAGAGATCCGGTACAGAGGGCGGAGGGACTGATGAAGATTCGGGAAGTAGTACTTCAACATCTAAAGGAGGCCACAGGAAAGAGTATGCAGCGATATAACCTCCGAAAAAGGATTCCTCCATTTTCTGTAGATGACTTGGTTTGGAGGCGTAATTTCGCCCAATCCGACGCAGTTCATTTTTATTCTGCGAAACTAGCTCCAGAATATTTGGGACCTTTTAGAATTGTGCAGCGCGAGACTTCATCTATTTTTAAGTTGGTGGATCTCGAAGGGCGTGAGGCAGGACGCTGGCATGCCAAGGATCTTAAACAATACGTAGACTGAGATAAACTAAGACAGATATAATTAGCATGAATTAACACGTTAATGGTTTCGTTACATCAATTGAATTTCAGGAAATTCTTTTCGTGAGGGGGGAAAATGTTACGGATTAAATATTTGGTTAATGTTTTTAAATAGTAAATATAGAGGAGAGTCACTAAACATTTGGTTAATGTTTTTAAATGGTAAATATAGAGGAGAGTCACTTGTGGTCCGATTACAGATTTCGTTTGCTCTACTTCACCAACGGTTTGTTTGAAAACTAAAAATAAATGTTCATTAATAATGTTGTTGCCAAATTCAAATTAATACTGTGATGTTTGCATAGATTTTTGGAATTCAGTAAGCTAAAATAAAAAAAAGTCAGTTGTTGAAAATTTGAGTTAAAAAAAAATGTAGTTTTTGAGCAGTTGAGTTAGAGAGTGAGTCGAGGAGGGTTCGATCAAGAATAATTGAGTTGAGTTTGAGAGCGAGTCGAGGAGGGTTCGATCAAGAATAATTGTATTTAATACAATTGTGCTGAATCAAAAAGAAAAAGGTGGATGTTTACAAGAATCGTTAATTTGGAACCAGATAGGCAATAAAAATAACACCTGGTGACGAGTCCAGTGACGCAGCGGTGTGACCAAACCGATTATTTACCAATTTATTTGGTCATTGAAATCATCATCATCGGGAGATTTTTCACACAATAGTGGATAGCGACAGCGAATATCATCTCGTTAATTGGCATTTGTTTGCAGCGACTTTTGCTCTGGATTTAAGGTAGAGTTGCAGCGACATTTGCTCTGGACTTAAGTTGAAGAAAAGGAAGGGGGAACGTTGATGAAGAACAGAATAAGCAAGCATCTCGAGGCCTTTTCTTTTCTCTTGTACGACCACAATGGTCGGCTTTATCCAGTGACTGTATTTTCAAGATTTCTTCCTTGTAAGCACGAAGAACGAAGAACCGAATAAGCAAGCATCTCGAACGAAGTACGAGTTTTGGATCGACGGACTGCATCCAGAGGGGGCCCCCACAGGTAGTTGTTTGTTTGTTTCTATTATTATTATATTGTTACAAGGTTGATTTTTCATGAATAATATTGTGTAATGTAATTCAAACGAATCGTTGGTGAATTTAATTGATTGCGTGATAAAAGGAAAGTGACTCTCCAGAAAGTGAAGAAAAAAAAAGTGACTCTCCCTAGAGTAGAGTATTTGGTTAGAGTAGAGTATTTGGTTCTCGTGTGTAAACAAAGAAAATATATATATAGATACATTTTTTCCCTCATTATCCGTGAGGCTACGTCTCGTTCCGTAGCCGAGGGAACGCAATAGAAATTGAACGAGTGGCGCTGTTCTTTACCACGACCGTCTTCGGCTGTGGTCGGGCAAAATCTTCGAGCGTTCCCCGCGGTATTGCGTGACAAATCATAACGGTTGTGTGGCTTTAATAAATATTTTTAATAAACGAATTTGGGCATTAAAAATGGAGTATTTGTGTAATGTAGCTCACAATCGCTCTATTTCATGAGCTTAAAGAACACATGTGATCCTCCGTAATCAACCCCACCTAGTGTGTCAATAAATCAATTTTCATTTTCTTGGACTGATAGGGTTGCACTGTTAGACTGATTTCAACGGCTGGATTTCAACTTTCAGCAGTTTATGCGAAAATTCAACACTCTTTTTTCAAATTTGGTGTTGCTTTCTTCTTCAGATGAACTTCAGCATAGAGGGCCATAAATATTCGAAACTTAAAAATTGTTTTAAAAATTGAAATAATTTATTTTTTCAGTGTTCAAAATGAATTTTTATAAAACTTATTTTTAGTTTTTATTTACACGATATTTCTATAACAGGTTTTTGCAAGTTCGATATTTAAATGTTTCGAAATTACCCGACGCAAACTTTTGAAGCTACAACTTTTAATTTGCCAGCATTTATTCAAAGCTACGAGATATTGTCATTGAAGATATTGATTTATGCCGATGGCTAGCACACATCATGCTAGCTCTCCAAGCACAGCTTAGAGGTCTGGTGATATGCTTTACTATGTCAGATGTATCTACCAAATAACTCACCAACCCAACCCATTTTCCTTACCTCTCGAGTTAAAGGAGCCAGTAGTGGTTGAGATCAGTTTCTATTCGAAAAAGTAACACATCGATTTTTGCTGGCCGAAAAAAAGGTTCTGCAAAACTCATTTGTTGCAAAGTTTTCTTCGCCAAAAATGTATACCAAAATTCATCTCAAAAAATATTTCTAGGCTTGTGACTACTTTCAGGATAATTTTTTTCTTCCACTAATGTTTTTTTACAAACTAAAAGCCAAATATGAAGTTGATCATAACATTTTCTGAACATCGTCCATCATGGATAGTCAAAAATGATGGACATCGTTAATTAATCGGCATAATTTTCATGGTGGTTACAGAAACTACTATCATAATTGGATCTTCTTCAATTTATCTGTATGGCATAGCACATTTAAACAATTAAAAAAACAGTTAAACAATGTAATGAAATCTTTGCGCCCACTGTGGTCTATAACACACGAGGAAAATCCTGGAACACTATACTTTTTCGAAGATAGCTAATATGACAAATTATTGCATTGTTACTATTTATACGACAATTTTACATGAAATTAGCTGAAGCTAGCTTATAATTAATTCCATTCACTATATAAAAATCGTTTTGATTAACTGCGCCGAAACTTATAGCTTTTATTATTATTTATTTATCTATAAGCTTTTATTTTGATGAGCAAGATTTAAGAGGCAAAAATTACCATAGCTGCCAGCTCTATATTAATTTTCTAACAAAATTTCTACCAGACTTGACTCGCATCGGAAATTGAAGGGCATAAAGCACTAGTTGTTAGATTTTAATTTTTAAAATGCCACGATTGAAACAGGATTATCCAAATTTTCAAATCACTTCTAACAGATCTGCTCCTACTCAAAAACAACACATCCTGCTAATTTCATATTGATATGATGATTCGGTCCTGAGTTCTCGTGAGCAGAAGTTTCAATCTTAACTTAACGTGAAACAGATCGGGTATATTTTTGGCTATGGTGCTAACACAGGATTGCCAGCACCAGATATTTTCTCAAATATTGCACCAACATATGTTTCTATTATATATTCATATACAAAGCATTTACAATAAAAATAAGGAACCGATGTTGAAATTTTCTGAGTTTTGAAAATTTTTCGGATGACACCCTCAAACATGGTTTAATCCCTTAAACTTTCGATGAAATCCTTGAGTGAAGACGAATCTCAAAGGATAGGTTGAACTTGTTGAGGAAGACTGATTGCTGCTTCGTTGGAAAAGTGCTGCCAGCACTGAACATTAACACCATTTATGTTATAAAATATGCTCTCAAGAAATAGTTTCGGTTGCTTTGGGTAAGAAATGGTTGAAATGATACTACAAAAAAGTGTATTACGTCTTTCCACAATTTTTGGTCACTCAAAGACAATTCCTCGAATTTCTCTTCTACCGGTTTTTATGCCCTAGAGTTTTTACTAATGTTCTTCGAACATTAGTATTAAAATCAATTCGGCCAAAAATTCATATTTCCATATATATATATATTTATTTATATATATATATATATATATATATATATATATATATATATATATATATATATCGTCAAAGAATTTCAGTGAGATAATCTCGGGAACGCGCCATCCGATTGAGCTGAAACTTTCAGAACACATTAGTGTATATGCAGAATAGGTTCAAATTTCACTAAATGTCAATTATCTTTAACCCTTTGGCGCCGGCGGCCATTTAAGTGATATTTTTAATATACCTATTATTCCGTACACAAATAATCTTTGCAAAAATAAAGTTGACGAAATAAATTTCGAACGTGTTTTACATGTGAATCGGATATTTTTTTGGATTTTTTTAACCCCATGTGTGCGCTAGGTGCCTAAAAAGAGAACGGGAAAATTTGAAAATTTTTAAATTGCGATAATTTTTGACAGAGCCATTCAATCATTACGAAATTTTCAGGACATATTGATATTATTTAATTGTAAATTTGTGTATCTTTAAATGAGCGTGTTGGCAATCCTGTAGCTAGGACAGGCACTGAAAATGAAAACCTCCATATCATCGTCTCTCTTGAGAAAATGCCGTTTCTTCAAAAAAAAGCCACTCATATGTAAATCTTATGCTTTGTTTACATAGCCAAAGTAAAAAATTTGATATGGTTCAACGGGCACGCCTGGTAACCCTTGCCCAATTTACCTATATTTTTAGCATCAAAAACTTCTGTTCACGGAAACTCACGATCCGATGAGCAGAATTAATTGAAATATACAAATGTATTGGTCTTAAATAGGACCAGGTCTGATAGAAGTGCTTTTGAAATGCGGGTGATTCTGTGCCAGTGGTGCCATCTTGAAAAATCACTAAAGAAGATAACTGCTTTTAGCCCTATAAATTCTGATTCAATCGTTCGATTTTGACGAGATTCACACAGTAACTGAACTTTACTTTCAATCGCGTTTGGTAGAAATTTGGTTGAAAACTTCGGTTGGAGCTGCCAGCTATGATAATTTTGGTGTCTCAAATTTGAAAAAATAAAAATTTGGAAGTGAAAACATTCAATTCATCGAATATCTTAAAACATGTCCGTTTCTTACAATAAAACCAATCTGTATACAAATCTTATGCTTTATCTACACGTTCAAAGTAAAACTTTGGAAATTTCATGTCGGACAAGAACGGTAACCCTTTCCCAGTTAACTTATATTTTTAGCATCAAAAATGTTGAATTGTGGGCAGCTCTGTGCCATGGGTGCCATCTTGAAAAATTACAAAGAAAAAAAAACTGCTTTTTCCCGTATGAAATGTGAATTAGTTACCGGATTTTCATGAAATCAATACAGTAGCTGAATCTTACTCTAAACCCTGTTTGGTAGAAATTTGGTTGAAAAATTCGATTGGTGCTGCCAGCTATGGTAGTTTTTGTGTCTTTGGTTTTGAAAATTCGCTCAGGAAAATAAAACTTTTTGCCCTATAACTTCCAGTGCAGTCATGAAATCAATACGAATTTCATACAATTAATGGAACCTATTATAAAAATTATTCAGGCCAAATTTGGTTGAAAAGTCACGATAGGGTTGCCAGCTATTGTTGGTTTTGTGTTTAATTGCAAAATCTTTATTAAGCGGTTTTATCGTAGAATTTTCAAATGGTAAAGATATTGTAGTGACAATAAACAGCAAATATTAAGTTTCCGATTATTTGAAAAAACTCGCTGCAGGTAACCCTAAATTACTTTATACTCCTATAACTTCGAAGGTAATATAACAACGTGAAGCAGATGTGATATATTCTTGGCTTTGATACTGGCAAAAGGTTGCCAGCACGAGTCGGTTGTGCTACTTTTGTATCAATAAATGCTTACAGTTAGTATTCATACCGGAAACATTTACAGTGAAAATAAATAACCAATGTCTCAATTCCCAAAGTTCTGCAAATTTTTTGGATCGCAGCCCCAAACACCAACTTCAGTTACAGTGCTGCAGGCACTGAGCATTTTCTTCATTGATGTTATATGAAATGCTGCTTTCAAAATTTTGTGAAATAAGCAACTGATAACGAATATAATTAACCCGTGTTTTGCTCTCATAAACGTTGAATTTCATGCCAGTGGTAATATCTGAAACCTTCTACCATATGAGTTACAATGCATTCTTGAGACCAAAGTAAAACGTGGCATTTGAAACAGTTTGGCCGTAATAAGCAGCTTATGTGGTAGAATATGCACTCAAAACCTGCACGATTCTTCTACTGTTCTTCGAACATTAGTGTTTCTAGCGGTTCAGGTGCGCTAGAGTTTTTTCTTTTGGAATGCTGTAGCTGCTTATGTGGTAAATCCACGTTGCTTCCTTTTCACTCGAGCATAGGGTCCAACGGCTGGGTCAATTATAAAATCGTACAGCACTTGCGTCCATGATGTGTGTTGTGGAATTGTATCCTAGAATTCAGGAGCGATTTGGTCTTCCAGAAACAGCTGGAAAGTCATGATGCTCGTTGTGATATCCTACGTTGTATGTTACCGAATTCAGAGGCCCGTAATAAGAGTACGTTTCGAAACCCTTGGCAAACATGTAGTGCACTGATATAAATGAGTAGAGTAGAGTAGAGGACGCAGACCGCAGCAATATACAATGAATATGCCGAACAAAAGTTGGATCGTAAGATTGATGAGTTCTCGTTCATTTTGGGTTTTGAGTTTATGATCAGCGGACGAAGCATGTAGAAAAACGGTT
Organism: Nemotelus pantherinus; assembly: GCA_963978885.1. NCBI lineage: Eukaryota > Metazoa > Arthropoda > Insecta > Diptera > Stratiomyidae > Nemotelus > Nemotelus pantherinus. Next base: position 221,640,048 of record OZ022264.1, read on the forward strand.
GCAGCATGACCCAAAAAAAAGCTTCCCAACCCAAAAACAACTTTGCTTCGAGCTGCGTTGGGGTATCAGTATCAAACACTTCGTCTCTTTGGTACCTATGATGCTCCAAATGATACTTCTTGAACGATATTGACATCGGGACACCGATTGGTAGGCTGCAGAAAAAAATCCTGTGAGTCGATTCGTCATACGCCATCCAAAGGCCAAATTATTATCCTAAGCTTACTACTGTAATAGCCTTTAATTACAAAATTCCCTGTCTCCTTTCGAACCGTAACAGTAATTTTACTTATATCCTTTGTTTGTACAAAATCACGCTGTTAGATATGCATTTGGAAATAAATTTATTTATTAGATACATTTATTATTTTCATACAACCAGATACATTTATTTATTATTTTTGAATGAATTATTTAAGCTACGAGATATATATATATAGGTGAAATAATGTTGGATTATTTATGTATTATATATTTGATTGAAATTTTCGTTTGATTTATCACTTCCAATAAACGACTGACCATTGACCAGCTTAATTTTCTGTGGACTGACCGACTTCATTTAAACAAAACTTTAATGCATCCACTTTTTTTAAACAAAACTTTTGAAATCTGACGAGTCATTACGAGACTACTACGTTCAACGATGATCTATCAAATTGAAAACCAATCGATCCCATTAATCACTAGCAAGTAATTTAGAAAATTAAAAAGAGATTTCAAGTATTTCATATCCTTTTATTACTCTTTTATAATATAATTTCAAATCTACAGCATTGAATAATGTAGGTACAAAATTAATATATCTATAGGAAATTTTCACTGTCGTGATTCGAGCCCACATAAATAATTTCTCATTGCTTAAAATCCTGACCGACACTATAACGCGAGGTACTATTATCATGAATCATGCTAATCTGTCATTTTTTACTCATTGTATTCAATTGTCCATTACGACCATAATAGCTCGCTTTTATTCACATAACCATTTCACGAAATTAAGAATTCGTTTCAACAATCTTGCAATAAAATCATTACTAATATTTTCGCTCTTTAACTTTAAACTTGCTGAAAAAATGGCCTGACTAGTATCTTCTCTGTGACCAAACAGCAATGAATAATTCATTGCAGCTCTCTGGTCGGCCAATATTTACCACCGAATTATTAATTTCAGATAATCCATTGAAAATGAATCGGACACAAAATTTCATAACGCGCGTATGATTGTTGGTGAATTAAAATTTCCCCGGCTTATGTTCAATGCAAAGTGCAACGAACGATTTACAACACAAACTCTAGAAATCGCAATTCCGTGTATCCGCTACTCACTACCTTTCTTGATTAGTATTGTGGCCGTGTGTTTATTATGCAGATGAAGCTCTGAAGTATTCAGTATATCATATTTGAATTTTATTGAGAGTATGAATGAGTGTCATTGACTTTGTTTACATTCATTTCGAATTCCGTATCATCTGTATTTCGAGCCTGGCGTTATAGATGAACCAGAAACGCACTTTAAAGCTATTGCCCTAAGATGAAATCCGCTTTAACCAAAGCTGTACATCGATAGGCCTGCACAAAGAAGGTCAAAGGTGTACTACTCCTAGGGTACCTCGTAACATCTCATAATTTCTTGATTAACCTTAAATTCAAATCGACTTACACGACATGGACTGACTCCAGCGAATTTGTATCGGATATAGTTACAGGGGCACTTGCCTTGTATACAAGATACAAGTATGTGCATAGATATCTTCATTAGATAATTAACTGAATTTCGTCAACTGCTACGGCTCAGCCTATTCACCATTCAGGCATTTCTTCGCCTTTCGCCACTTGATCATGTCCATGTCCACAGCTCGTTCGTTCAGCCCGAAATCGATCAAATTCGATTTCAAGATCAAAATCCAGACTAGTCTCGAGCTTTAACTAAATTATTGCATCGATTAATTCGAACGGATTTCGCGTTGTATAACGTAAACACAAGAAACTAGGTATTGAGGCAGTTTGAGGTTCGAAATCTTCTCGATACTCGCAATTTTGACATTGTGATATTCAAACGATGCAGGAATGTAACGGTTGAGCAATAAGTTAATTTCGCATGCAATTCGGTAACGTGACCTACTGTAAATTAGATAAGTATGCATGACGGCGACCACCAAAACATTTATGCGTTCGATATTAAAGTCATTTTTCTGATTTACGACGTTCGAATCGCCAGCGTTTGAGATGAACCAGTTACGACTGTACTGGGCGGTGGTTTGGAATGTTTTTCAAGTGCCAGGGTCTGTAAATGAAAACGTGTAAAACGTTGATTTCCACAGCTAATTAGTATGAATACTAATTCGATTTTTACATTTTTAGTGAACGCAAATTTGTATGATTTCAATAGTCGCTAATTCGCTAAGCATGAAAAATTGGAGTTTGGAAATGAACCGGAAAAAATTTCAATTGAACGGTTTCAGATATCGAACAGTAGATAAACAATTTCAGTAAATCCAATTTTCAGCGAATTCAAATGAAGCACGTGCTACTCGAACCGAATCGGATTAAACATGCATTGCACTAACTTCAATTCAGTAACGTCACAACATCAACTTCGCTTCATCTTATCGTGATTAGGGACACGATGAAAGCACTGATAGGAGTACGGTATCGATACTTTCGTTTGATACCAAGTAAAATTTTAATTGAATCGAAACTCTTCGATATTTTACTCATATCAATACTTTGATGGTGGTATCGTATCGACATGTGACAGTAAAATTTTTACATAGAAATCGACCCATCTTTTTAAACTGAGCTACGACTACGCGACAGTTATATAATGTAAACAAATGAAATATTTAAAGTTCAAGATATCTCTCAATCATACATTATCCAAACAGTTTATGTTTAACCATTAATGCAAAGCAAATTATTTAATTATTTAATAACGCTAGATTTAAGTTTATATATATATATATATATATATTTATATCAGCGGCGGCCACCATCTTTTTTCATTCCAATATATAAAGAAACCATTCTGTATTTCAATTATTACAAACTATAAAAATACAAACTATATAAATTTTAGTGAATCAAATTATCCAAATATTTCATTCACCTACTGTTTTTAAAATTCATTCATGTCTCGTCTCTATCAAAATTTGTATTTCCTTACACAAACTCGTGTGTATACAATTCAAGAGGACTTACTTCGCATATGCAATATGCGCGCGATGCTCTTTTCATATTCTCTTTCCATATTCTGTTCCACATGCAATGTACGACGGGCTAAGTTAAACTAGCCCCAAAAAAGAGAGAAAACGAATGAAAAATTTCAATGAGCGCAACGTGTCTGCATGTCACTCAGAAGAGAGAGATATAAGGAAATGAAAATGGCAGTGAGAAGTGAAGCAATTTGCCTAGGCTGAGCGTTAATAGTAGTAAGCGAATTTAACATTCACTTACTGTGCCGAACAAAAAGATAGAGTGAGATAGATAGAGAAAAATAGTTGGCTATGTGCACGCGAATTTGACAATTACTAACTCAGCAACAACAAAAGCTAAGGTATCGGGGAAACCAAGGGGAATATCTGGGGTAGCAATTCTCTCGATTTGTTCTATTTATAAATTTTACCTTTGTAGTAAAATTGCTTCACTAAATTTCGTATATGCATACGCTTGTTTCATTTCCTTAGATCTCTATGTTCTGAGGCATGTCATACGCAAAGACCGAAAGAGTAACAAATGGGCTAAGTCCGAAAATTAATCTTACATTGGTATATCGCTTGTTCGTCGTTCGCTAACTGAATAAATAGTGTGTGTAGTATCGGTGGGTTAAATTAAGCTAATTAGTTTTTGTAATTGAAGGGGAAATGATGGCTTTGCTTTTACAGTGCGTGTTGATAGCTCTGTACGTATGAATTTTATACAATATAATCGATCTTTAATTTTTAGTGACTTTTTAATTTGAATTTTTTTAGTGACTTTTTAATAAAACATTGTGTTAGACCAATAAATATTCTTTATAATGTTTTAGATTCACGCAGTAAAATCGCCGTTCTTGGGTTTGATTTATTAATTCAATTAGAAATAGTTTGAAATTAAAACAGCCTAATCATAAACCATGAAGGGTGAAAAAATACTTCCATATATGATCTTAATTTTATAAGATACATACATAATTTTGAGGTATAATTATAATCCAGAACCAGCCAAAATTAATATATAATGATGAAATATTCTGAATTTGTCATCTGCTTCCGAATTGTAAAGCTTTTTTTTAAAAGATAATATGTTTTCTTCTGTTCCCAAACAAATAATTCAATTCAAATACTTTTTGTCAATCCACTTAAAACTATAGATTCTGAAGGATGATTTAGCAATGAAAAGAATATTGAATATTTTGGGACTTTTAATTCAGTAAAATGAGTCAAAATCATTTTAATTGTTTAGCAGTATTATCTATTAGAAAACACATGCTGAAAATATCAATGAACAGGTGATAGATTTGTTTGTTCAGGAGAAAAATAGGCGCATGGAATACCTATATAATAAGTAAAAGCGAATATTTAGTAGAATTTTCCCGAACGAATTTTTTGCTGATTTGACTTATATATGCATATTATTTTTTTTTTATTTTAACCATTTATATATATATATATATATATATATATATATATATATATATATATATGTATACATATTTATATATATAAATATATATATATATGTATATATATACATATATATATATATATATATATATATATATATTATATATATATATATATATATATATATATATATATATATATATATAATACTGGTGGAATACAGCTAAAAGTTTTTTGTTGTTGACATTTACTTGAATTTTCTGTGTAAGAACACCTATTGTCGGCGAAAATTGATCAGCGCTCTAAGTACCGTTCCCTTGGCTGGAATGAAATACTGCTAAGAAATTCCAATATAAGCAAGTCCTGGTCCTTGTAGGCTAGCCCTACTCACATTGATTACCACGAGCCGCCACTGATTTATATATATATATATATATATATATATATATATATATATATATATATATATATATATATATATATATATATACATATATATATATATATATATATATATATATATATATATATATATATATATATATACATATATATATATATATATATATATATATATATATACATATATATATATATATATAATATATATATATATATATATATATATATATATATATATTCATGAAGGAGAAAAGCTGCTAATGTTGTAATATATATTTAAATGGTTAAGTATGAAAAGGCAACGACTAGGACCAATTCTACTCTCTGTATTATTTAATTTGTACACTGTCCATATATATAAAAAGACTAAAAAAAATAGGAATTCGTTTTTTTAATAGAAACCTTTTACAGCAAAATAAATCAAATTCAGCAAATGTTCTTCGATAAATTTTCACATTTACATTGCTAATCGCGAGACTCTCCATCACTCATTTTAAATGAAGTAGTGATATTCAGTGGAGCAAATGAAGCATACGATTCGATTGAATATCTGATGAATGCAGCGGCCATTCCATAATATTGGTAGATTGCCCTCGTAGCACTTTGACTACTGTTACATTATAAATAGGTGCATTATCTTTTTTGAAAGCTATAGAAATAGTGTAATTCTAATTTCAAATTTTTCCAGCAAGCCTTTCATTTTCACCAGGTCAATGATACCTTAACAAGATATTGCACCCCATACTATAATACTCCTTTTTCTTGAGTGGGGCCTGTCTAGATTTTTGCCCGGCTGGTGTTCTTAAAGACTTTGAACCTCGCCGTCGTGGAAATTATCGCCAAATTCATAACTGAGTTCCGCCCAATCAAATAGATCCTGCCTGACTAAAGATCATCGTTATCATCTCTATTACCAAAATCTTGTGCAAATAAGGCTTTGTTCTATTCTTGATAGTAAAATAAATATAAAATTTAGCGTTTCTCCATACTTTACGGATTACTTACCTTACATTCTTCTCTTACTATACATATTCAAAAACAAGAAAATAATTTCTTAAAAATGAATGTTTTTTTTGTCATAGTGTGTCCCAGAGAACTGGTTTGTTGATATAAGAGACATATTTGGAAACATATTTGCACATTGTTTCCAATAAACAAAATTACTACACTAGATCCCTCACTTTTTATCATAATTTACACAAAAAAATCTCATAAACGGAAGCGCAACGGGCCAAAATCAATTTTCTATAAAAACAGAATCAAAGCAGAAATGAAACAACGAAACTAGAAAATTGGAACGAAATTAAAATACTCTTTACACTAGTTATTTATTTAAAAAAAAATAATTTAATCAACAAAAGATATTAAATAGCAAGTTCACTAATTCAAAAATATTATCCACATTAGAGTATAAAATAGCACTGGGGCGTCTCTTTGTATAAAATCTCAACTAAGTTGCTTTTATTACACATATTTAAACATTCTGAACCAGGTGAATCATAAACATTATTGCTTACACTGTATCAATAATGTCTTCGTACAGTAGCTATCTGAAACTCAAGTGATAAAAAACAATAAATTGTTGCAAGAAATTTAAAAAAGTTTTAATGCAGATTTATTCATTAAACATTTTTATTTAATTTGGAAACAAAAACTAATCCAAGAAGAATCAGAGAATCAGTGCATGCTTTCGAAACCACTTGGTCAAATAAAATTTTCAAGATAAATAAAAATTTTTCAATTTTAATCATCCCGCAAAAAAAAACAATTCCAATTTAATCCATTTAAATTATTCATTTCAAAGTTATTAACTACAAAATTTTACATTTGCTTAAATCACCGCCGCAAAGTCCTAATCTCAATCCCGTTGAGCACGTACGGAACATGCTGGAAAAAAGGATCTGGGCTCATCATATTAGCTCAAAACCTAAGTTGAAACAGGCTCTTTATCAGAAATGGGCAAAAATAAAGCCAACCTATGCAAAAATAATTGTATAATTGATGACACACTGTTTTAAAACCATTATTAAAAATAAAGGCTACCCAACTAAATATTAACAAAAAATGTATATATAGTTTTTAAGATTTTTCATAAACTGTTTCGTTAGTGTACGAAGACTTTATTGGAGGCAAACTGTTGACTTTGTTTTATTTTCAGTTAATAACTTTGTAATGAATAACTTAAATGGATTGTTTTTTGTTTCTAAATTAAATAAAAATGTTTAATGAATAAATCTGTATTAAAACTTTTTCAAATTTCTTGCAAAAATGTATTTTTTTTTATCACTTGCGTTTCAAATATCTGCTGTACGGAGACATTATTGGTACACTTTAATTAGTAGTTTAATAGCTTAGTAGTTTAATTGCCAGAAAAAGTATCCGTACACGATCAAAATAAAGCAACATATTAAGAAATTCGTGGTAAAAAGAACTGCTACATTTTAATATTTAAGCAATAAAATTTATTCAGTAATCAAACTTCCTTATCTATAAATTTTTTATTTGGTATTCCTTTAAAAACTAGATTTTACAAAACAAAAACAAAAAATTTCACTTAAACGAACCAGAAAACGTATCCGTACATGACAATACGAATTTAAAATATTCTAATATTTTTATTATATATCAGGGCTTAATAACTTGTCGGATAGCCTTTTCGCTTGAGAACCTCCCTCAGTCGATGTGGTATGGAGACCACTTTGGCTGTATCCTGCCTGGTAATTTTACCCCATTCATCAACGATTACATTTTTCAGCATTTGAAACCATACCTTTGAAGTTATGCTGTGCTGACGGATCCTGCGCTCCAACAAATTCCACAAATGTTCAATGGGATTAAGGTCTGGTGATTGGGGTGGCGTACGCAACTGATGTTTTGTGTTGTAGAGCAACCAAAGCTTCATATTGTGTGCTGTGTGCTTGGGATCATTATCCTGCTGGAACCAAAAATCGTCACCAAGTCCCAACTGCTGCACGCTTTGCTTCATATTCGCCTTCATAATATTAAGGTAAGCGTATTGATCCATAGTTGATTCGATAAACACAATTTGGCCAACTCCTTCTGCCGCCATACACCCCCAGAGTATAACACCACCTCCACCATGTTTGACAGTAGGTATCAGATTTTCTTTTTCGAGGGCAGTACCGCTCTTCCGCCACACTAACTTTCTGCCTTTAATGCCAAATATGCAAAATTTGCTTTTGTCGGAGAACGGGACATGTTTCCAAAACTCTGGACGCCTGTTTATAAATTCATTTGCGAAATCCACACGTTTCTGCCTGTTGACTTCCGAAATTTATGGTTTCTTACGTGCTATACGAGAGCGATATCCATCTTTCTTCAGTATTTTTCGTATGGTATCCTCGTGGAGAACCTTGCCAAAAGAGTTTTCTATATATCTACTAATTGGAGAAGCAGTTACTCGAGGATTCTTTTTAACTGACTGCAATACGGTTCTTTTTTCGCGTTCAGTCAGTATGGAGGGTCGCCCACAACGAGACTTTGACACAATCGAACCAGTTGTATCAAATGTTTTCACCACATACTCGACAGATGAGTGAGTTCTGCCTATTATCTGACCGATTTCGCGGAAAGTTTTGCCTTGACTCCTAAGTTTCAGCATAATTTTCCTTTCATCAGCACTGATTTCCTTAATTTTGGGCACCATCATGTATTCTAGTGCATAAAAACTTTAAAACAACTTCATTCACTTCTAAACCTGTCACAAATCAAAGTAGAACTATTATCGGATCTGCACATGCCACTGCATAGCACGGGGAATCTCCCGTTTTGTTCTGTAGGGATACTTTTTCTGGTCAAACGTGTTACCATATATTGATTTTGTTTGAGTTTCAAGTGGTTTTAAACAGTAACTTTTATGAAACGTACTGGTAATAATGAAAAAATGTCGATTTTATGCTATTATAAAAGAAAACAGTCAAATTAAGTGGACATCTCCTTTTTAATACAACAACAACTTTGGTGTCTTGCATGTACGGATACTTTTTCTGGCAAGTGTATGTATATGTAAAAAGGCACATTTTTGACGTGAGAGTGCAACAATCCTCGTGAACAACATCTGGTCTTCTGTGCGCTGCGCATCCTCATTATGTCACTGTTTTTTATCATCTCCTATCTCCTCTTCAAAATTAACTTTTATCTAGTTTAATTTAGTTAATAAATTTATTATTTTAATGATTCTAATCTGAATCAAGGAAAAATTGCTTACTCTCGTCTTGAGCGAGCAAACAAAACGAAATCTGATGGAATAGTTGCGATTAGCGCCACACGTCGGCTGAGTTGCGCTTTTGAGCTTCCATTTTCTTGAAAAACTGTTGTAATTCGGCATCTGACTTATTTCCTTTGCTGGATGATGACTTTGAGCAGAATAGTTCTTACATCGATTGCCATATTTTTGGCGTCGCTGTGAGAATGGAATTAATGAGTAATGAAAAGGGATAATCAAGTGAAGCAAACGTACCTGCACATGTGTTCTCATCAATAAATAACCTTCCGAATTAGATCTGAATGTGTGACGTAAATTTTGTGTGCTTGATCCCGAGAACAAAGTCACGGAACGGCCCCAGACCAGTTCCCGGCCCTATCATTAGGCGTGTTTTTTTGCTCCTCTATCCAGTAGAGAATAGGATATATGCATTGGAAACAACAACAATCCTGTCCCAGTGAATTCACTAGTACAGAAAATCTATTCCTCATTTGTAGTTCACGTGTTGAAGTGTAGAATGTGCTGATGGAAAAAAGAAAAGCTCATGAGAAGTTGTTTTTTTTCTGTGAGGTGGCTTTGGGTTTTTCATGGTTATGTTGAATGTTTTGGCAGTTAGGAAATTAGAAAAAGCACTCATAATGTATAGAAAGCTAAAAGAAATAATTTTCTGTTAGTTCTTTTTCTATTTTCTATCGATTGTGGTAGTGTATATTCGTTATTTTCTTTTTTTATTTTCAGCTGTTGTGTGGTACCACAGCAAATGCAGCAACCTATGTCAGTCTTAGCGAAAGCACTGTTGTTTTATACTAGATCGTTGTTTTTGCGGCATAGTTCTATTCTGCTCTGTGCCTTAGCAAAAAAACGCACCTATTATAATTGAAATCTCCGGCTTCGTTGGAAATCTAAACTGACTGAAAATAGGTATAGTAAGTATGACTGTTGCCAGATTGGGCGATTTCTTGCCAATTAGGCTATCTTTCCGTTGCATTTGGCGACGAAATTTAATTTTGGGCTACAGGCGACTTTTTGGGCCCGACTGACTAGCCGGGGTTTCGACTGCTAAAAATATATAAAGTTGAATTCACAAATGATTTCCTCAATCTTGAACGGAAATATCTTCTTTTCATGTTTTAAATATTCATTTCATGTTTTAAATTTCAGTTGAACCTAATCTTTATTTCTAGTCTATTATTTGACCATCTGTCTAAAGTGGTCAGCAAGAAAATTGAAAATTAAATCTGTGCTTGTATGTATATATGAGTAAAGGGTTAAAATACACTGAGCACGGCAAAAATTTGGGCAAAAGCCAATGAAGTAAAATCTACTGCTGGGTAACAAATTTTCAGAGAAATATGCGAGCTCACTTTTTTATACCTATTTCTTCCTGCATCTAATACAGTCAGTATATGTTTCAGTATGATTAATAAAATAAAGACATAAATTCGAAATAAAATGCAAATAAATTTTTTCTAATTCTCTTGAATTTCAACAACAAAACTGTAAATATAATTTTCGACTGTATAAGAGTATATAAATAAACAAAAAATAAATACCCATGTAAAATGGATGCAACATTTTTTTGCATCTAATAAGAAAAACTTTCGCCATAATTTTGGCGTCCACCTATTGTGTGGTAGTTTTGGGCTCTTTTGGGCTACTTTAAAAGCCAAACTGGGCTCCATGAACGAAAATTTAGTAAAGTATCATTTGATATGTACACATATCAGTACTGTTGCAATGAGTACGGGGCTTATATCAATACTTGGTTCTGATACTACTTTAAAGTAAAAGTATCGATACTTTCTTTCGATATCGTGTCCCTAATCGTGATGCTTACACCTCATCCTTACCACATGGCTGGCCGATTTTGTTCATAATCATTTCGACCACAGTCTATGAGCAAAATTTATATTTCATCAAAATCTAAGCCTTCTCACACGATTTAATCAGATTAGATGGCACAATTTTCACGATTGACGAATTTCCGGCTGAAAGCGTTTATGTCGGTGCCGGATTATTGGCTTTATTGAGTTTTGTAATTGATTTAATATTTCTGCAGGGGGTATTGTATTGACTGTAGCAAACATTGTGTGCAACAAATGAAAGAATATGAAATGATTGGATTGTTTGATTAGATTCACTTTTCAATGCTTATTAGTTGCATATCATTTTAGTTGCATGAATAATCCAACATGAGAATCGTCAATGAATCATCTGTGTCGCGCCGATTTCAGCTATAAGATTACATGATCATGAAAGCAAATTAGTCTAATCAATCATTTGTATATCCAATATCCGACTCAAGATACATATTGTTTGCCACCAATTTTGTTCGCCTCTTCGCCATAGTCCGCTAGTAATTTTATCACTTGCAGTTTAAAGAGAGTTTTCAAATATCGTTGCAATAAATACGTCATAGATATAGACAAAGATATCAGGTCGTCGACTTGATCTCAATTGATTTGCCACAGTCTCAGAAAGTAATTGCTACTTGAATCACAAAGTCATTCGAACATTTACATGCCATTTATATTATAAGAAAATTGATGGCGCTGCACCAGTGAAGAAATATATTGTTGTGTTTTTTCCACTGAAAGCATTCTTCGTGGATACTTAGCTTTTCGCGCTTACGAATAAAATAGTTTGTTAGCTGCCACTTAACACATTTTTATTCAAACGATTATTTGTTGCAACTAAATCACGTACACACTTTTTTATCGCACTAATAACCGCTCTCTCGCGTTACAATTGACTGGATTTTAAATTTCCCGCCAGGGAACACTCAATCTGCTTTCCCTAACAGGAGTGCTATAAATAGGTATGTTCGCGTACTTTGAGTCACTAAATTTTACTGAATTTTCCTGAATCATGTGGTGGAGGGGGGCAGTCAAATGGTAGCATAGGCCACGGGGGCGTCATCGGGTGCTGGTTACCGACAAAGCAATTGAAATCCCGAGAAATGCCTGCTGGAAACAACATCTACAGCTCTGCTACTGAATCCTACCTTCGACCTCCCAGAAGATGTGATTTTACAATTTCACATCGGGTAGCTGCCGGGAGCCTTCATGACATTTCAGATCATGAATGTTGTTAGCGAAGGAGGGTGAGGGTGAGTTCCCCGCGCCTTAAATCGGGAACATTAACCAGACTGGCCCTCCAGGCTGGGGGTTGGACAATGGGCCAATAACCCGTTCCCGTAAAACTTGACTTATTCAGGAACCTGATACTTCGCCTCGGATACTTGGATTGGATCAACGGAAACGAACACGCAAACGAAATATGGATTACTCTATTGGAACCTGGAACGTGCGAACCCTGTACAGACCGGGGGCCATCAAAGCCCTCTTGGAACAGGTCACTCACTACAAAATAAACATTCTCGCTGTCCAGGAAACGAAACTATTTGGTGCTGAGATTATGGACATGAGATCGTACACAATCTTCAAAAGCGGAAAATCATCGGGAAGTCACGAATTTGAAGTGGCCTTCATTGTGGACAAAAAAATGAAACCGCAAATAATCGACCTCAAGCCTGTCAATGAAAGATTGTGTGCGAACCGCATTCGTGTAAAGTTTTTTAGCATTTGGCTCATTAACGTTCACGCCCCTACTGAAGATAAGGATGAGGCAGTGAAAGATAATTTTTACAACCTTCTGGAAAGGTTATATGATTCACTGCCATCAAATGATGTGAAAATCCTGCTGGGCGCCTGCAACGCAAAAGTTGGAAAGGAGGAAACACATCGCGGAACCACCGGCCAATTTAGTATCCACGACCTATGCAACGACAATGGACAACGACTTGTCGACTTTGCGAGTAGCAGAAACCTCATCGTAAGCTCCACGTGTTTCCCGCATCGCGACATTCACAAAAGGACATGGGCATCCCCGGACGGCCGCACCTTTAATCAGATTGATCATATTCTGATTCAGAAAAGGTGGGCCTCCAGTATTTTAGATGTGCGAACCTTCCGTGGGGCCAACTGCGACTCCGACCACTACTTAGTAAAGACTCGATATCGATGTCAAATATCACTGTCGTATGAAGCCAGAGCAAGTTCAAGACGCAAGTTCGATGTCGACAAGCTTCAAAATAAGACGATGGAGGCCGAGTATAGATCTGCTCTGGAAATGGAATTAGCTTCTACTCCTAACACCACATCTATCAACGAAGTTTGGACTACCATCAAAAGCGCAGTGAATGCAGCAGCCGAAAAAGTAGTGGGATACACAGCCGGGCAACGCAGAAATGAATGGTTCGACGAGGAATGTCAAGCCGCGCTGGACGAAAAGAATGCGGCCTACAAAATCTACATTGAGCGACCGACTAGAGCCAAGAAAGAAAAATACGACGATCTTCGGAAAGTAGCTAATAGAATAATTAGACGTAAGAAACGAAAGCATTTTGACAGCATGCTGAATAACATGAATGACAACTTTATGGCTAACAATACTCGACAGGCGTACAAAGTAGTGAGGCACTTAAAACAAGGCCTTAAACCACGAACTGGCCTATGTAGGGCTGCCGATGGAAGCATCATAAGTGGCTTAGAACAAGTGAAGGAAAGATGGGCGTCCTATTTCCAGCAATTACTGAACGGAAATGTCCCCGCATCCGACGAACCGCCATCACTAATTGGTACATAACCTGACTGTGCCTCATCTCACCCTCCTACACTAGATGAAGTCCGACAGGCCATGGACCGCTTGAAACCCAACAAAGCACCGGGCATCGATGGGATCCCCGCGGAGCTCCTGAAGAGAGGCGGGATTTCCGTTTTAAGGGCTATCCATGGATTGGTGACAGACATATGGCAACAAGAAACGATGCCGGATGAGTGGCGAAAATGTGTTATATGTCCCATTCACAAGAAAGGAGATAAACTGCTATGTGAAAATTACAGGGGCATATCACTACTTTGTACGTCGTACAAACTCTTGACAAAAATTTTAGAGTTAAGGATTTCCCATCACGCTGAGAAAATTCTCGGTGAATATCGAGGTGGTTCCAGACGTCAAAGATCGACAACTGGCCAAATATTTGCGGTCAAACAAATTTTGGAAAAATGCTGGGAATTCAACAATGATGTTCATGAAATATTCGTCGATTTCAAACAAGCGTACGACAGCATCAACCGAACTGCATTATATAACATCATGCTGCAGTTCGGAATCCCAGCAAAGTTGGTGCGCCTGGTGAAAATGACCATGACCGACTCCACGTCGCAAATGCTGATTCAGAATAATATGACCAACTCGTTTTCAACGAATACAGGGCTAAAACAAGGGGATGGATTAGCTCCTGTACTCTTTAACTTAGCGCTTGGGTATGTCATCAGAAAAATCCCCGTTGATACGAGAGAAACTTTATTATTTAAGTCGACACAGCTAGTAGCTTACGCTGATGACATCAACATTATGTCACGTTCGTTCAATGACGCCAAGGAAGTATTTGTAGCTCTAGACGAAACCGCCAAGGAAGTTGGTCTGCAAATTAACGAACAAAAAACAAAAGTTATGACTCAATCAAGGAAAAGGACGCCAATAAAACAAAACATAACGATAGGGAACTATAACCTTGAAAATGTAGACAACTTCGTGTACCTAGGGACGAACCTCTCGAAGGATGGGATTGGGAATGAGCTTGACGATATCAAACGACGGATTCAATTAGCCAATAAGACATTCTTTTCGGTGCTTCCCACTTTGAAATCTCGATGCGTACACAGGAATACGAAGCTTCGCATTTATAAAACAATTATTAGACCTGTGCTATGCTACGGAAGCGAAACCTGGACAATGACCCAGGCGTCTGAAAAAGTCTTGAATACGTTCGAGAGAAGGGTATTGCGAAGGATCCTCGGTCCAATACGGGAAGAAGATGGATGGCGAATCCGATACAACAACGAGCTGTATACCATATATGACGAGCCGGAAATCTCTACCGTCATACGACTACAAAAATTATAATGGGCTGGCCACATCGAACGAATGAGCGACAATCGAATCCCCAAACGGTCTTTCAAGGGGCGAGCGAGCGGAGCCAGGCCAGTCGGTAAGCCACGCAAGCGCTGGGAGGATTCGATGGATGCCGACAGCAGGCCACTTCTGGGAGCACCGAACTGGAGGACGCAGTCACTGAACCGAGACGAATGGAGGCGATGTATTAAGGAGGCTAAGGCTCGGTTCGGGCTGTAGTGCCCCGATGATGTGGTGGGGGAAATTCATGAAAAGTACGAAAACGCTCTCATTGCATTTCCTGAAAATTGATAACCAAAAGTGTCAGATGTCTGTTTTTTGGAGAACAATAGTGATTATAAAGTCATCCTAAGCGGTGATAGATTATCGCCACAAAAATATTCGACCTTCATAACAACATTTACTGAAAAATATGTTGCTTAAATAATATAAAATATTTATACGCGCTACAACGTTTGACAGTTTTCAGTATTTTTCAGTAGCTCCGACCCTACTGAAATTTACTGAAAGAGGGAGATTTTCAGTTTTCAGTAAAATGGAGCACAAAAACGGCTTCAGTGCAATTAATTGCAATTAATCGTAGTACGAGAACAGACCTAATGTTAATTTTTATCTAAGTAGTGTTCAACCCACTCTGTTAAAATATTAAAAATTTAGACCTAATGTTATGTCATAATTGTAATTAAAACAGTTTGCTATAATTTTTATAATGCACTTTCCTGAACATCGTCAACTATAGTAAATCAAGCAAATTAATGGAAGTTTTGTGTGCGTACGGTGTATGTGAAGTGTTGGTTACATATTGTGCAACACCACAGTATGAGGGAAAACCTTAGTCAAAATGCAAGTTATAACTAAATATTATTATTACAACGCATCCGCGCACAAATAATCAACGTTTTATTTATATTTTAGTCAAAAATCCGCACGTGAAATCTCTGTGTATATCGATACTGCCCGGTAGAAATGTCAAAATTCCCTGATTAATTGACGTCATAGCTAAAACGATTACGTAGCATGAGGGCCCCTACTTCTAAAAGGCATTGCCGTAATACAGAATGATGACGTCAGCGAAAAAAGTCATAGTATCGCGAAAAGCACACGCAGTCTTATGGGACGTCCGCGGGAAATCGTAAATTGTGCGGGTTTTGAGAAAGGAAGTGAAGTGAAGTGCTAGTCAACAGTGAAAACAAAAATTAATGCGGTACGTGCGGTATAGTGTGAGAAATTCGCTATGAAATGTGTATCAGTTTCTGTTAGGTTATGTGATGTTTCGTGTCAATTTACTGTGGATAGAATTGATTGAGAATTTGCCGCCTATGTCTAACTGGTTCTTTGATTTATCCATAAATCGAGCAAATTCGTGGAGGTTTTGTGTGCGTACTGTGTATGTGAAGTGTTCTTTACATGTTGTGCAACACCACTGTATGAGGGAAGACCTTAATCAAAGGCAAGCTGTGACTAAATAATGTTATTAAAACGTATCCAAGCACGAAAAACTAACGTTTTATTTATATTTTAGCTAAAAATTCGCACGTAAAATCTCCGTGTATATTGTCACTGCCTGGTGGAAATGTCAAAATGACCAGCAACAATGACGTCAAAGCAACAACGATTACGTAGCATGACGGCCCATACTTCTAGCAATGCCTTCTAGAAGTACGGGCCGTCAGGCTACGTAATCGTTGTCGCTGTGACGTAATGAGTTTAGGAAATTTTGACATTTCCACGAGGCAGTGTCGATGTACACGGAGATTTCACTTGCGGTTTTTTGGCTAAAATATGAGTAAAACGTTAGTTTGTTGGGCGTAGTCGCGTTCTATCATTAATATTTAGTCATAATTTGCATTTTGTACCAATTAATTGTATCGCGACAGAAATCGACACGAAACGTCACATAACCTAACAACAGCTGATAAACATTTCGTAGCGAATTTTTCCAACTATACCGCACGCATTAATTTGTGTTTTAGCTTTTCACTAGCACTGTTCCGCATATACCACCTTGTTTTTCGCGACATTTTTCCCGATGCTTTGACGTCATCATTCTGCATTACGGCCCGTACTTCTACAAGGTATTGTAGAAAGATACGGGTAAACTGGACTTGATCATGGCCTTCATATAAAAGGCCTATCGCGACTTGCAATCTGACAGGTATTAAGCTACTTTTTAAAATGGTGTAGTCCTCTCGTTGTTAATATTTATTGGGAATTGCACAATGACAATTGTTTGACATTTCTCTGACAATTAGTAATGTGAATGGTGCTGCTCGGCTGAATCAGGGAATAGAATCTAATATCCTATTATCCGGAGATTGGTTTCGAAGATTTTGTTGCGTAAAAGATATTTCGGATAAGTCTCGTGAAAGTGATGTATTTATTGTGCTGTATACGCGAGAACCTTGCAATTTGGAATACCTGCCACCTACTCTCGGCAATGTGAATTGTAAACAATTGCCGTTTGTGGTTGGTAGGATTTATTCCACTTTAAAAATCATCAAATTTTGATAATCTGCAAATTCTTATACAAACGATATTTCGGATAAGTGTCCCGATGAATTGATGTCTGATGCTAAAGACTTTTTACATCTAAATTACTTGTGAAAGATCCCAAAACAACATTGATTAACATGACATATGAGTTTCCTCATATCTCCTGTAGGTGGATCTCGTGAATTTCTTTATAACCATAAAAAAACATCACTGTGTGGACTGGTTGGGAAAAGTAGCTTAGGTCCGCCATCTTGTAGGTTAATTGCTTTTGCGATAGGCCTTTTATATGAAGGCCATGGTTTTACCCTAGTCTCTACAGATTTGTACATGAAATTAGGATTCTCGGAAATTCGAGTCTCAATTTTGCCCGATGATGCGACGAAAATTCTGGTATCATCCCAAATCGCAATCCAATTGCAATTTCGTATAAACTAAGTTTATAAAGAAAAACAGAAAAAACGATTTTCTTTCCGCTACGAGAATACTGCTACGAAGCCCGCGAAAAGAATTGGACGTACTCACACAACAATCCTGTTTCTTATGTTGTCTAGCATGAAATTTAAAATCAAATCATAGCAAACCCTCAGCTGTCAGTCTACAACATATTGTAGTAAGAATTATCCATAATTACTTGCAAATACGATCTGAATGGAGTCCCCACAAAGACAAGACGACACGGAAAAGTTTTTCGATATTCCAACAACACCTCGGAAATTTCCAATTTCCACAAGAAGTCGTGCCAGTTTAAGTCTATTTGATTTGGCTGTTGAAGGTGACAAATTGATTTAAAAAATATTCAATTAAAAATTATTTTTATGAACCAACACTTTCAGCAGCACCGTCAAAGAAATCCATAAAAACTGAGTAAGTCTCAATGAATTTAAGAACTTGTGCATGTGTATGAACGCGATCGCAAACTAGAGCCTATTTTCAATATACATCGCTATCCTGAAAATTAAGCTGGAAATTATATTCAATTAATTGCTTAGGCAAGAAAGTACTGTTTCTTTCTCTGAACTATATACGTTCATTTCTTCCAGGTATGAAAATCGGTTACACAAAGAAACAATCGATTGGAATCATCTTCTCAAAGGAAAATTAAACGAAATCATCAAGTATTCAATGTTCGCTAATTTTAAAGTTTCCTATCGCTAATATTTGTTAATTCACAGAGCCAAAAATGATGATATTGTCATCGATAAGTCTGTTCTCACGAAAGACCAGATCGCTTACTTAGAGCTAGCAGATCGCGGTATTGAAATTGGAAAAGGAAGCGAGGAATTCCTCATCAAAGCGAGAATTTACTTGGAAGAATACCAGCAATTTATTGAGAAACAGGAACAACTTGTAGAAATAGTCGAACAACAGTTGAAATCCGCAACGTCTGACCTAATATACAGTTGTAAATACAGCGAAACCAATACTGCAAATGTAACATAAACACTGATTTTTACCGAAATTTTATATTAATACCTAATAGTACACTAAGACTAGAAACAAAAAGTCTAGTTTGCGCTTTAATCACTCCTTTCCCCACGTCGAAATATACTTCAGTAGGTCGGTGAGACCGTCAAAATCGGTTCGACTGCGAGGGGGCTCGGTTGATGATAACTTTGGCAATACGGAGCCCATTTTCAATCTGAATTCTTCGAACTGAAACAGTATTTTTGAGTTTTTCAATCCACAACTCATTCAATATACTTACATCCTTCGCCCCCGAAAGCTTCCAAACACCGTAACAAAACGCTCCGGTTCCAACGACAGCATACAATGTGCCCCATCCTAATGCGCGTACTGCTAGGCGAGATGCATCGTCCATTATGTGTGCTTGTCGTGCAACAGCTTCCTGCAAATATTTTTCATCTTGGCGCTTCGCCGAGGCAACAGTCTTGGAGAATCCAACAAGAGCAGAGAAGGCGCACAGCGACGTCAGGAACACACCAGCTGGAATTGAATTTCGTTACAAACTGTCTTATCTAAAAAATATCGAACGTACAAACCCTTAATTTTGTAATTTCGATCGCTGTCTGGTTTCGTAGCGACTTGATTTTCACTAGTATCCATTCCAAAGAAGTAACTATTTACAATTCAAGGAGCAAAGAATTTCACGAGTTCATTTCGTGTTTTTTTTTGCGACACAAGTGTGCATGAGTATTTCGGATTTGACATTTCGACCTTTTAGTTATAAAAGTTTCCTAATAGATGGCACTCAAATCAGTAAATTGTAATATTTAAATTTTTGAATTTGAAAATTACTTAAGCTGCGTTTAGGCTACGCAATACTTCCTAGTGAGAATATCACAATAGGCTGATTAGGGTAGTCCACAGTTCGGGTAATTATCTTTTCATTTGTCTCTCAAACATGTTTATTTGAATGATTTTGAGTCAAACGAGAGGGTTGCGAGCTTAAATTCAACGTACATATATTAGGTCTGTTCCCGTACTACGATTAATTGCAATTAATTGCAATGAAGCGTACTAAAACAGAGTTTTTTAGTCCGTTTTAGTACTTTTCATTGCAATTAATTGCAATTAATCGTAGTACGGGAACAGACCTATTAAAATCAATGCTTAGGTCGGGTGTGTTTACAGCGATATAGTCCGCGACCTATTTTAGGTCAGGTCGCTTGAAATCGTGGACTAATCTATCGTGGACTAAATAATTTAGGTGAAATTTGGTATTTAGTCCGCGGGCAAAGCGAGTGCTGACTCCCAGACAACAATCCGTCTGGGATTACTTGGATGGTGTGTTTGATGACGCAATGATGCACGCGGACCGTATATACTGATTGAGAAATAGAGTGAGGGGAAGAAAGGAGGTAAAAAAAATATGCGGAGCGTATGAGAGAAATTGGTAAAATAATTTTTAATTTGACTACGAATCCAAAATCTTCAATTTTATTTAGATTGGAGCCCTACAGTTCTTACCTTGATAAATTTCTTGCGATTATTACCTCCTCCTCCTTCAGGGAATAGAAAAGTCAACCGTTTAAGCGATGAATTTGATTTTGTACAAGAAGGTACTGAAAACTTTTGCATAATATACATAATACTCACTTACATAACAACATTGCAGGCAGGATCAACACTAAGTGAGCTAGCAGTAAATGAAGTGGAAAACCTAACATTTATTGCAGCATGCGGCGTAAACAAGGCTAACATCGAACAATTTCCCGTTATACTCGATGGCCACATTATGCCTCTTCCAGGCAAGTTTGCATTTCTCGAAACCTTAGATTTACTTATTAATATTAATTTTCTGTTTAATATTCAATACGAACACAATTTAAGGCTACTCTTTACAACATTCAACATTATATTTACAAAATTGATACTGATCACCCCAAAAAAAAAAAATTGTAGGCAGAACTCAACCACAGGAGTAAAAGAAGTTCACCTTGTAATCAAAAAACTTTTAAAGTAATTAATCTAATAATTTACACAAAACTTCATCAAACAAAAAATATTTTGAGCTAATAAAAAATAAGAATAACATTATTTAATGGGCTTGCTACAAATAGATTTGATTGGCATTAGCTGCAATAGCTATTCATTATCAGTCCTGTTCTTTCCAAAATGATTAATCATCTTAAATTGATTCATACTTTGCTATAATCAAAATTTTTAAAACTTTCTTGCATAAAATCAAAAAATTGTAAGAAGATTATCAATACTTACTTTGGTTTGCGAAAACATGAAAACAAATTTTGAAATGCTTGGAGGCAATAATGTTAGTATAAAATCCCCAATTGTAGATGAGCCAATTGTCATTAAAGCTGCAATACATGATAATGATTACTCTTATACTTGCTCGGATATAGAGACTTTGTATAAAAAATGTTTCCTTCAATTAAACAATCAGGGCTTAGCTGACATTAGAATAAATAAAATACTCGCAAAAACCTCCCAATTGCTAGAAAACGTCTCTCAAATATTCAAAAATGTAATTAAAGCTCAGGAAACTCAAGAAAAAGTGCTACCCCGGGTGAATCATATATTTATTTATTTATTTATTGATTTA
The DNA here is from genome assembly GCA_963978885.1 of Nemotelus pantherinus. Lineage (NCBI taxonomy): Eukaryota > Metazoa > Arthropoda > Insecta > Diptera > Stratiomyidae > Nemotelus > Nemotelus pantherinus. The sequence continues at coordinate 221,661,772 of OZ022264.1, forward strand.
TTTATCAATCAAGGCGTACATCTATAAGAAAAAGAATAAAAAAAAATAGTACATGCATAAAATTACGAAACAAAATAAAAATAAAAATAAAACAAACTATAAATGAATACAAGACTAATAAATAGTGCATAAATAAAATTAGTTATCAACAGACAACAAATAAAGTAATAAATAAATGACAAATGACAAATAAATGACTAACAAATTAAATACCAAATTTATATTTAAAATGAATATACAATGCATATATGACCTAGTTTATGCGAGAGCCCAATGTAATCCCGATTTGGGATTATCCCAAATATCGCGTCGTATAAACGGGCAAAATTGGAATTGGGATTTTATGAAATTCGAATTGCGTATAACCATAGAAACTTGTTTTGCGGAATAGGTTACACTCACATTGAAAATGTGTTGTATAAATGTGACGATAGGAAGTTTAGATTACGTTGAACATTTCAGTTAATGTACGACGAAGGCAATTACTATGAAGAGACATTTAGCGATAGCTGACGATTTTGAAATGCTCCATTCGGCGTTCCACAATGTTGTGGAAAATACAGCAGGCGGTAGTAATTTGCGGTACTTATTTATAATTAACGACTTCTATTGCGAAAATAAACGAAACGACATTAGTTTTATCCAAATGCACAAAACAAGCGCCATCACATATTTCATATGTGTAATGTGTAAATCTGCTCAAAACAAGACCCGTCATGTTGAAGAATCACATTTATTGACACATTTCATATGCACACTCACACATAGTCATCGGGCGTACACCCAACTGTTCGGGTTTAAGCTGAAATCCGAATTTGACCGTTTATACGACGTTCTGACTGGTATAATCCCAAATCGGGATTACATTGGGATGTCGCATAAACTAGGTCTATGTTAGTATGGTGGGGTATGGGGGAGATTATAAGGAAAGAGCCTTGATGATGTTATTTTTAAACGTTGATTTAGAGATCGTAGGGGAAAAGTTCTCGCTCATGCTATTGAATAGCACCTATTTATTGGCTCGTTTGCTGCATATGTTGTGTTGTGTTGGTATTAGGGATTCCAATCCCGAAACATTTTGTTAATCCCGGGATTACGGGATTAAAAAATCTCAAATCCCGGGATCCCGGGATTCGAGGTTCAAAATATAACACAACAAAATAAGTCAAGTTTTTAATAAACAGATTATATTATGTGCCATCATTTCAAAACTACAGCAATAAGTAAGCTGAAAACTGTATAAAAAATATGTTACTGAATAATTACTATTTTATTTAATTGATGCAAATAAAAACAATAATTTTAATTATCCGAGACGTTGACAGTATGAAAGCAAATATTTAAAATTACAGCTATTACAAATTACAACAACAAATCACGACAAAAAATCACAACAATAAATCACAACTCTTAACATATAAAATATTCAACACACAAAAATTCTGCCAAAGTTCATTGGTTTTTTTCGGAAGTAACACTGAAGCAATAGCAAAGTATCCAAAGTATCGTCTCCAAGCCTGCTTCTAAATTTATTCCCGATGTTGGACGCCGCGGAAACGGTCGATAAATATTGGTAAGCCTGCTCCAAACTATGCGAGTGCCACCACTTTCGAAAAGTTTCATTTCTTTTGCAATAGTTTTAATTAGATTAGTTTCTTCCGGCATTTCATGATTGATTATTTTCATACTTTTGCAGCTGTTCTTGTAGCGTTAATTGACGACTACCTTGTTCTGATTCAATATGGGTATCTACTGGGTTCTCCTCATTTCTTTGGCTAGGTTCAGCATCTAGATCATTGAAGTATTTTTTTTTTTAAATATTTGCGTTGCTTGGTTTCCAAAATAGAGATTCTATTTCACTTGGTAAATTTTTGCTGGTACAATGTAGATTCTGGAGATAGCTTAGCTAATCAGATAGCTCAGTACATGGACGCTCTTTTATTCGGTCCAATATTGCAATTTTCATAGCATTCACAAGAATGGACCGTTTTTCTCCTAGCAGCCTAAATAAAAATCTTGATGAAGCATTAGCAGTGCATAAATTTGCATCTTTGTGATTTAAGGCCACAGTCAATTTTACAAGGAGTAAAACTTCAATAAGTTTCTGAATCGAATCAAACTCAGTTCCTTTTAATCGCTCTGGATATTGCAGGCCTAGTAATGTATACTATTTTTCAAAGTGGAAAACCGTTTAAACATTGTCAAGAGATTATTTCATCTTGTTTTACAATCCAGTAAGTGAGATAATTAAATGCCTTGCTCGGATTTGACATAGTTTTGAAGATCGTTATTATTTTTCGTTGGAGCTTTTTTAAAATATAAAGCTACCCTACGAACTTTCTTTATGCATGCGCTGATGTCCTTCGTCAGATCTAGCGTGTCTTGCAGGCGACCGGGTTCAACGTAGTAAGCTGATTCAGGAGCGTCCAAATCTTCGTGGTCTTCGTCCAGATTATCAGCTGCTTCATCAACTCTTTGATCTAGAATGGACCTCCTATTATAGAGAACATCGCAAACTGCCAAAAGGATGCTATGAGCGAAACAAATATGTTGCTCTGTATTAACTAGTCTGCCTACTTTTCGCATTTCATTTGATCCATCAGTTATGATGGTAACAATGTCTTTTCCTAGAAAAACATCAAACTCAGCGAAACAATCTTTTAATATATCTAGGTAGTTTGCAACTGTCATTGATATCCTTACTCGCACCAAGCTCCAGTAAGAATTCACTAAGTAGATGTTAATATTTGTGTAGCGCCTATTTGTTGTCGAGGTCCACTCATCAAACGTCAAACTGAACCGTTCACCTGAGATACTAGCCTGTCTTATCTCATTTTTTATTATTTTTTTTTATCCTGCTTGCAAAGCCCACTGCCTTTTTTTGATTGTTATTGAAGATTTTGGTAAATCTGTGTATGCATTCGCTAGTATTAATTTCCTCAAATCATTCGAAGTAACGAATGCACTAAATGCGAAACAGTCCATACTTATTTATTTACAAACCCCTTTGTATTCTCTTGTTACTGTTACATCGGTTTGTTTTGCTCTATTCTTTACGCATTTTGATGTGAACCTGCATGCTAATTGCTTTTTCATAAATATGGATTCTATTTGCTCTTTTCGAGTCTTGCCGTAATTTGATTGCTGATTATGCTTGACTCCCGGCCCCGGAATCCAGGCCAATTTCTGATCCCGAAAATCCCGGGATTAGAACACATCAATCCCGGGATTTTCGGGACCAGAAATTAGCCGGGATCCCGGGATTGGATTCGCTAGTTGGTATTCAATAAGCAATCGTCGGGATCTTGTGACTCTCAAGGGCTGATTGAGTACAAACTTTTCTTTCAAGTAAACGACATTAACCACTTCTCTGATAACATCGAAGCTGAAGCGGTGCGTTTTTTTGCTCCGATGCAGTGCAGAGTACAACTATGCCGCAACAAACAACGATCTAGTATAAAACAGCAGTGCTTTCGCTAAGACTGACATAGGTTGCGGTATTCGCTGTGGTAGCAGAAAACAGCTGAAAAAAATAACGAGTATACACTACCACAATCGATAGAAAATAGAAAAAAAACTAACAGAAAATTCATTCTTTTAACTTTCTACACATTATGAGGGCTTTTTCTAATTTCCTAACTACCAAAACATTCAACATAACCCTGAAAACCCGAAAGCCACCTCACAGAAAAAAATACAACTTCTCATGAGCTTTTCTTTTTTCTGTCAGCACATTCTACACTTCAACACGTGAACTACAAATGAGGCATAGAATTTCTGTACTAGTGAATTCACTGGTGTAGGAGTGTTGTTGTTTTCAATGCGTCTACTCTACTCTCCGCTGGATAGAGGAGCAAAAAAACGCGCCTAATATTAATCTTCTCGACGCAAGGGGTAACAAATTAATACATTTAAGGCGATATTCGTATGATGGTAGATTACTGAAATCATAAGGGTTGAAAAGATCCCTCAAAGCGAATAGTAAAAACTGAGCAGACTCAAGTCTTTGGCTGTGAATTTTGAAAGCCGGGTTCCAGATAGTGCACGCATATTTGAGAAGAGGACGCACGAGTGAAATATATAAGGATTTAGTAACCCAAAGATTCTTAAACTCTTTGGCTCGTCGCTTAATGAAACCAAGTTGTTTACTTGCTCGGGAAAGCACTCTATCGTAATGTAAGTTGAAGCGGAGCTTTTCATCCGGGGTGACACCGAGATCTAATATGTTGTCAACCCTGCTGAGTGACGTGTTGCTGAGGCGGTACGTGTAATGAACGCGTGCAGTTTTGCGAGAGAAGCTAATTGCGCGGCATTTGGCAATGTTAAGATGGAGCTTGTTCGCGGAAAACCAATGGTCTAGAGAGTTTAGTTTAGACTGAAAAAAGGTAGCGTCAGATGGTGTCCTGATGACATGGTAGATTTTGAGGTCATCCGCATATAGTAAATGGGGAATGTCAGATAAAACCTCCAACATGTCAGATATAAAAATATTAAAAAGAAGAAAGCCAAGATGACTTTCACGTCAACTTTCTTAGAAATAAGACCTTGGAATTTCACGAATTGCAGACGGTTGTGGAGGTAGGATCCAAGCCACTTTAGTAAAGATCCTGCAATTCCGAATTGTTTCAGCTTGGGGATCAAAATGGAGTGATCAACTCGGTCGAATGTTTGCTGAAGTCTGTATAGACTGCGTCAATTTGATCACTTTTCTCCATTTTGCACAAAACATCAGAAACAAGCACCATAAGATTAGTTGTAGTAGAACGACCTTTTCAAAATCCATGCTGCTGCTCGTTCAGTCGAGCGTCGACCAGAGGAGAAAGTTTGGAGTAGATGATGATAGTTAGAAGAAATAGGCATACTGTAATGTAGCAAATAGATATTGGCCGAGGCCAGGCGAGCCGAAGTCAGACGAGGCCGCCAACATGTGGACGGCATTTGACAGCTCGTCTCGAATCGCCTTGGCTCGTGCTCAACATCCATTCCGATCGGATGTGGCACGAGCGCCTCTGACACCTGTCAAAGTCGCTCGTCTGGACAGCCCACACACTCGGCTCGCCTGGGCTCGGCCAATATCTATTTGGCACATAAGGGAGTTAACATCACGATATAAAAGGAAAATGTTTCATTTGAAATCTCAAAATTTTGTCTCTCCTAAAAGAATTGCGATTGGCTCCCGTTGGGAACAACGCTTTTGCTCTATAAAAGGAGTTTGGAAAAAGTATCGTATTTAGAACACTTTCCAGTACATTTTAATTCTAGAAACGCTGCATTATTGATTCGAATCGAGAATATTAAAGAATGTCTCTAACAGTAAGCATACCTATAATATATACGTGTGGATCCACGAGTAACTTAATTCTTTTTTTGAAAAAAAAAAATGAGAATAGAATCAAACTTCTCCTCTATTATGATGATTTCGATTGTACAAACGTTATTGGTAACAGAAGATCTATTCACAAAATGGGAGGATTATACATGTTATTGGTAAATTTTTGCGTACACTTAAGATCAAAAATTGACATTATCTTTAATACCAATGACATGCAAAAAGAACTATCTTATAATTAAATTTTGATGTCTGTTGTAAACAATATAAAACACTTGAAAATAGTGGCATAGCTGTGGATGAAACAGTTATTTACGGGATACTCACTACTTTTGTTCAGGATAATTTAGTGACTACCAACCTTTTAGGTTTTTTTAGAAGTTTTAGCGCAAACTACTATTGCCGGAAGTGTGAAATGCACAATAATGATTGTCAAAAATCAAATTTAGAAAATGCAAGCAAACTTCGTCCTCCAAAAACTTTCACTGAAGCTCTGTTTGAATCTCCAGAAAATCTAAATTTGTCTAAAGGTGTAAAGTTTCGTAGCATTTTGAATGATATTAAGAACTATGATTTAGTAGAAAATACAACAGTTAATCCAATGCATGATAGATTGGAAGAGATTTCACCATTTGCACTTTCTTTGTCTTTCGAACACATGGTGAATGAAAAACTCCTGACTTACGAAAATGTAAATTACCGAATTCGTTCTTATAGTTTAGTATAGTTATAGTATGTTTGGGAAAAATGTACCGAATTCTTAGATTTCAAAGGGATCATTCATGCTTTCTGCACCAGATTGTGGACTTTATTACTTTATTTCCCTTAGTAGGTGGAATTTAATACATACACTTTTAGAAATGATTGCCACTGCATTTGAAAAAAATGAAGTTTTAAACATAATTAAATTGAAAACAATAATCTGCCAGCATTTTGATATTACCAAAAATGTAGATGAGCTAAATTTGATTCCTAAATACATTATCCTACAATAATATTTAAAATGGGGCCTGTTTCTCACTTTTCAACTATGCGCTTTGAATGTATATCTGAAGAAAATAATTAGAAATATAAAAAATTGTATAAATTTAAGCAACACATTAGCAGTAAGGCACCAGCAAAAGGATGGAAATATTTACAGTAACATAAGTGTAAATATGGCTATTAATAGTGGTAAGCTTGTAATTTTCAAGCCTATCAACCTTCTTGAGAATAAACTAATAGTTGAAAAATTGAATTATGATAAAAGTGAAAATTTATTTGTAGTGCCTTGGGTCCATCAATATTTTCATTTACGTCCAGGAGCATATTTATGTTGACATACAAAAGAGAAAGAAAATAATTTCCCTAATATAGAATGTATATTTTTTATAGAGACATATATTATGTATCATGTGCATTCATTAAAACATTTGTTTTTAATATATGTTTCATCATAGGTTTTTAATTGAATTTCCTTTAAATAATCCAACAAAGCAAATTTATGAAAAGTCAATTTCTAGAATATAGATAACAACATGTATCTAAACCAAATAATCGGTATCCATTTCAAAGTTTTACTTGGTGTACTATGTCAAATGTTTTTACTACACGGAGAGAAATTTTGGCAGTGATTTTTACTAGAGTAAATAATATAATCTACTATTCCGAAAATTCCATATGGAAACATGAATGTTATTACAAATTTGATGAAAATTTAGAGGAAAGTAGCCAAATATGGAATACCATTTTGTTTAAGGGACATAGCAACAAAAATAGATAGAAATAAAAACACTTTAATGTTATTACTAATCAGTCATATATTTTTAAGTAAGAAATAAACAGCGTTGTTTCAAATATATTAATTGTCAAAGTAAAATTGAATACAAATACAAAATAGCAAATGAGTACCTAAATATGGAATAGGTACCCAAATATGGAACATAAGCGTAATTCATTGTTTTGATAAAAAAAAATTGGCATAAACATCTCAAAACAAAATAGTTATGGCCAATAGGGTAAAAAAGCTCAATTCACTTGCAAAAGTCGCAGATCCATATGTCAAACTCAGGACCAGCGCAATCACTATGTGTCCAAAGCCCACACATTATGCACTTTATCCAAGTTTCTCCTTTATTATCCTCGGAAAAAAGTCCTTTGCAAAACATGCATTCCGCATCGCCAGAATCAGGAGATTTGTGGCTATAAGCTCACCAGGTTCACTCTCTGGGTTAAACTGGATAACAGTCTGTTCCTCAAAGTCTTCTTCTTCAGAATAAGTCTTATTATTCTTTGTTCGTTTATTTCTCTTGTTATTCTTTGTCTTGGTCAATTTAATTTCTTTTGCTTCTCTCTTAATATTTTTATCTATCAAATCATTTTTGTAGAATGATGATGTTATAACTGCTGCTACTGCAGCTTTTCTTCCCCTGTTAGACACTTTTCTTCTTTTGTCTGGCACTGGACATATGGCATACGGAGTCACCAGATCTAGACTACTGGGGTTAAGTCTGGAAGTCGAAGGTTCAGGCTCTGCATTAGGACCTGTGTCTGTTACAGGTATTTCTGTTAGGGCTTGGTCAGTATTAGATCTAGATTCCATTATAGTCATATTGGTTGCACAACAATCTCTGACAGCATTTTGTTCCGCAGCAATGTAGTCAATATCACTGAATACATTTTTATTGAAAGGCCATAGTCCTGTCACGCGAAAGCCATTTGCTGCAATCTCACCTGTTTGTGCTTTCAAGTAGGATCTGCCGAATAGCTCCACAATATCATATGGGCTTAGAGGTCTATTGTTGTTTCTTATCCACATACGAATTTCTTCACTGTAGTAAGTTTTCAACGGCCCCATAAAAGTTTTGTCCAACGGCTGGAGCTTATGAGTTGTATGTGGAGGTAAGGATACAATTTCCACGTTATTTTCTCTCGCGATGTCTATTATAACGATATTACGAGTGTGACTATAATGGCCATCTAATATCAATAAAACCTTTGACTAAGGAGTCGGGTTGGTGTGTTGAATGAAATGCTTGAACTAATCGGTAAAGATGTTCATTTGAACCCACCCTGATGGATGAGCAACTCCAACAGATCCTAGCGGACAGCCTTTCATTAGCTGAGCGCTCATATTTTTCCTTGGAAATATAATGAAAGGTGGCACAAAATGACCAGTAGCATTCATGCAAATAACTGTTGTCATAAGAGATCCTCTTTCTGCTGAAGTAAGCGAAGCTATCTGACGTTTTCCTCTGTGCCCGACGATTTGGGGTATCTTACTTTGTACAATTGTTAAACCAGTTTCATCCACGTTGTATATACGGTTAGGTGGATAGTTATTTTTAGTGTAATCTTCTTCGAGAAGAGTGAAAAAGGCATCCACTTTTTCCTTCTGAAATCCAAATGCTCTGGCAAAAGACGTACCTGTTGGTGTCTCATCTCTTCATAATTTGTATTTCATTGCACAAATTCGTATGTATAATTAAATTTAAGAGAACTTACTTCGCTGATGCAATACATACGCGATGCTCTTTTCATATTCTCTTTCTATATAGTATTAGGCATGTTTTTTTGCTCCCCCTATCTATAACAGAACAATGCTAACGCATTGGGAACAACAGCAACTCGCCCTTTCCATAACAGGAGTTGTTGTTGTTTTTAATGAGTCTGCACTGGTTAGCATTGTTCTGTTATGGATAAGGGGACCAAAAAAACGCGCCTATTCTGTTCCACATGCAATGCGCGCCAGGCTAAGTTGAAGTAGCCCCGAAAAAGAGAGGAATCGAATGAAAAAATTCAATGAGCGCAAAGTGTGTACATACCATACGCAAAGTATAAAAGAGTAATCAACGGACTAAGTCCCAATTTTAAGCTTCTAGTGGTGTACACTGTGGCCAGATTGGGCTATTTCCCGCCAATTGGGCTATCTAAAATTTGAATTCGCGGAACATTTTTTCATTTCGCGGGTTGGCGGTTTTTGGGCTATCTATTTTCATGAAAAACTATATTTGGGCTATAGAGTAAAACCTGATAATTGGGACACTGTATGATCGGTACGGACCAACTGAACAATTGAACTATAACATCACCGCACATACAATTTCTTGAAGAAAATTCACTCTGCAATCGGCCTATCTCTAGAGCTGAACCGTGAACCAGATTAGCTGGACAAAAATTTGTTTAGAAGTAGTTGCTAATGCGACCAAAAACATTTTTAAAACCAGCATGAACAAGTGTACAAGACTGAATTTTCCAGAATTTTCCAACTGTTTAAGATCAAGAAAAATTAATCGCATAATTTCTGTATGACATTCTGCTGAAAATTCATTTAATGTGTAGAATTTGGTACGTTAAACATGGCTTCAATTTCATTGGTATTCTGATAATAATAAAATATTGATTTATAGCATTATTGTATATTTGCCCTTTGTTAGCAGCTATGAATGCAATTTATTTGATAATTTTGATGTAAATAAATCAATGTTTGTTCAGGCTACGTAAAAAAAGCTGAAAAAATCTAATACGCGAAATACAATGAATTAAATGTTCCCAAAAAGTTAGAAATAATACAAGCATTCGAAAAACAATTCCTGATAGCTTTGAAATTATCAAAAGTCAGGTTCAGCGTATTTAAAAAATAAAAGTCAACTAAAATGGACTTTGTAAAATTTCGAAGAAACTAGCAGAAAGGGGTTGAAAATAAATTAACCATACTGCCAAATAAATAAATTTTTGTACCAATGGTTTTGTAAGGCGTGTTCCAAAAATTTGTCAATATTTGGCCAGCTACTTCCCAGTAAAGTCCGTCAAATCGCTACAAAATTAGAGCTTTGTGATTTAAAAAGGGTTACAGTATTCACTCGGTACACTTTGTGGCGAAGGAGCTGATGTTTATTTAGACACAGTTCAGGAATTTCAGTTACAGCTAAGAATACTATGTGATGGTTCTGATGCTTCAAATATCTATAATCTTGATGAGACAGAATTGTTTTTTTTAGAGCAACACCACAAAAATCATTATGCTTTAAATAATAAACATGTACAGATAGAAAACCTTCAAAGCAACGTGCGACAATTACAGTGCTGTGTAAGTGGCGAAAAGAAAGATTTGGTGGTCATAAGAAAAGCCAAAAGACCAAGATCGTTCGGAACAATTGACATTAAGCGAAATTTGGTCATAACTTGGCGAGCTAACACAAAATCTTGGATGACGGGTGCGATTTTTGAAGAATGGATGTACACACTTGGTATTGAAATGCAAACAAAAAATCGAAATATAATATTTTTTGATAAAGCTGGGTGCGATAGCAGTGATAATGTGGAAGACATCAAGCTGCGATTTCTCCGCCTATTTGCACTTCTCATTTACAGCCCTTAGATCAGGGGATTATACCAAACATAAAACTAAATTACCGCACATATATGATGCACCTTATATTGTTTGCTCTGGAAAATACTGAGCGTATTTCAGCTCCACAAAATTAGCTTCTATATTTGAAGCTCTCTGCTGATTACGATCTGTTGGGAATAAAGTGTCTCCACTTAAAACTACAAAATTGTTTTTGGAAATGTGGGGTTTGTCTCGAAATCTGAGGGTCAAAAGCGGAATCGTGATGAGAGTTCAAATTCAAAGTGATTGAAACCCAAATACTCTAGCAGGCATTCAAAATTTGGCAGGAGTCGATCAATTTACGACCACAAACGAGTATCCCCCGAAAAATTGGGAAGATGTCTTGTTTAAAGGGGTTTCAACTGAAGAAGCCATATCAACTTTTGTTAATTCCGATTGTTAATTCAAATCGTAGTACTCTAAAACAGAAAATAAAGTTCGGCAGCAGAATACTAATTCCATAATCACCATAAAAAAGCAAATACGGAGCATCAAAGCTTAGGATCTCTAAAGGAACATATGAATATTTGACTCATTTTAAATAAAGCATTCAGCCATTCTAGCCACAAAGACTGTTTCTTATACTAATTGAATGTTTGTGCCACTCAAATTTGCATGCTATTTCTGCAGGCTTTTATTTTTTGTGTGGAAATTTAAAAAAAATCCTTGAAAAAATAAGTGCACCTCTACACTTATTTTTTCACGAACTCACACAGTTCCTGTAATTTATTCACGTTTTTCCTGCTTTCTCTTTTCAAATACGTTGAATAAAATTTTATCTGTAAAAAGTATCGAAAATTTTAACTGTTTCAAATGACTTCTGTGCTACAATTAGAGCATTTATGTTACTTGGTATGAATTTTATGGAAATAAATATTATAATTTAATCAGCTTAAATGAATTGATTTAGTTATAAAAACAATTATTTAGTGGGGCGGTTTTTGGGCTACAAATAAAAAATCTTCGCTATTTTGGGCTATGAAAATTTGAAATTGGGCTATATTTTCTCCCAAATATCTGGCCACACTGGTGGTGTATCGCTTTTTTGTCGTTCGCTTACAGAATGAAGCGCTCTTGAGCTCTTTAGTTTTTGCAATTGAAGAGTAAATGATGGTTTTGATTTTACAATGCTTGTTGATATTATCGTTCAGGTAGCAATTATGATAGTAAATTTTGTGCTTTGCTTAAACATGATTTAATATGATAAATAAAGATCTGTACGTATGATATTTTATGCAAAATCTTGATTGCATTAAAAATGTGTGTGGAAGTTCTATATATAATTGTTTGCAATATAATTCATCTTTGAAGACACTTTTAAAAAGTTTTTTTACGTCAAATGCGAGAAGTGACAATTTTCAATTTTCGTGCTCTTCAAAGCATAAATATTTATTGGTCAAAATTTACCAAGGTCAAAGAAGTGCCCCAAGATCAAAGGTTCTTTGCTGGAATTTTCAATCCCCGAATTGTACAATCTATTTTTGAAAGCCTGGGACATCTAATTTATTTATAAATTAATTCAATGGAATTCTTGATATGTTTCTACAATATGCCTCTCTTATTGTACTAAACTAATGAATGATGACGATTTTTATTTTTCTAGTGAGTTTTTAAAAAAATATTCCATCAGGCGAATATTCTTTATAATGTTTTAAATACACGCAGTTCATATGTTAACCTAGGATTTGATTAATTAATTCAATTAGAAATGTTTGAAATTAAGACAGCCTAATCATAAGGAAAAAAAATCCATATATGATCCTTATGTTATAGGATAGATTGATCCAGATCCAGTTTAAACCAGTCAAATCTAATATATAATGTTGAAGTGTTCTTAAATATGTTATCTGCTACTGAATTGTATAGCTTAACTGTTAGTTTAACTGCAGGGGTTTTCTCAGGAATTTTTCATGGGGGGGTGTTCAGAATTTTAGGAAGGGTGTCCCTTTGGAACAAAAGACACAAAGGTCCCTTTGCGTAGAAATTGTCCGTGCTATGGGGGGTGTATGCCAGTGGCGGCTCGTCCGGGTGGGCCCGGTCCGCCTGGCCCACCCTGACGAGCTGCCACTGGTGTATGCACTTTCCAGGGGGGTGTAGGAAAATCCCTGGTTTAACTGTCTAACTATTTAGAATTTGTAATATAAGTAAAAAAAAAAATTTTTAAATTTTAAACAGTGTAGCTTTTGATGGGAGAGGGTTTAGGAATTTGTTTACAAATAATCATAAAGGCAAAATGGTTTTCTATCAAGCAATACCTTAGTGTCCGCCTTAGAATGTATATTACAGACGCTACGGGATAAAAAAGGCAAGTGGGTCTTAAAAAATTACAAAATCGTTTAACCCCGTCTTCCTTCCAAACGAAGCTCCACCAATTTTTTACTTGGAACATCAGAGCCTACACGATGGCATATAGCAGTGCACTTATTTACGAAACACCCTGTATATGTGTATATATACATGTATATGTGTTTGATTCTCGACGAAAAATTCAATTACAATTTGAATTATAAAAAACAAAAATCGTTATAACTAGATTTAAGGACTTGTTTCAGTGAACATCTTTTAAGCTGTGAGCTGATTTTGAACATGAATTCGATTTTTTTTATTGTTGAATGAAGTAACTTTGCGTTGTTTTTTCATAGGATATAATATATAAGACTAGGAGTTGAAATATTATTCCTATTTTTATGCATGGGCTTTTCTTATTCTGAGAGCTTTTAAAAGTGTCACTCCTATCAAGTACTCACATCATATAAGCTGTCAGCTACCGTACTTACGCCTTTCGCGTCGTTCATAAGACATCGTTCTATATGGTTCATGGTTCTATATCTATCTAACAAAGTATTTGCCCTGTGGGACCCTCTGCTTACAACATTAGTGCTAAATCAACGTAATCCAAATATGCAAGCACTTACTTCTCTCCATTCATCATATCAACATTAGGTATGTAGGCATTACCTTGAAAACTATTTGAATCTGGAGCTCAGTTTATTCAAACCAACAATTTTGAAAATATTCAGAATTAATTTCAATAACTAGCTACTGTTTGTTGGGAAATACACACCTACCTACAAGAAAGCCAGGCGTTAAAAATTATTCTTGGAGCCGACGGATTTATCCTCTGAATTTTTACTGTAGGTAGGTCCCTGCCAACATTCATATATATATCAATACATACTGGAACGCGGTGGAGCAGGATCCGCAAAGTCTGATAGTTGCTCTCACAAGCAAAACGACCGAAATCGATTGGGATTCGGTACAGCGCATGACCATTTCTGGGAGTACTAGAGGCCAGGCAGTATGACGTTCCCTCAGCAGGAGGAGCTTAAACAATTTCAATGGCTTTTTTCCTGTTTCCCGACACTCATCTTACAACCATTGCTTCCAGCCAATAGTCGAAAAGACACATCCCAAACAGAACTGGTTCTCTCCGCCTGTACTTAAACAATCATTTTCAGACGACTCCACCCGTCCCCTGAGCGCGTGCAGCAAATGGAAGGCAAATCGAAACCGGTCTTTCTTCTCGGCGACAGGCTGCTAAATTCTTGTGATGGGGATGTTTGTTCAGTGTGTTTTTTTTGTGGGCGATACAGTTCGGCCCTCGGATTAGATGCGCATGAGACTTGAGCAATTGGAATGTTTCGTTAGCTCCGTAGTTGCGAGCGGTCGCTTTCTTGTTGGTGTAGTGTTGGTGAGCGGCTACTGCCCTACGTGTGATTTCTAATTTGAATTTCTTGGCAAATCCTGATACGTTGCAAACGATTCGGCTTTTCACACTGTATTCTCTGCGACTTTCCAAATCAGTGCAGCATATCCTTGAGCGGAAAACGGAAAAGCGTCGCGAGATAATTAATTATCGATGAGAGTTAACCAAACTGCCAGTGCGTGCATCGCATTTCAGCACATAAATTGTTGTCTCTAACGTTGCAGAATTTGAAAATCGCGCGGGTGAATTCGCAGTGTCATACACAGTGCTATCCAGAAAATTTGCGGAATTTTGTGTATTCCATACGTTCGAATAATATCGTGCATGTGCAACGAATAAGGAAATCATTTAGAGGTGACACAAACATAAAAAAGAACAACAGGAGGATATGGATGAGAAATAAAACAGTGAAAATTTGAGACCGATAAAAATATACAAACACCTGCATGGCGTGAATGCAATTCGCGGTATGTCAGCGATTCAGTGAACGCGCAAAAGTGATTTGAATGTGACGCGAGTGTGATTTAATGACAACCTTGTCAACTGTCATCATTCAATCATGACTTGTTGCTTGTGGAAATCGTAAAAAAGTCCATTGTATTGTTGTTTTCTTCCACTTTCACGTTTGGTGGTATATGAAAATTGTTTCAGGTATTTTTCATGGTTTATCGGTTTTTAAATATTTATTCGGTTACATTTGATATGATGAACTATTATTGATGAGTTACTCAAGGATTTAAGAATTGTAGGTAAAGGTTGCTTCGAAGTAGATAAGTGTATCTATCATACAGTGCGAAATTGTGAGTGTGATTTCTCTTCAAATTTTAGTGCCAACTGACCTAATATATGTTGAAACTGATAAAAAAAAATTAGTTTTGACTGCCGTTGGTGATTGATAAGTGAAATGGCATTCAAAGTACATAATTCCCGAGTGCAAAGTGCTGTGATGAAATGAACGAAAAAAAAACTGAAATAACATCAACGTGAAATCAATATCAACTAAGTGGTACAGTGTAAATTACTGTGGATTATAAAGCTGTCAAACGTTGTAAGTTTGCTCATCAAAAAGTTTTCAAAATTAGGCATTGAGAGGTTGCCATTAAGTCTTTGCGAATAGAGTATTTCTCCATTGAAACAAAACTATGGTTTGTTTTGATTCTAGAAACAAATTTGCCGTTTTTCTAGTAAATTATAATAGATTTCACTGATTATGTATCTCATCAAATAAGATTCTAAATTTTGAATACAACTCTGATATTTTTCTGTTCGATCTATCTGCTGACACTTTTGGAGAAGTTGGCATCTTACACTGAAAGAAAAATCTTGGTATAATCAACCATTTTCCTTAGTTGTTTTTGCGTCAACTACGGGCTATGGTTAAAACAACCATAAGAAAATCGTTGATTACTTTTATGCACCATGACGCGTGGTTGATAAACAATTTCATTCGGAGCATGAAAAACATCCAAATGTTGAAACCATTCTACTTTGCGTAGAGTAATTCCAAAGACGTTGCTCACTGAATTACGTTTGTTGAAATCAACTATTGCGAAGTAGTTTAAGTACCATAAAAACTGTTGATAATTCGAAACGTTGAAGTTTTGAGTGAATTGATGAATATTTTTCTATTTATCAACAAATTTTCGTGGTTATGAAACAATTAAAACAGTTGATTTCATGAACGTTGCGATATTTTTTGTACAACCAGAACCAACTACTTTTATATCGTTAAATTAACTATATTAACATAGTAAAAATAACTATTTTCCGTAGTTCGTTTAACGATTTTGAATGAATCGTTGCAATACTATTTAAAATAGTTGAACCAACCAAGAGTTTTTCTTTCAGTGTAAATCAATTTTCCAATCCCTTGATATATACATCTTAAAATATTTTATATGATCACTTTGTTCCTTAAGTTCACTTAAGTTAAGTGTTGAGCCAAAGTTAGCTGATACTCTCAAAATAGCTTTGCGAAAATAGCACTAATACCTTCTTGTCAGTTGAAATATGTTTTGCGCAAGTAAATATAGCTTTGAAGGTGTTACTTTGCTATCAATATCTTAGGTAGTATCACACTATAATATAACACACTACTATAATAATAACTATAATAAGTAGAGGCGAGCACATCATATTCATGTGAAGGACATATTCGTCTGCTTGTAAAGGACATTGTCACCAACCTTTGTATATCATTATTTCCCATGAAAATATCATAATAAATATATGATAATGATGTTGTCATATCATTATTTCCCATGAAAATAAATGCGAAAGATAGAAATAAGTAAAATATTCCTACGACAAACTTACTAGAGAAGTTCATTTACAAATTTACCTTCAATGTATGTATATGAGTGTAAGTTATTAGTTCCATGACACATTTTGCCTCTGACTTAACTCAGGTGCTTACTCGGAGCTATAGGTGAACTCAAAACTCCGAGCACAGTCTTTCGTCTGAACTTGAATTTGAATCAGGTATTCTATCCACTAGAGTACATGAGCTTAGATAAGAAAGAACACAATAGATAAGAAAGAACAATATATAGAAAAGAAAAATGGATAAGAAACAAAGAAATTGCAAATTATGAAAACTAATCAGTCTTAAAAGATGAAAAATTGTATTCACAATAAAGTATCATCTTGTAAGAAAGTAAACAGCATTTCACTCGCTTCATCCGACTGGAAAACTAACCATGCTCTCTTAAAACAACACGCAGCCTTTTGTAGCTTAACGTCATTCTCCCACACTGTCACCATTTTTCCAGCACACTTTTTCATTTGAACGTAATGAGTTACACTCTATTTTATTCAATTAATTTTTTTATAAAAATTTTCTAGCAGTAATGGTATTTCAAACTTTGTTTGAAACTTAATATGTACTGCGAAAACAATGAAATTCTAAATCAACTTTATCTGATATGTCCGAATTCTTAACTAGCATTAAGGTGACATTGTTATTGCTATGTTTTAATCTTTTCACGTTTGAAAATTATTCGATCTTCTTCAAGAACGTTAAGCTCATCATATCTTTTAACACTTTATGTAGGTCTATTTGCGTACTTTCAGTCGTTTCATGAACTGAATTTTCCTGAATCATGTAGTGGGGGAAATTTATAAAAGTACGAAAACGCTCTCATTGCATTTACTGAAAAGTGACCGCCAAAAGTGTCAGTTGTCGGTTTTTGGGAGAACAATAGTGATTATTAAGTCATTCTAAGCGGTGATAAAGTATCACCACAAAAATATTCGACTTTCATAACAACATTACGCAAAAAAAGATGTTGCTTGCCGCGCACGTTTGAAAATATTTACTTGCGCCCAGTGAGGTAGTAGAAATGGAGTGGACATGCCCATAAGATTTACATTGAAGGGGATGGTAGTAATTTTTTGTCTGCTCATTGTCAAATCGTGTCAAATCCAAGTAGTTCCCCTCCAATTTGACAATGAGAGCGAAATGGCGTAAAGGCAGCTTTAATATGCTTTGTGCGCGAGAGGGTTGAAGGGGCTAATGGTGGAAAGCTATACCGTCCGTGTCCAGGGGCTGGGTCAAATCCAAGTAGTTCCGCTCCAATTTGACATTGAAAGGAAAAGCTGCTTTAACATGCTTTGTACGCGAGAGAGAGGCTAATGGTGGAAAGTTATACCGTCGATGTCATCTCCACTTCTACTACTTTATTGCTCAGACCCTACTGAAATTCCATCGTATTTACTGAAAGAGGGAAAATTTTCAGTTTTCATTAAAACTGCTTCATTGCAATTAATTGTAATACAGGAACATACCTAAAGTCGCAAGTCGCATTCTACGAGCTTTTGGTTGCAACTTGTCTAATTCGCGTACTCACGACCTACTATCTTTGGTAGAATATACAGCGCACGTTTAGTCCGCGGACTAAACACCAAATTCCACTTAAATTTTTTAGTCTACGTGGTGTAAACACTCACGGACCGACCTAAATTTAGGTCGGTCCACGATTTCAAGCGACCTGACCTAAAGTATGTCGTGGACTATATACCGCTATAAACACACGCGACCTAAACATTGATTTTTGCACAACTATTAATAATGTACACTGAAAGAAAAATCTTGGTAAAATCAACAATTTTCCTTAGTTGTTTTTGCGTCAACTACGGGCTATAGTTAAAACAACCATAAAAAAATAGTTGATTACTTTTATGCACCATGACGCGTGGTTGATAAACAACGTCCGTGGTGCAAAAAAAATAACCACAAACAATGGTATTCCAACAATATACATAGTATGCAGTGTGGAATTATGTTTGTTGAATTTTACATTTGTATGGTAACGCGCACAATGGCTGCGGCCGAATTTGCCGCTGCGGCAGAATTTGCCAAATTTCTAATTTTGCCGTTCCGCTAGCGGCGATTCCTACCATAGGTTGGCATCACTACTAGGTTGAATTAACTCTGTTTGAATTAGGTTGAATGGTCTAATAGACAAGCGATTTCTGATGTGTATTGTGCCAAGCCAACCTAATCCTCGTACAACAGGATTTAGCAATACAAAAGACAAATGAATGTATTGCCGCAGCCCACTGCGTTTGCCACAGTGGAAGACACTGTCATGTGATTAACTTATGAAGCGTCATGCAACGTAATATAAAGGCTTCACAGCATAACATGAATATGAATTATATCGAATAGCAAACCGAACACGATTTTGCCATATATCATATGAAACTTCTATGATAGAATAGGAGTATGAGTATGAGGAGTATGGAAAATCAACAGTTTTCCTTAGTTGTTTTTGCATCAACTAGGGCTATAGTTAAAACAACCATAAGAAAATTGTTGATTGCTTTTATGCACCATGACGCGTGGTTGATAAACAATTTCATTCGGAGCGTGAAAAACGTCCAAATGTTGAAAACATTCTACTTTGCGTAGAATAATTCCAAAGACGTTGCTCACTGAATTTCGTTTGTTGAAATCAACTATTGCGAAGTAGTTTAAGTACCATAAAAACTGTTGATAATTCGAAACGTTGAAGTTTTGAGTGAATTGATGAATATTTTTCTATTAATCAACTAATTTTCGTGGTTATGAAACAATTAAAACAGTTGATTTCATGAACGTTGCGATATTTTTTGTACAACCAGAGCCAACTACTTTTATATCGTTAAATTAACTATATTAACATAATAAAAATAACTATTTTCCGTAGTTCGTTTAACGATTTTGAATGAATCGTTGCAATACTATTAAAAATAGTTGAACCAACCAAGAGTTTTTCTTTCAGTGTATGTATGTTGAATATAAGCTCATAACATTCCCCTTTGACACGAAATCATTGAAATAATCATGTTTGAGAGACAAATAAAACGAAAAATACAGTGCATGAACGAAAATGAAACTAAATGATAGCTGTCATATACGAACGAGGACTAAATTCGACCTAAGCAAATTTTAGGTCAGGTTGGTGTAAACACCTGAGGACTAAGTTCGCTTAGTCCACGCTTTAGGTCAAGTCACTTTTGGTCCGACCGGTGTAAACCCGCACAATTACCCTGTATAGGGAAATGAAATTTAGTGTCGCAGTGAAAGAGGATATTTGGTGAACAAAGTGGGCTACAGCCGGATCTCGCAGTAAACGGGAATGACATTTTTTGTCAATAAAGCCGCAAGTCGCATTCTGGGAGCTTTTGGTTGTAACTTTTTCAATTCGCGTACTCACAGCCTACGATCTTTATCTTTCTGTTCGCGGAGTAGAAGACTGTCGAATTTACCAATAGTCCCATAGTTTTCCTTCACAACTACTAACGCTCAGATTCAGGCAAATCGCTTCAATTCTCACTGCTGTTTTTATTATTTCCTTACATTCTCCCTTCTGAGCTCATACCATAATCTATAGTCTACGCGCTTCAATCTAGTTTAACTCTTTGCTTCAAAACTGAGAGGTATCAGTTTGAAAAGAATAAGAGGTCTGTTCGCATGCAGCCTATGATAAACTGCTGGTATTGATACCAGGGTATGGATACCACGGTATCGGTAACTTGGGAGGGTGATACACTACGCCTACGTGGTATTGTGCGACATCACCTGTCAAAATTGAGTGCAGAATGAAAAGTGAAGCGGAATTCAGACCAACCTGTAGTTTTTGTCAAATTTGCTTGATAATATTGCCCTTTTTCTCTAATTCATATGACAATGATATGTATTGGAGAGTTTAATTGCTACAGTCACCACTGCCTAGAAATTGTCTCTGCTGGCAGTAAAATCTTCAATATAACAGGTAAAATTCTCACGGTATCAATACCGTCTAACAGCATAGATACCCCGTATGTTCCGCTTTGCCGAACTGGTATTAGCCTAGAACTGGGTGATACACAAAAACCATGTTACCAATACCAGCAGTGTACCAGTAGTCTAACAGAATTTTGTAGCTGGATTCTTTTGGTGGTGGGGGAACATTTGGGCAAAGTACAAAATTGCACAGCTGCAATTTGCAGCAAGAAGACTCCAGAAATGCCAATTTTCGGCGGTTAAATTTTGAAAAATACCCTAGTGTACAGTTGTAGATGAAATAGATTTCTGAAGGGAAATCGCGTTTTGTTTAATCGAATCATCAAATGATTAAATTAATTGTTCTACCTTGAATACTTGCAAACTTCCTGTAAATGTTCTAATCAGTGTTGCACATCATGAGAAGAGAATTATTATCGTCAATTATATTAAAACAACTGCTCCCATTTATACGGAGTGTGAGTTTAAAATGCACTATAGGCTAATCCGTGAGGTTTTTCAGTGTCTCAACGAAATTGTTGTTTGATAATATGGATCCTTTAAAGTCTCGGAAAGTGATATCAGTGGGCATTTTATCCTTTAAAAGCTGCAGAGTATATTGCAAAGCAAAAATGAGACGAAACAAAATAAATTATGATTTTCATTTGCATATGACATTTCCCATTTCCCGGACGTTCATTGGAATTGGTGGAATTTAATATTTTCAAAAATTTTGTTGCCATGCCAAGTTTGAGGTATAGGCAAACTTTGCTGCGCAGCAAAGTTCTGTTGCATCATTGTAACTGCTCTCATACGTTCTCATGTGCTCAAACTCATTTTGTTGTGCAACAATGTTGTGTTGCATTGATTATAACTCCAGCTTTATCTGGCAAAACTCCACTATGCGAACTCCATACTGCCCTGAAACGTTCTATCTACATTTTAGCACTTTCGAGATAGTCGATGTTTTGTGTTTTTCTAAATGCTGCGATAATCTTCAAACGGGACGAAAATTTAAACATGGAAACAAATACGTTTACGTGAGATAAATCTCAAGTAAAAGCTTTCACGTTGAAAGTAGTTATGGAAGACAGGTTTTAAGCAGATATGACATTTTTGTGATAACATGCAACGAAAAACTGGCCGCATTGTTCAGCATAAACGTTCTGTGTATGCATTGCTCAGCATAAACGTTCTATCTACTGTAGATAGAACGTTTATGCTGAACAATGTGACGTTTTTTGTAGATGGGGTAATTTTTCATTATTGACTTTAACATGCTTCCATAAAAGATAGGTTTTTCATATTTTGCAGAATGATGTAATAGAGTTTTTGAATCCGTTGTTAACTCAAAACCGCCAAAAATGTTGATAGAACGTTTATGTGCCGTGCAGCATAGCCTTTAGGCCATTTTACCGGTTGATTTATGGCTGGTACTTTTGTGTTTTTGTGATTGTGTGTTTGTTTGCGGCAGTAGTTTTTGTATCTTCAGTGTATTGTCTTCTCGTGTATTTTTTGTACGTTTTTGTTAGACATTCTTCAATTTTTCATCCCTGGTCGTCTTCTGGTGGTGGGAGGGGCAAAACCTTGAGGATGAATGCTCAAAAACATACAGAAACTAGACGAGAAGAGAACGCGATGATGATAAACAAGCAAACAAACAAAAACCAACCTCATAAGCAAACGCACAACTATACAAAAATATAAACATATCAGCCGAACATCTATCGGTAAAATTGACTAACATCTACGGAGGGCACATACTCGAGCTTAGCCCCCGAATTCCCAATAAATGCATCAATAAATTTGTGATATCCCTTGAAAATAGTTTGTAAACAGGCGCTAGTGTGGCATTTTTGTTATACATAACAATCCATTTTTCGCAGTCGGGGCAGTTATCATATGAGTTCCATTAATAGATGCTGTTGTATAGGAAGATAATTATATAAAATTGTATACAAAGCACATATTTACATACATATACATGCACACGTATGTATAATTATCTTCCTAAACAACAAGATCTATTACTGGAACTTAAAATTGGTCCGTCTGCAAAGAAAAAAGAACATATTTAACCAGTAATATGAAAATAGAGCAGCCACATATTCCCTTAACAATACATTTCTTTTTTTAGTTGCCATAAATATAAAGCCCAAAGGACAAGTCGGGTTTGTCTTTACTTGCACCAATTCTATACTAAAACCCGTCAATATATTCAAAAAGTCTAGCGCATCAGAACCGCTAGAAAACTGATTTTCGAAGAAATTGTCTTGGAGTGACAAAAAAATGTGGGAAGACGTTATACACTGTTTTGTAGTATCATATCAACCATTTCTTATCCAAAGCAATAAAACCCAACTATATGATAAATGATGAAAATGTTCAGTGCTGGTCACATTTTTCCAACGAAGCAGCAATAAGTTTACCATGAAAAGCTCATGCGTAAATCAACTTATCTTTGAATTTCGTTATCATCCCATGATTTCATCGAAAGTATCAGCGATTAAACGTTGTTTGAGGCTGCCATCCGAAAAATTTTCAAAACTTGGAAAATTTAAAAATTGGTATTTTTGTTGCAAATGCTTTGCAATGGAAGCATCTGTTGGTGCAATATTTACGAAAACGATTGATGCTGATGACGCTGTGTTAGCACCAAAAAATATACCAAATCTGCATCATGTTCAGTTAAACCCATCCTGTGAATTTCGTTTCGATTGAATCACTGCGCTGCAAGTTATAGGGGTGAAAAGAATTTTAGGTCTACCACCCTCAAAACTTTTCAAATTTTGGAAACGTTAATATTTGTTGCTGATTTTCATTGCAGGATCATTTCCATTTGCAAATTTAATGACGTAATCGCTTAGTAAAGAAATGCCAAAAAGTTTCAAAAATGGCCATAGCTGGCAGCCCTTTTATAATTTTTCTACGCAATTCCTACGACATTTGGTTTAAACTAAGGCCCATTTACTGCATGAGCTATTTGATGACAGGACCAGAAGTTATATAGAAAAAAGCTTTATTTTGCTGAGGAAATTTACAAAATTTAGGAAACCTAGATCACCATAGCTGGCAATTTCATTTCAATTTTTCAACCAAATTTTTACCAAATGTGGTCGTAAATAAAGTCCAAATATTGTGTGAATTTCGTTAAAATGATGGCTGAATCGGAAGTTTTAGGCCAAAGACAGATTTTTTTCTCAGTAATTTTTCAGGATGGCAACACTACCACAGTGTTGCCCGCATTTCAATATCACTTCAATCAGACCTGGTCCTAGTTATTGCCAACATTTCCTGTAAATTTCGTGATGATTTGATAATTCAGTTGTCTAGTTCTCATGAACAGAAGTTTCGAGTGCTGAAAATAGAGGTAATTTGGTGATGGGTGGCCGTTCTTGTGCAAATCAGAGTTTCAAAAATTTCAAATTCACATGGTGGGCAAAGGTGACAATTTATCAATGATTTGAATTTTTTGTCAAATCAAAAATTTTCAGGAGGGTCGATGATTTGAAGGATTTTTTCAGGAGCTTGCCGTACCTACCCAGTATATACATCTAAGTTCTCCAAAAATTTCAGCTCAATCGAATCAGCCATAAGTGCACTGTTATATGCCATCGTGTCGGCTGTAACGTTGCAAGAAAAAAATTGTAGAGGCACTTTGCCAGGTGGAGCTTCGTTAGTGAGGGAGAGGGGGTTAATAGATTTTGTAAATTTTTAAGACCCTTCTGCCGTTTTTATCCCGTAGCGTCTGTAATATACATTCTAATGCAGGCACTAAGCTGTCGCTTGATAGAAAATCATTTTGCCTTTCTAATTATATGTAAACAAATTCCCTATCCCGCTCCCATCAAAAGCTACATGATTTCAAAGATTTAAAAAAAAATTTTGAAATATTTCAACAGAAATGGTACATTTCTGTTTTCAGATTTAAATTGCCTAAAATGTTACCTTTAATTTGATACCTAAATGTTTATACATATTTTCAAACATGCCAAGTGATTTCCTCCCATATAATTGGAATGCATCGGAAGCTATAGGTAAGAAAGGTTCAATAAAGTCAGAATCTAGGAACTTTAAACATTTGCTACTTATTTTAGCTACGAACGTTGGAGAAAAGGGTAGATTACTCTTAAAACATCTACATCTGTCAATAAGTTGATAAATTAAAAATTAGTCTTTAGTTTAAAATATTTAGTTTTGAAAGTTAGAAAATTTGAAGCAGAATAAATTGAGTGTAATCGTAGCATAAAAATTGAAAAGCTGCACCCTTCATTATTAGAAGCCATTATATCCCTTACAGTATTCTCTTGCTCGCGTACCAGCTGCCAATTAAATGCAATTCCCATAGTTTATTTTTACATACAACTTTCAGATCCTTATTGACTGCAAGTGTGGCTTCGTCATCAGCATAAGGTTGCGCTGCGCATAAAACCGATCTTTTTGCAGCTCGTTTACCATTTAAATTAAAAATTAAATAGCATACTGCACAGTAGCGTAGATAGAACACTTCTTTGTGGACATCCATGTTTTGCCACCGTCTTCAAGTAGAAGTCGGGTGCAGCTTCCAATGGTAACAATCTTTGTGTCCATATGGCATGTTTCCATAAAAGTAGGACATCGCTCAACAAAAAGCTGCTTATGGAGCATGCAGCTAAAGGTCCCCTCAAATATTTCCTTTCGGTTTGCCTACAGGTGGTCAACTCCCTCCATTATCATAGCCAAATAGATGCTATCCAGTGGTGGCGATTTAAAATTCTTAAAGAGCATGACTGAGTCTCTGATCATATATCTACATACCACAGATCTAGCTGTGTTCCAGTATTTCCTATGGACAGCAGAAACTTTGATCAGAGGCCTTTTGCGTTTCAGTCATTCGCCCGGAAAGTTATTTTCAAGTAAAGTCTGTAGAGACTCCTTTTCGGACTTGGTAAGCTTAATGTCTGGGCATTTTAGAGAGTTCAATTGAACGGATTGGTCCTTTTATAGGCACTTATATAGCCTCTGAGTCAGGCCCGTGCGCAGAAATCAATTAAGGGGGGGGTTTTGAAATAAAAGTTTTTTTTTCAATAATATGTAAAAACACACAAACTGTTATTTTATTTTTTAAAGACGTTTGCATGTAAAAACTTCATATTTATTTCTCATTACTTAACAGATTAATTCTTCTAGGTAACGAAAAAAATTCTTCCAGAATTTTTATTTACATTTATCTCAATTTCACGGTGTATATTGGGCTAAGCCGTTGAGCCGACCTTCAGACATTGTCGATCTAATGTACGTTTTCAGGCGACGCAATGTTGAAAAGGAGCGTTCATTTTTCGCTGCCGTCACGGGTAAAATGGCCATAATGCGAAGCATTTGGTGTACGTTCGGGAACGCGTCTGCATTGCAAATTTCAAGGGCTTCGAGAGAATTTTTGATGTCCTTTTCAATAATGCGTCGTCTTCAGAGTATGACTTCATTCACCCATGCGTCACGCGAATCATCGTGCAAAATTGAAGAGAGTTCGAATAATTATCCTTGTCCAAAAAGATAAGTACAGTCCAGTCCGGAAGATTGCAAGAAGTCGAGAAAAGTAGTCGCTAAACCTTTTCCAGTAAAATCTGTGATCGGGAGAAAGCAAAGGAAATCTTCACGAATAACAAAGATGCCATCCTGTTTGTCCAAGTATCGTACGCAAATTGAGGCTTGCTCTACTCCCGCAATATCTGCCGTTTCATCTCCAAGAAAAGAGAAGCCCATTGACTTGTTGATTCGATCAATACTGTAATTGAGAATATGATTGTGGCAAATTGTGATCAGCTCATTCTGAATTCTGTTACTTATGTACATTGCATTTTTTTGTGAATTCCTCAAGTGGTCTCTCAGCTTTTCATCCGTTTTCGCTCGATACCTCAAGATAGCTCGGAAATTCCCATCATTAGTTGATGGTTCATTTTCAGAAATTTGTCCCGTGTCCTGTGAACCTCGAAGTGCTAGTCCTTGTCGACCACAAAGGGTAATTGTTTCAAGAATTGGAATCAAGCGTAGTTTATTTTCATTCAGGAATTCTATTTTCTGCTTTGAGAGTTGTAAATCTACAGGAATAGTATTTTTCTCTTCGATATCCGCTCTCAATGTCCATTGCAAAAGAGATTTTTTGTGGTATTCTAATGAACTGTGACTTTCAAAAGTTTCCAATGCTTTTTTCCAGTTCCTCAATGGATTGTTAACTAACTGACCAAGGTTTTGGTGACCAACTCTTCCTCCTCGAACACCAAACAGGACGCAGAATTTGCAACTTCTTTTGCAGAGTACGCTAACCATGGGTATTTGTGGAGCCACGATCGTTGAAATTTCAAATTTCTAGGTTCTGACGTAGGAAAACAGTATGATTCGGTGGGAGTCCAGATTTTTTTTTGCAATCCAGGGATCGAGTTTATCCCTTCAGCTGGAGATTTTTGCATGAACAACCCAATATCATAAGGATTGGTATTAGTTTTAGCAGAAGTAACCTCTGAAGACGAGATGCAAGGTGTCTCCGCAACAATATCCATGACAGCAGTCCCCTGTTAAATGGACAAATACCTTTCATTGCGTTTTCATACATTTTTCATCGTTTTCATAGAAGTCAAATTATACCTGGATTGCTTCTGCCTGTGGTTCACAAAAATTCGTTGCTGCAATATTAGGCTGAGTGTGTTCACGAAGGTCCTGTAGATATTAATAATGTTATGTTGCTGTATTAACAATGTTATAGTTCCCTAGTAACTCAAAATGATATAGTTCCATAGTAACTCAAAATGATATAAAGTTTTTATAAAAGATTTTTAAAAAACCCTTTCTAAAATGCCCTCATAGAAATTTGATAAGCTAATTTTATATCAACATTAAAAATGTTTCTGTAGGAAAAGGAATGTCGGATTTCTTTTCGGCACGGGGATTTTGGTACACCCTGTATAGCAAATAGAGAAAAAAAACTCTCTGCAACTGGTCACGAACTCAGGCTCCCGAGTTGAAAGTCTTAAACGCTACCGTTGAGTCAAATCGTTGTCTGATAAACTAGAAAGAATTTTTTTCAGTTCAAAGTTAAAGAAGACACTATTGAAGTCGATAGCAGTCAATAGTCAGCATTATGAGTGAAAAGAACTTCACAGTTCCCTTTGAGAGTTTTGAAAATTCAGGTATGCTTTATAAAGGTTTTCTTTACTTTATAAAGTTTTTGTGAAAAATTTTCACATTTCATGAAATTCATTATTAAAATTATTATTAAAGTTTCAAAAACTTGATTTATAAAAAACCGAAATTTTATCATCTGGAAATTTTATAAGGGATTTTATAGAAACTTCATAGAACTCGAGTTACCAGGTTTGTCATTTCAACTTGTGAAAAATTCAGTACTTACATTTTCGACTTCTATCCGTGGTTTTTTGCACAAAAAGCGACGGATATCCATGTAAAAATTCACGTTCAAACAAATAAACGTTAGAAATAACTGTCAACAACCGTTAATTAATGAACAAAGTCGAGTAAACAACAAGGAAAAAAATGCACTTTCCTCATGTCATTGTCATATGAAGATTGACGATGATACAGCGACAATTAACGATCACCCACATTCGATAGAGGTCGATAGCGCGGAAATTGAAATGAAAAGTGTGTTATACTTTTCCAATCCAGTAAATTTATCCTCGTACAAGTGTTAAGTGAATAATTTATATAAATTATTTATTTATAACAATATCTTTAGCATTGTTTTCGAATAAAAAGTACAAAGAATTATTTTGTAGAACTGTACAGTTAATTTAAGAATCCAAAATATAAATTTTGAAAATACATGAAATCTTCGTGGAAAAAAACTTTAATGATGATAGTCATAAAGTACAAGAGAGTCCTAATGGGGGGGGTTCGAACCCCCAAAACCCCCCCCTTGCGCACGGGCCTGCTCTGAGTCATTCTTGCACCCTCCAGTCCTTCCCAGAACGCTTTAAAAGATTCGTTCTTGTCTTTCTTTCTCACCAAATTTTTAAATATTTTTTGTAAGATTCTGTAGAACTAGTCATCCTCTGTGTCACTCTTACGAGGAGGAATGAGATGTATTCTGATATCTACGCTGAACTTCTAAAGTTCCCGGCTCAACCAGTAGAATCATTATCTGTTCTTATTGATCGAGCAGGCTTCTTCAAAGCTATACCTAAAATGGCTCTATTTGGAGTGCTTAATTGATATTCCATAGATTTCAGCGACCTTGATCTAGCATGAGGATAAGTTTTGCCCACAAGAAGTCGATTGAAATTAGTCCAATCAGTTTTTGTTGGGTTTTTCTCCCACCCACGTATGTTGGATCAGCAGCCTAAAAGAATACCCACGAGCGGTGCCCAGAGAGTGAAATCTCATCTGAAAGGCGCCATTCAGTTATTAATCGAACTTTGTTAGGTAAAGAACACAGTACTGTATTAATAACCGCACTTCTACTAGGGGCGATAAATGTAGGAGAATCGCCAATGCCAGACTCATTTGCACAGTAGAAGTTGGTTTTTCCAGAAGAGTCTGTCTCCTCTAGTGCTGCAGTTGCTACTGCGCTAACAGGCGTGCTGGGCATTAGCATCGTCTAGTTTCAGTTTCCAGTCTCTAAATTTCAGCGTATTTAACCAGTCACTTCAGCTCCTGTGTAGATGACGGGAGAAAATTAAGCTAAAGCAATAATTGCGCGTTTCAGCCGACCATTATCCCGGTACTATAAGATAACTGCTAACATGTCCCGACTTGAAAACTGAGCGTCTTCTCATCAAGCAGATTTGAAACCAGAACACAAGCCATCGATCTCGTTAACCTTTCATCATAAAAAGTGTTTGCCCTTGGCTGAGTCATAGACTCGTAGATTTGTAGATCTCCACGGCTCATGTACAAGCATAATGCAAGAGGATGCTTGCAGTTTCGCCAAGTGACGATGTCTTGGCATGTTGCATGTTGATTTGAAGAAACCTTGTATCTTCTGGCATAGAAAAGCTCAGCGTTAATGTATCCGCGGACAGATTCGGGGTCTGAAATGGCTGAGTGGAAGTTCTCCGATGTAGTTGAGTTCTGCTTGCATTCACCGACATCTCTAGATCCCGTCACACCGGGAAGCATATACTCTTTATGCAGAGCCCTCTTCTGCCTTCGATTGAGATCCTGATCTGGCTCACGATATCCAGTTGTTGTGGATTTTGAGACACTACCGTTTCCATCTGACAGCATCCACGTGATCAGGCAACCCTTTCTTATGCTTCTACTACAGGTAGGCTATGAGGTACCATTACCTGACATCCAGTTTTCTGGAAAACACATGCAGTCTTTGCTGCATTGATTTCTCTGTCCACCTTTGCCGACAGTTTCCCCACTTTTCGCAGGCTCTTTCGCTGCCTGAGAGCCCTCACAGGTTTGAAGAGTCCAGAGCCCATAACATTTCTTGTTTCTATGCTTCCTGTTGGCATCTCGTTAGCAATAGATACAATAGAATTCACTGCTTCAGTGTTACCATCTATTCTTTTATGAAAGTTTGAGAGAAGGCATTTTTTCCCTATGCATGGCCACATCCGGACTTCCAGCTGACACTGTACTTGCCTATAACACGACAGGAGGCGCAAAAATCTTCTACAATGGTAGCACTACTAAACGGGAATCTTCATTGCATATACAGTCATTTCCACAAGAGCGTATACTTTGTAACTTTTTAATGCACCATTTCTCAAAGAGTGGTGGGGGACTTTTAGTTACCTGCATTTTTCCTCTTTTTCGCATTGTATAAATTTGGTCATTATAAGTTCAAGTAGGAGAGTGATAAGACGTCAAGTGAAATGAGTGCGATTTACAAAAAACGATTCGAAGCTGTGTTTTTAGTAAGTCATCCGAAAGGACCAAAAATGACATCTGCACCGGCCGGAAAGTATCTGAAAGTTTCGACACAGTTTGTGAATAAGTGCATAAAGCGTTTTAAAGATACTCGAAATGTAGACGATCTACCTGGTAGGGGTAAAACCCGAAGCACTTCAAAAACCCAGGATAAGGCCATCGTTGATATTTTTAAGAAAAATCCGACCGTTATCTTAGTGCAGGCAAAGGAAATGTTATCGAAGAAGAATATTTACGTGTCCTTGAATACGATTCGGCGAAGATTACAAGAGGAAAACATCAAAACCAGTTATGCCTTGTTGAAACCATTACTTACCGAAAACGTGTAGAGTGGGCTAAGGAAAACATCGATCGTGATTGGGATAACGTGATCTTTACGGATGAATCAAGTTTTGCTGTAAATACGTTCAGGAGACGAGTGTGGTTACAAAAAGGAGAAGCTGTCGTGAACCGAACCGTTAAACACCCTGTGAAGGTCCATGTTTATGGATGCTTTTCTGCACGCGGTTTCGGAAAATTAATAACGTTTACCGGAATTCTTACTGCTGAAAGGATGATCATTTTGTACAAGAAAGGATTATTGAAGTCTGCTACGATGCTATATGGCAACGACAACACCGATTGGTTTCTACAAGAAAATAACGATCCGAAACATAAAAGCCGGTTGTGTACACGCTGGAAAGAAGAAAATAACATTCAAGTACTTGATTGGCCTTCGCAATCGCCGGATGCCAATCCTATTGAAAATGTTTGGGGATTAATGAAGCAGAAGCTTCAAGGAAAGCAAATAAAAAGAGCAGCACATTTAAGGCGAACGTTACAAAAAATTTGGAAGAACTTATCGACAGACTACGCGGAAAAATTGGCCGAAAGTTGTCACCGAAGATGCCAGTCAATAATCAATAGTGACGGCGATTGGACCGTGTATTAAATATAATTGCGAAAATGTATTTTGTATTTACTTTCAATAAAAAATAAAATTTCTTACTTGTAACATTTTGTTTTTATTTTGTGAGGCATACGGTCTTGTGGAAATGACTGTATATGTGAGATTTGGTCTGCCAAATTCGAGCCCCTAACGTGAAGGTAGAGCTCTCAGCATGGGTAAAGTTCCAAACTCAGTCTGACTGCCACTTGCGAAGATAAAATTCTTCGGATTAAAGCACTCTTAATGTTACATCTTGTGATGCATAAGCCCCTCAACTACGACAAGGTGGTGTCCGAGAAGAGAGTAGCCTGCAGCCAAACCAAAAATACCACAGGCTTATTTCTCACGCGCATCAATGTATGTTTAACATTTCTTAATCATCGGATCACTTTATCATAAGCTATCACATTTCGGAATTTGACAATTTTGTTTGCATATTTTTAAGCACACCTCCAAGGGTTAAAAATTACGAAAAAGTTAACCTTGGTAATTTGATTGCCTATGCTTATTTTTTCTAAATTTCTTGTTTTTACACAAATACTCGTATAGGGGCAAAATTAAAACACGTTGTCCCGCCTGAAATATTTCTATTAATTAAATCTTTATGATTAACACACGGATAAAGTTCAATGCTTTCTCATAAATTTATCAAATTGATTCAAATTTGTATGAGAGTAAAACACTGATACTTTACTTGCTTCTTGGAGAAATAGCTTCTTGGAGAAAAGCGGAAAATCGTTTTCCTACCTCTTCAGATGTACCTCTCGACATGAATAAGGGAATTGTTTGAACTTGCGCCTCCAATAGAATGTTAAAAAGCTAGTAACTATTGGAAAATAGTTGCTTTTAATCATATATGACATATAGTTAGATATCTTTGGTGAAAAACTTTTCTGCATCCAAACTGAACATGATGCATTTGATTCAAATTATATTCAAATGCATATTAATTGCTTCAATGTCTAGACTGATTTCTCAGAAACTATTTTACCGTTGCTACATGTAAAACATATCTTCACAGATATCAGTGGCGTGGAAAAGTCATCATTTGAATGCTTCTATACTTTGATATAATTTTACGCTTATTCAGATCCCTCACCGTACACTTCCATTATCCACACTCTGAGATGCAATTGTTTTCCACATTTCTCTCTCACAGCACAGCAAACTGTGTTTTGCTAGCCATTATACCGGCTTGGGTCAAAAGAAAAGGCACAATCGACTTGAACCCTTAAGAAGTTATAAGGCAATTTCAATGGAAGTTGGAAAATGAGGCCTCTAATTACTTCGTTAATTGGTTCAGTTACACGATGAAATTTTTTCCAAGGCAAAATGAAGACAACGAAAAAAAAACAATTCACTATTGAAGGGCTGCATATGTACTTGTGTACGTGTATGTTTGTGTGCCGAACATAAAATGAACACGTTATTAAGATGGTTCCTATAGAAAGTAATTGGCGTGATACGTCCGTACTCCTGGGACTGCAATTATTACAATATGATTTTTTTTTATTGAAAATTGAATAATGAATAATGAATGAATATTTGAACAAGTAGGCAGCATAAATGTAAATTAGATAGTTTTTTCCAAGGTATCATTCATTGTACTGAAAGAATAGTCTCAAAAGAATAGCATCTTCAAACAAGGCAGTGATAAGGGGATCTGACGCCACATGTTCATGCATGAATATATTGTAATCTTTCCAGGAAACAGAATTACAGTCATTGAAACTCTTATTAGCAGTTTTATTTATTTTTTTCAAATAAAACCTAAATGAATAATTAAGCAAAAGCAAAAGCAGAACTCCAGATAATTAGGAGCTATTAGCTTTGTGTGATATTTTTATTATTTATAGGTTTTTTTCTTATTTTTAGAATATGTTGGTTTTAAAAAAATATCTCTGCATGTGTTATATTCCATCCATATTCTTTTCTTGCAACATTTGCATGCATCTACTACACTTATTTCATATATGTATATTCACAGCTAACAATTATCAAAACGTTTGTTTTCATTACAGATATTGCGAGAATTCTTGCGGACAATTCAAACAATTTACCCTCTATACTTCATCGATCGTGCAGAATTAGATCTCTGGTAATTGCGAAAACACAAAAACCGCGCAAATACCTATCGATATCAATACAATTACCTGATAGATTTCTCTAATTGGATTTTGGATTTAATGAAAATCAACTCTAGCTGTCATTGAACTATTTCCAAGGCGAACGAACACTAATTAAAGATCGCGTACGTGTGTTATAGATATTGTAAGAGTGTTTGTGCAATGAGGTATCGATTGTGTTATTGCGGCTCGGATCGGTTGACGTAAACGTTTGTGAAATAATTAACTGTTGATATACCTACCTAACTCCTCGACAAATATCTGCAAAGTAGATATATCTCCAAGAACAGATCAGTGCTTGAACTAACAGAGAAAATAGCGTGATCTTTGATATACATGTATCATGACGAAATATCAAAATGGTGAATTTGAAATAGTTAATAGTTGAAAGAGTATAAGTAATTATTGATCACCAGTTTTTAGATTTGCTAGACAGTTCCTTAAGAAACCGTCCATTAATAAAATAAGATCATTTTCATCAGAGTTGAAGTTGATTTTGGCTGATGTGATTAAATCCGTGCGCGTACATGATTGAATAGGACTTATATCGACCTGTTTCGAATGTATTTTTGAGTTTGACGCAATGGCAGTTTCCTGCCCTGAAGTAATGTACGGTGCATACTATCCATATTTGTACGGCCGTGCCGGACCAAGTAGATCTTTCTATCAATATGAACGAGTAAGTAAACAATTTTTGAAATGTTTGACATATTCAACCAAGGTATATATTATTTCAAAGAATATATTTGTGGTGAATTATAATTGTAATGAAAATAGGAAAAAATTTAAGGAACAATATTATGCAATGTATTTTTCGAATCGGCCCTTAATATATTGTAGTAAATTTTTTGCGCCCAACGTGGGCAGTAAAGCTATTTTCACATTCAACCTGTAAATCGAATTGACCAGGTCCTGAGCATTGAACTGCATCAAATAAGGTTCAGCAAAATAGTTTTCTAAATAGTATCAGTGCTTGATAAGAAAGATTAATTCAACTCAATACAATAAGTCAAGAAGGTTTTTTTGAGCTTTTCCATCTACCCTGGAGCATGGTTGTTAAGTTCATTTACATGATTTTTTCATGCGCCTCTTAAACATAGAAAAACAAACTCACAAACATGCCAAGTCGTAATCAAAATCGGATAATATTTACATGCCCTAAGAAAGAGGATGCTGTTAGTTACAAATGTTTAGACCAATATATCTCAAAAACGGTTATGATTACAGGAAAAAGTTATATAATCTTTTTTGTTGGAAATTTTTTAAGCTACAAATTCATACATTGTTTTTCAAAAGAATTGACCGTTACTGAGATATTTAGGAAAGGTCACTTTTGGTGACCTTGACCCCGTATAAAAAGTGACGCAGCACTCGGATCGATGGGAACTTTTGACATTTTGTTCAACACACCAGTACCAAGGTTCATACCAAAATTCAGCTTTCCCCTAATTTTTCCGAAGCTTCGCCTTTTTTATGTAGGATTTCACTGGGCTATAAATATACGGACTGCTTTCTACCAAAAAAATTTCTGTGCCTCAAATTTTTTCTAAGAAAATGACAGAAAAATCGATGCCGTGCTCGATGGCCAACTATATCAGTCGTGCTCGCTGTTCCGTTCCGTCCTTCACTTCTCTTGCCTGAAAGCTCGTGCTGGATCCAGCAAAAAACCGCTCGTCTAAACCGGCTCTATACATGGTTGGAGCGGAAAATGCTAGGAAGCATAGTAGAAGGTGTGCAAAACTTTCTTGCAAATATCTAGTCAAGCGGATATGATTATTTTAGACTTTGCAGAAAGGGTGTAATGCGGTATGAATTGCAAAAACAAATTTTCGATAGCATTTACGCAATAGAAGGGGCATTTTCGAAATATATTCTTGTATATTTACTTGTAATATAAGCACAAAATGCATAAAATAAACACCAAATTATGACTGCAGTATATTTTCCATGCCTGCTGGTATATTTGAACCATAATATAAAGTGTATTTTTTATTATTCATAACCAAAAGTCTGCGATAGCTTTTTGTAGCTAATCATTAAAGTTTTAGCTTAACTGCTGCTTAAAAATTCAAACAAAAAGCAACCATCTTCTTGTCTATCGTTATTTTCTCTGTGAGCATTAATAATTTACAACCTGTTCTCCAGTACACGGTCTTCGTGAAAACTGGCATTCCTTTATACAAATATATGCATTCTTACTGAAGCTATTATATCTCACTAAAATACCATAACAGTGTTGTTAAGATGTTTATGGCCGTCTTTAGGTTTGAAAGTGTTTTGAATCGCATTAAAATTCAAATAAAACATTTCAAATTAGCCATATACATATTTAAAAGTATCGTACACTAGATGTATTGAATTATTCATGTTGGGAATAGTTTCGTTTCTTCTCCGAAATGGATTTGATCAAAAAGAAAATCAGGAAAATATTGTTTCGGAATATATGTTTTAGCTCGGAATGTATATTCATTTTGAGACGTTCGCAATATATTTTCAGATAAAATGGCATGTACTTTTCGAATGTGAAATTTTACGACAGCAAATGTGAAGAGGGACTTTAAAAAATCGTATTTGCCAAAACATAGTTTAGTCCCATAAATATTATAGCATAGCAATTTCATTTGGTTTGTGCAATGGATCTACGCAAGTATGCACACATATAAATGTTCTTTTGAAAGCTGACACAAGAATATATATGCTGCTTTTACCCATGGTACTGAAAATCGTCTTCGATTTTCGCGAAATTCTCACAACTTCTAATACCACCAGAGTACCCTATTCAGTCTTATTGGCATTTAATTAGTTTACTCTGGGGTAGAAGTCTTGCGATTTTCGTAGTTTAGCTTTTACTGTTGAGTGTAGCGTGGGATGAGACAATAAGGGTACTTAATTAACTAAAACTATCTGACAACTAAACACCTAATTTATCAAGTATGTGAGATAATGTTGACTTAGGTTCGCAAAAATGTATTGGCGACAAAACGTTGAAAACAGCATTTTCTGTAGCATAAATGAAAAAAATACTGGGTGCTTGAAACACTTTACCAGCGCTGCAACTAAAAGTCTACCACAACTGCTTCTCGTCAAAATCAAGCTGCCCTAGGAATCTCGGTTTTTTCCGCTGACTTCATCGAAAGTTACACACGGAAAATTAGTATATTTTACCCAATTTTATGTATCACTTATCTCATGTGCATTGGGTATATATGGACAGTGACCATTTATAGTATTTTTAGACATAGTTGCATAGTAGAACGCTATGAGATATTTTAATATAGTTTTATGGCTAAAATTTCCATAAGTTATAGGACTTTCGTCTGAGAATATAGGCGAACGTAGAAATACACGATAGTATTTCTTAGAATAACTTATTTGATAACATACAAAATTATTTCGATTCCAATAACTAAAAAAAGTAGCACTTCAAGAATAATAGAATAATTGATATCGACTTCTTCCATATGTGTGTCCCTACCACCATAGCTAAGCATTCACTTCAAATGGTAATCCTCTGAGCTTTGGCATTAGCACTATGAAACACCTACTCGAGGGGAAAATGATCCTCATGGACGGTGCATGCTGATAGAATGATAGAAAGAATTGAAAGAAGGAGGAAAAAATACCAAAAAAACATTTTCCAACCTGATGCTTCAAATACAGACTGGCCCAACATATTGGCCCAAAATTCACTCAGACTGGGAGTGTGCCCAACATCAGCCCAGCTCGCACCAAGAGGGTGTACACATATTGGTCATATCCTCTTTTGGTCTTGCTTGGGCCAATATGTATTTCCTTCATGAAATTGTGCAACTGATATAATTTTTAATATTTATTTACATACAACGTGCAACGTAATATAAGGACTACACATCATAACATGAGTATGAATTATATCGAACATCGAACCGAACACCGAAATTGTTATGTGGCATATGAAACTTCTATGATATTGTAGAATAGGAGATAACACTTAGAACGTAGATACATTAGATCAAAAGCGTTACGATACCTTTTGCAATGGATACCAATTGTATGGTTGAAATTATTTTAATAATATGAACAATGCATATAAAGAAAATTAAAATTTGTTGTTATTTATGAGTCCAGCGACCATACACTTTTCTGTAAACATAACTTTTTAATATGTAGTTGGAAGCCATTAGACATAGTAAGATATTCTTAATGTTGCTTCTACTATGTTCCTACGAAAAATACATTTGAAAAAGTGCGGCTGAACATAAATATGCGAAATTTCACGGCGAAATAATGCATTTTTTTCCAAATTCAGTGTTACAAAATTATAGGATAGGAAAGTGTTGGGGATTGCCATTGGAAAAATTTCAAGAACTTAGAAAATTTAAACATTGGTGACTTATTTTTATTGTAAATGTTGGCGATATGAATACCTAGTGTTAGCATTTATTGATACAAAACTAGTGCTGGCAGCCCTATGCCAACATCAAAGCCAAAAATATATCATATCTGCCTCAGATTGAAGTCAACTTACCTAGTTGACTTCATAAAGTTAGAGACTTCATTTAAGCAGCAACAAAAAACTTGAAACACGATATTTATCACTGCATTGGAAGTTTAGGGGTACAAAGAAATTTTGGGTTACCACTCGCAAAATTTTTCAAATTAACAAAATCTTAATATTTGGCAAAAAAATGAGTAACTACTCATGAACTACTCAGGAACGAGAGCGCGAGTAGTTGAAAGTAGCCAGAAGTACTTGCGAGTACTAAATAGTAACAATGGAACACGGGCATTGAAAACACGTTTCAAATTTATTTTGCAAGTCTTTTTAAAATTATTTGCCGCTCGAATTATAGAGATATTTAAAATATCACTAAAATGGCTGACGGCGCCAAAGGGTTAAAATTAATTAACATTTGATGAGACCTGCATTTATTCTACATATAAACGTCCTGTAAGTTTCAGCTCAAGCGGATGGTGCGTTTCCGAGAAATAGTCACTTAATATTTTTGATGATATATATACAGGGTGATTCAGATCAAAGTGCCTTGGGGTATATCACGTAATTCCTTGAAGTGAGCTGAAAAAAGGTCTACATAGCCCCCCTTTGAAATTTTAATGCAAGTAAATAGATTTTGCAATATCCGTTATTAACTTTTGCAAGAATTATTTGCAAATAATAAAAAGTAAGGTTTCATTTGAAAGGTACTTCGAAAGGATCCATAGGGCTGCTCGTTTGTTGCTAAAGTATATATATATATATATATATATATATATATATATATATATATATATATATATATATATATATATATATATATATATATAAACTAATTTTTGGCCAAGTGATTAGTTATTTTAGTCATTAATAAAAACTGATAAGCTCATTGGAATTTGAAAATTTGAATCAATTCTGCATAGAAAATATTTTGATCTTAAAAACGTGTCAGAGTAAAGTTCAGTAATCAAACGCAAGGCTAATGCACAATTTAAGCAGCAACAAAAAACTTGAAACACGAATAATGATTATTTTGCACCTATTGTCGTTAAAGAGCCTCATGTGTATCATCATCTCTTGTTCCTTTCTTCTCTCTTTTTTTATTTCTTTATGACTTTTAGCCCGTGCATACCAAAAAATCGGTTGGAAACGTTGCACTTGACATTCCAAAAGTTGTCGCATGAGAGGTTGATGTACAAAATGAGCCGTTAGACAATTTTACAGATAGATGGTCGGCTGATATGTTTGTGTTTTTGTGGTTGTGTTTTTTATTTGTTTGCTTGTTTATTATCATCGTTTTGGTCCTCTTGTCTAGTATGAGTGTGCTTCTTCAAGTGTTTGCCCCTGCTACCACCAGAGGACGAGCAAGGATTGAAAGTTGAAGAATAAGAAAAACGTACAAAAAGTACACGAGAAGACAACACACTGAAGATAAACAAAAAACACACCCAAAACGAATACACAGTCCTGAAACACAAAAATACCAGCCAGACATCAATCGGTGAAATTCTCTAACGGGTATGGGGGTACGTAGTCGAGTTTTACCGAATATTCTTTTCCAATGATTATAGCTGAAGGCTACCGCGAAGAATCCTGCTCGAGTCCAATACTTTCTAACACCCAAATACAATAGTTGAGTGAAATCGAGTGAGCTTACCAACACAATCCATAATTTAGAAGAACGGTTTAAGTTTCCTGAAGAATAATATTCCAAATAGAAAATTGAAATCAACCCATCGAAATTACAGGCAATATTCTCAAACAGGAAGTGTTCTCAACAGTTCTCAACAGGAAAATGAGATATCGCAACGAACAAGTTAAGTGGCTAGATGCCATAAAACATACTTGGGAGTAGTCTTTGATAAAAATTAACCTACAAGCTCGATAATGAAATTGTTTGTAGGAAAATTTCTATGCGCCCTTTATCCTCTATTAACTTGCTACTTAATTATTAATCCCAGTTAAACATTAAAAATAAACTTTTGTCATTCAAACAAGTTCCACGAGGTGGCCGTAAATTAGCAGTTGAGAGGGAAAACTTAGTGAAGTTATCTTCGAGAGGACATTAGTCAAATAATGCTTGGTAAAAAAGGATTAATTGACTACTTGAAACAACTTTTAATGTGTAACATTGGCGAGCTTTACCAGAAGTTTAAAAGTGAATATCCAAATCGGCCTAACAAAATGTTTCACTTTAAGACCCAAACATTGTATTCATGCTGCTGACTCTGGAACATATATGGTCTGTGTATGTATTTACACTGAAAAAAATCATTTGGTATTTCAGATAAAGAAATAGTCATAATTTACTAAAGAAAATGGTTGATTTTCAGCCTACTAATTCAATTTGTTGTTTCCGCAAATCATGAATCGTTAATTATCTCCGTATAATATTAATCATTTCTTTTACTGTCTTTAGACATTTTTACAATAAAAATAACTAAACTTTCTATAATGCAGACATTCATGCAAATTATATTGGCAAAATTTTCTATTTCAATAGTAAGAAACTCTACAAACAGTTGATCCTTTTTTAACTAAAGAAGATTAGTAATATCAACTAATCTAGATTTCCTTATTAATTAAATTGTTTTGAAGAATAAATCATACTTTTAGACTTTTCTACCAAATCAAAGTCATCAATTTGCAATTAGTTAAAATTTCGAATTCTTTTCGTTCAGTGTACCATCAAAATGTCAAGCTAATGAAGAGTGGAGGAAACATTGCCAATCTCACATTTGGAAGTATTATGAAACTTTCAACTTTTAAGGATTGCCTTCGAAAAACTATGTGTCCCAACCCTACACCGAAATATCATTTTACTACTTCAACAACAATGCCAAATGAGAGTTGCAAATCTTGTCCTGGCTTAAATGTAATTCGTGATTAGAATGAAAACGATTTTTGATGACAATCAAGCGACAACCGTTCAGTTCAAAAAATGAGTTGGTTCAGACAGATTTATTATTTCTACTAATCTGCTTGTATCTGATGATTTTGTAGACAGCTTTTATGACGTGTTGGACGCCTTGAAACTCCATGCATGCTTATATTGCAGAGCAATAACCTCACCCTTTTAAAACTCTAAAGGACACTATAAATGACTGGGAAATTTTATTCCGATGCTATTTTGCTGAGTACAAGATGCTGCTCAACCTTTTCATTTGAAGAATGGTCAGGCAACACTTTTGACATCAGTCTCCCATTATAAAGATGGAAGTGAAATAAAAAATAGCAGGATGTTTATAATTTCAGATGATATGAAATATGATAAAGCAACCTTCTATGCTTTCCAAAAAACGATTGACAAACAACTGTTAGAAAAAGCAATATAAAAATAATATATATTACAGATGGAGCACCACAACATTTTAAAAATTGATTTAACTTTGTGAATCTAGTTTATTACAAATCGGATTTGAAGACAGATGCTGAACTTCATTTTTACGTGACTTCGCATGGAAAAGAGCCATGTGATTGTCTTGGTGGCAATTTAAAACGACAGGCAACACGTTCAAATATACAGTTGCAGTTACTTAAAAAGGAAGCTACCACCGATTGGGGCATCTGGATTTACACGGACGGGTCAAAGACGGACACAGAAGTTGGCTCGGTCGTGTTTTCTACGGATTTGAGCCTTAACCTGTGGTGTAGACTGTCGGACCAAGCTACCGTCTTTCAGTCTGAATTACATGCTATACACATGGCAGTTGAGTCCATTAGCGGAATATCAGCCAGATCAATGACGATTTGGGTCGACAGTAGAGCAACCATTCTCGCTCTTGCGTCTTACAGATGTTCTTCAAAAACTGTTAACGCTTTCAGAGTGGCTCTCAATGAAAAGGCAAGGCATATTCCTATCCGTATTATGTGGGTGACAGGGCATAGTGGGGTCATTGGCAACGAAAAAGCTGATGAATTGGCGATGAAAGGTGCAGGATCTAGCAATAGCCCCTGCATCACTGTACCACGGTCAATCGCTGACGCCACAAGCAAACTTGATACCGCCATATGGGCCAAACTAAAGTCCGAATGGGAAAACAGGTTGGACTGCAGGGTGGCCAGGACATTATGGCCATCACCTGATCTAAGCAAAAGCAGGAAACTGCTCAAGTTCAGCAGTAACTGCCTTACCGCATCTCATGCAAACAGAATGGGACTGACATCCAGCAATTTATGCAAGAGCATATTCTCTGTGATTGTCCGGCCCTAAATAATAAACACGTCAAGATTTTTGGTTCTTACTACTTTCAAGGGTTAGCAGAGCTGGCCAGTACCGTCACACTGAGTCAGCTGATCCAGTTTGGCGAAGCGATCACTTGGCAGCTCTAAAAAGCCAGCGGAGGGTGGCAAATGGGCCCAAACTGGTGGCCTAATGCAATGCCGCCTAGAAGTACGGGCCGTCAGGCTACGTAATCGTTTTAGCTATGACGTCAATTTGGGCAGGCATTTTGACATTTCCATCTGGCAGTGCCGATATACACCGAGATTTTACGTGCGGATTTTTAGCTATAATATGAATAAAACGTTAGTTTTTTGTGCGTGGACGCGTTATAATAATAATATTTAGCCATAGCTTGCATTTTGTATTAATTATTTGTATCGACAGCAAATCGACACAAAACGTCACATAACCTAACACCAACTGATAAGCATTTCGTAGCGAATTTTCCCAATTATACCGCACGCACCGCATTAATTTTTATTTTAGCTGTTCACTAGCACTGTTCCGCACATCTCACTTTATTTTCATTTCACTCACTTTAACACAACCTGTACAATTAACATTTTCCCGCGGACGTCCCATAAGACTGCGTGTGTTTTTCGCGACACTTTGACAGTCTAGTGGGACGTCATTATTCTGCATTATGGCCCGTACTTATAGCAGGCATTGCCTAATGCAAGCCGCTTTCCAGGCAGCCCTCTTTACTAACCTAACCTACCAGTTAAGTCATTGCCACATCTTTATGTTTATATGATTGGGCGAAATCATCTTTAACGATAACAGCTCGTCAGAGGAATTTCAACGCCAGAGGATATTTTTAAAACCACGGTTTGATTCCTCTGTTACTATTCCAGGGGCTAAGAAATTCTACTGTTTTATTGAAGTCACTGAAGGCCTTCTTACAAAAAGAACTAGTTTAAGTAACGATGGTAAAGTTGTAAAAATTTTGAAATAAACTCATTTTTCCATAAACGAGTAGTTTTTTCTTCATTAAGTAAATTAGCAATTTTTAATATTTTAGCTTCTATATGTAAGCGATTTAGCAATAGTTTTGCTATAAATATTTTATTTTCACACTTACTAGCGGTCCTAATCAAGCTCCCGGTACCACCCTTCATACGATTTGTATATATTGAAATATACCTACCTTCTAAACTATTGGCCATCCCATTCTAAAGCTTTTATGGTAAAATAAGTATAGTTTTAATTTTGTTATGTTATAAAAATAAAAGAATAACGAACCTGGTACAAATTATTTAAATTGTAAGTTGAAATGATTACTTCCCGTTTTACACAGTAAACCATTTTTTTTCAAATGCAAATTTAAAATTAAAAAGAACAGTTAGTTTTCTATACCAATCAGTATGTTTAATGATTTTTAAATTTGTTTTGAATCTCTAAATGAGCTTCCAAAAAAAGCCTTTCATCAATCTCGACAATTCTTCAGAAGCCGATTTTGCTCGGCAACCAAAACTCATAGAAAAAATTGTGTATCCACGTTCATATCCTATAGAATTACCATTATGAACAATATGAACGAAATCTTGGCCCTCGACTTTTTTTCTTTGTTCGCTTCACGTGAAATGCCCCAAAAAGTAAATGTTGATACTTTTTCTGCATTTTGGTCATTTTTGTACTAAGCCACTACCATCCGATTTTTATTTGAAAAACACCCTATTATGAAAATGACCAACAAAGTTTTCAATTTCCGAAATTTAGAAACTTTTTCGGGTGGAAACTCTCAATATCTCATCGGATCAAAACGAAATTCGCAGAACAGGACGAGTTCGAAATGGAGCATGTCTTTCTGTTGAGAAAACATTGAAAAGTGTATACGCAGAAAACTTGGAAGCTAAAAAGTGCCAAGGCTAGCTTAGTGTCATTTTTAGGTATCTGTGCTTTTTATTAGATTTCCTTCACAGTTTTTAGTTAATGATCAAAATCTGAATACACCAAACTGAACACATATAAATGATTTCATTTTCACTATTATTGGTCTTTCGGCCTTCTCATCTTGAGACATTTCACAAACGGAACCGTATATTGCATTCCACAGTGCGACAATAAAACCAAATTGCCTATTGCTGACGACATCGACTTGGGTCCCATTTCCATTCTGTGAACCATAGAACGAGCGACACAAACACGACGCCCAATATGTCAAATCGATGTCGATAAATTAAGAAACAGCGCTTAGCTGCTCTGTATCGACAATGAATTGTCTCCTCGCCGCGATTTGAGACTTGGTCTCTCATCCTCCTTTTTGATT
This sequence comes from Nemotelus pantherinus, assembly GCA_963978885.1. NCBI lineage: Eukaryota > Metazoa > Arthropoda > Insecta > Diptera > Stratiomyidae > Nemotelus > Nemotelus pantherinus. Next base: position 221,706,320 of record OZ022264.1, read on the forward strand.
TGCTTTCCCCGAAAGATCTGAGAATGGCATTTAGACAGACAGTTTGCTACTTCTTCTGGGCTTTCAATCTTTTCGGCCGATACAATTCGATTCGATTCGACTTAACTCAGTTCGAATTCGACTCGTTCAGGGCTATTTTCGATAGGATCGAAATAGAATGAAATAATTCTTGTTCACATAACAAGCTAATAAGGCTGCGAATGTGGCATTCTTTTGTTTGATAATGGCTCTCGCCTTCGATCGATCGGTTGTGGAGCCCTGCTTGTTAAGATTCAAGTATAGCGCATATGGTCGAAAGTTGCATTCAAGCACGTTTTTTTTTTGTTGAATATTATTGTGAATGTGAAGAATGATTGGAATTTGTTAAGTAATCTATTTATAAATCGTTTGGGATTAATCAAGAAAGAAAACTAGACAATTTAGATATTGCCTTGCTGGTACTTTCGAAAATCTACAAAATAGCAATAAATTGCATTTAAATATACATTTTTCTAAGTTCTTAGGCATGCAAACAATAAAACTTCTTCACCAGAAAAAACAATAACGATTATAGGGAGACATTATGCCACGGCGAATGAGTTAAATAGTTAATTTATGGCTCATAATTCTTCCGTGTGTCAACGAAATGTGCTGTATGTCGATGCAACGACAACGATAGCGCCCTCAACAGCTCGCTGAAGCCCGTTGCGACGAAAAGCACTCAAATGTAATATGCATGTCACCGTGACAATCTTCACACAACTCTTTAAATCCCTTCCTCATTAGGGCATTGATTAGTGATCTTAATGGATTACCTTCTGACTTTCTGTGTACATTCTAGATCGGTACGAAAATATGGTGCGGTGTGCGATCTTTGCCTCGTGAGGGACGCAAATGAGTCCGAGATTTATGAGCATGAGATCTAAAAGTGGCGTCAATAAAGACTAAACTCTTTAGTGAGAAATGTTTGGTTTTGGAGGATATTAGGAAGTGAGACTGGCGCTTCGTTCAGGAAAACAGTTTTGGTGCTTTTTGTCGAAAGAATATATTGTTTTTTGAGCTACTCAGTTCACAGTTACTCAGTTCATAAGCCTACGTTATGTGCTCTGTTTGTTTCAAGTTTTTCAAACACTTGTTAGTGTAAAATCCTATGGTTTTTAGTGTAGAGAATTTAAGTAAACGATGTTTAGCTTTTTCTCGAGTTGGTAGTACGGCTCTATTTTTGACAAACTGCAACATTTAGAATTGATCCATACTCTTATTATGAGCTTTCAAGTCTTTTATCCAACGTTTAGATGGCAAAACTCAGAATGTAATACCTCCACAAAAAAGTATTTTGCTCATTCAAATATCAACCAATTACTACCACAAATACATGGAAATGTGCATAATTCGTACTAACACACATGCATCAGTATCTCAATTCAATGGATCTTCCCGTCCTGTGGTCAACTTTTACTCACCAGCACGATCACACCACATAACCGAAACCGAACCAAACGAGTTGGTCATTTTGCGATATTTGCCGAGCCGGCCTTGTATAATTGGGCCTTAAGACAGTCGGAATGCTTTTGAGGGGACCGACTTGAGCCATGCGGCGAAGTTATTCGATCGTTTCCTACCGAGTCAATCCTGTTGGCTATCTGAATAACAACCTTCTACCTACATATAGCGGTAGCAGCGGAACGAATTGGCGTGTTTAGCTGCTTGTGTAGAAGTTGTTCTCTTGATATTCCAATGGGCATGGGAATTTTCGTAAAATATGCATAAATATACATGGCAATGGACTGAGTTGAGTGTGTTTCCCCGGATTGATGTACATATATGCAGAAGATGGTTGAGTAATCAGAAATGATAATGCGGAAGGAATAGTGTGAACTAGTTTGTAATATTTTATTTAGTTTTGCATCATAGATAAAAGTCAGAAGTAGTTCATCAGACCACTAGATGTTTGATGTTTGTCACTGATTGGTTCTTATTCTTGGATTCAAACATTTATCAGTGGCATTGTTGTAAATTTCCATTAGATTTTGTTCTAACTCTAAGTTTATTCTGTTACGCGATACCTCATGAGCATTCAAACATATTCTATCAAAGACCCCTGAAGACCCATTTCATAGAATTATAATTACCCCTCTACCCTTCTTTTTCGTCACCTGCTCTCCAAATTGTATCGCAGATTGAATCATTTTCCCAGAGACTGACCTGCATAATGGACTACTTGGATAGCTCCAGAACTAGCTCCCAGTTTTACACAATTAAAAGCCTTTTCGATGCCACCGACACTTTGCCTATTACATACATATCTTCTGACTAAGCGGTTCGTTTGTTGCAAGCTGATGGTTGATTATCGCGCGGAGTTTTGTCTTAAAGGAAGCTAGAATAAGTTTATCCGACGCAGAACATCCAAGCTGAGAATGGAATAGCGAGTTCGCCACTCCACATATTTTGCATCATCTTCATTTTAGCAATGTATGCCTGTGTATCCAGTTTGGATACCTACATACATTTTGCAAAATATTCATTGTTAACTTTTAAGTGCGGGAGCGGCTTGTTCGAAGATAGTAAGGTTAATTGCCCGGAGCAGTACACAATGCGTTAAAGATATGCATGAGATGTTAGGAGAGCAATTTTCAATTGACCGTATGCCGGCTTCTGTTCAATTATTTTACCTTGCCGAGATAGTTCAATCTAGTTGTATTAAGAAGTTGAGGACATCGATGATGGAGGAGGCTTGCATCACACAATGAAATGGGCGATTGAGTAGAAAAACGTTTTGTTGAATGGTGGAGCGACATTAATTAGTCATTTTATTCACTTTAAGTGTTTGAAAAGGGCATGGCTATTGAAAACATAGCTTTCGGCCCCTTTCTTCATTTCTTTGTACATCTATCCAATACATATCTTTATTTACCTAACATACAGTAAAAATGCTACCTCAAAAATTACAAAAAATTAAAGGTGAATGTTGAAGTAACATAATATTTTCACATGTAGTAACATAATTTGCTGCAAAATTTCAAACGTTGGCTGGCAAGTTACTCACACCCGCTTGATCAGCGACCCAAAGAAAAGCGACTTAACTAAAGAAGCTGCTTAGACTCTGAATGGTAAATATTTGTCAAATATGCAGGCACAAACTCTAGCGCATAGGAACCACAAAAATGACCAATTTTTGAAGGAAAGTAGAGGAATTGTGTAGATTTTGACTGCATGTTTTATCAAATGTGCGCCGTATTTAAAGCAATCCCTACCAAATTCATGTAACGCTTTGATCCGATGACTGCATCGGAAACCATAGGGAAGAAAAGTTCTCAAAGTTACACCTCGCATGAGTTTCAAAATTTAGGCAAGTTAAACACTTGCTACTCATTTCCTATTTTCCGATGGCTTGAAGTTTTTCTGCTTACGTGTTTGCCGTCGCTGCATCGTAAATTAAAACCTTATACACATCAATGCGTCCTGCAAATTTCGATATGATCTGATGCTATCGGAGTTTATCACAATTCTAAATTTTCTTTGTCTTTGTCTAAGAACCTAGAGCACACATGTGATTGAAAATTACCAAAACATTATGTATCTTATCTTTGTTTGAAATACGTTCAAAATTTATTTTTCGCAATTGACTTTTTGGCAACTCATTTGCTGGTAGAATAATAAGGATATTTGAAATATTTATAAAATGCCCACTGGCGCCAAAGGTTTAAAGAGAATTAATATTTGGTGAAATTTAGACTCATCCTACACACACATAAATGCATGCTGAAAAATGCAGTTCAATTAGATGACGCAATCACGGAAAATAGTCACTGTATTTTTGACGATATATACATACATTGTGACACAAAATTCCCGAACAATGCAAATAAAATGAAAAATAATTAATCAAACATCAATATTCATTTAGTGTATTCCCCATTTGATGCCAAAGTATTCGCCATTTGATACCATACTCATATGTCATCGTTTTTCAGTCTTCGGAGCACTTTTTACAGACACTTTTTGGTATGGCGTTCAGCTCCTTGCAGAAGTTTTGTTTTATGTCTTCGATCCATTAAAAACGGGCTCCACGAAGCAACAGCTTTAGTTTCGGAAACAGGGAAAAGTCACATGGGGCCAACTCCTCTGAAAATAGTGAAATTCGGTCATAATTATGAGCCCATGCGATGGGCCATTAGCGTCAAGCGAAATCCACAAATTGTTCTTTTATAATTCTGGCCGTTTTGGACAAATTTTTTTCACACACACGCTTCCACAGGGTCAAATAGTAATACTAATGGACGACCTGTTTCTCTGAAATGAATTCATTACTAACAATTCCATGAATATCGAAAAAAAATATCAAGATTTTTGATTCCAACATTATTTATCATTTAATTCATTGTCAAAATAATGACGCACTACTGAGGTATGCAGTGAAAAAAATCTACATGGCGTTTAGTCCTCCGTAACATAGTCCAGCATTTATGGTCATAAAATATAAAATATAGCTCCCAGTGCCATAATATCACAATCTACATAGCACATTTGAACACTTAATGTAACATAGTTTATTTATCAGTTATTTACCCTGAGCTAAAAAATATAGCAAATTCTAGTGCATTAGGGGCTTTTCTGTCTTGCAGCATGGTCTCTATGTTACATGCTTAAAGTAAATTAAATAAATGAAGCTCGTATAAGGTATATACGAAGGTAGAGTATTAGGCTCCTGAAGAATAGAATCACTGGTTTGAATCCAGATTCGAGCAGGATTTTTTGTAATTGTTAAAAGCTAAGAAATCAAATCTCAGTACAGTAAGGAAGTTTTTACCATATTCTACTACGGCAAAAATACAAAAACTATCAGGGCTGCGATGAATAGCGTTTGCGGCTAAAATACATCGCTTTAGGGCCGTAATAAATAGCACCTACTGTTATAAATTTTCTGCCATACATTAAGGAGTCAGAGGCTACATATATTTTATCACAATCGTGAAATCAACTATGAGTATAGCGTCCAAGATACTTGTACATAAATTATGATCTAAATCGCGATACTTTTTCGCAGTGTTCTTATTCAACCAGCTGCTGTGAACAAACTGGGTGATAGATCGTGCTCATATTTGACACAGTAATTAAGGACGGTCTTACCAATTTACAATTTTTTTAAATTTTTTTGAAACATCATTAGTGCGGACAATTTAAATGTAATATCCGGAAACTTTATTGGCAGAATGTAACTAAATATTAATTTTCTTTGAAAAACACGAAAAATTAAATTACTCAATCAATACTCAATGCAATGCTTTCAATAAATTTTTTCAAACAATTGAAAAAATTTAAATTGCTGTGTTGGCGACGCAAAACCAAAAGCAACGAACAAATATATACAACTTTGTTCACACAAAAAGAATATTAAAATAAAATGAGATTATATATATACAAACTTTTGATTCTGTGAACGAATCCGCTTCTCAATAAAAATGTTCCTGAACTTTTTGTCCCTTCTCTTCTGGTTCTCATCCTATGTTTCTAGCCGCACCTGACTTTCATGTCATGTACACCACTACCAAAGATGCTGATTTTGTTTTTCATTTTTTTTACGCTCTTCTTAGTTAACACATTTGCTCTTGTATTAAGCTTGTCCTTTCGCTTCCAATGCCTAGCTGACGTTACTGAGTCGGTTAAGCGTAGGTTTAACCGCTTACTAGTTTTTGAATTGAAGGTCTCCGACCTTCATGACATCGAAGGCATTGGCGAAGTTAGTACCAAGCAGAGGCTAGTCTGGGCAATTGATTGCTTTAAGTCCCCAGGCCCGGATGAAATTCTACCGGCCATACTTCAAAAGACAGGTATGCTTATCGTTTCCTGGCTTACACAAATTTACAAAGGTTGCATAGTGTTAAGTCAAGTATCTGCAACCTGGAGGAGAGACAGGGTTGTATTTAAACCCAAGGCAGGTAAAGTCAACCATTCATATCCGAAGGACTAAAGGCCAATTAGCCTGACTCTCTTCCTCCGTAAAGCTTTCGAAAGATTACTAGACCTCCATAACAAACAAAGATTTGGATCTCAAGCTCTATCGAGAGTCCAAAACGAGTACTTGAAAGGAAAATCCATTGAAACGGTTCTCCCTAAGGTAGTCATTGAAATAGAAAAGGCACTACATTACAATGAGTGCGGTTTGAAAGCCTTTCTAGATATTGAAGGGACCTTTAATATTGTGCATACAACAGCCATTATGGAGAGCTTCCACGCAGCCAATACCCATCCCGCTTTTTGTAGCTGGATAAGCACATGTTTAAGCAAAGGCTCATATCAGCGGAGTGGACGGAGGCGCAAATCATAAGGAAGGTATTGATCTTGTACTCTTCAAAAGGACGTACAAAACTGAATTAGACCCATTCAGGCTTAAGTCTTAAGTCACAAACTAATTACTTGGGTTTTATTCTGGACCGCAAGCTCACACGAAAGGTGAATTTAGAATTTAGGGAGCAAGCAACTCGGTTTAAGCCAGCAAGAGTGTGCTAGGTAAAACGTGGGGTCTAAGTGCTGCTTTAACGCACTGGATTTACATGGTGATAGCTAGACCGATCCTTGTTTATGGATGTTTGGTCTGGTGGTCAGCAGTGAATAAAACTACCTTTACTGTCATGATGAACAGAGTTCAGCGATTGACGGCTCTCTGCACCATAGGTGCCCTGTCCACGACTCCTTCGTCTGTGTTGAATGTCCTCCTTCCTCTACCTTTGCTTGACCTCTTTGTTAAAGACACTGCCGTAAAAGCTGCTGTCAGGTTTGGCGAATCGGGACACTACGAGTAAAGATCCTTTGGCCACAGCATCTACATCGACGGCTCTAAAACAGCTGCAGGAGTGGGTGCTGCAGCATACTCTGCAGATGCTGCTATCTAAGCAGCTTTCAGGCTTCGTATCCACTGTAGTATTTTCCAGGCGGAGGTTTTTGCGATACGTAAAGCCGCAGATCTATGTATGCCAAAGATACTACAAGTGAGGAAATCAACAGCTTTACAGACAGTCAAGCCAATTTGTAAAAAGCACTGTTGTCTCACACATACAAATCGAAGTGAGTACTCGACTGCATGCACTCCCAGAACAGACTGGGCAACAGCAGGAGTGTCAGAATCTTCTGGGCTCCCAGTCACAAAGGCATTGTTGGAAATGAGAGTGAGGATGCGTTAGACATGGGGATAGTCTTCCCCTGCCAGGATCGGTAGACATCCCAGCTCCGATCCAAACGATTAAGTACTCAATCGACTCCAAAATGATGCAAGGTGCGACGTGCAGATGAGGTGCAATTCAGATTTGCAGGCTAACCAAAATCATGTGGGGGTCACACAATCTCGCAGCGGCTAAATACCTGCTCGAATTGACGCGGACTAACTGCGACCGGCGTCATTACTGGCCACTCTCTAGTGCTAGGAAATGTCATGAAAATGAGACTCCTAACCAGTGGCACCTGGAGGAAGTGTTAAGTGTCCAGGGTGTCAGAAACAATCCAGCATCTCCTATGTCACTGCCCGGCATTGGGGAAAACCTAACTGCGCTGCTTCGGTGAGCTCTGTATGGTGGATCTCTCGCTCTTGGCAGAACAGAGGCTGAAAGACATCGTTCAGTTCGCGAAAAAGTCCGGGGCTTTCGATGGCCGCTTCGACTGAACTTTCTTTCTCCTGGTCCACTTACCTGGTACCACTATGGATTAAATAGGTATATGTGTGACTTTGTGTCATCTAGCATAACCTAACACATACCCTCTCTTTGGAGGTAAGCAGAGTGTTCCTCGATGAGTGTTTTCTCGTTAAACTTTTACAAGGCTTTTTGGTCAGCTTTTGACTCCCCAATAACCATTCGTGAATCAAGTCGCCCAAGAAGATTGTTGGATGTATTCTAGATAAACAAAAACCTTCTTTCACTCTGCTTTTCTATGTCTTCCAATGAAGCATTGTTTTTTTTAAATCAACGACGTTATTGTAAACTTAAATTATAATAATGAATGAACCTAGCAATGCAATTGAAATCTCATGACAATTTTCGACTAAAAAAACACTAAGAGTAAAATTAAAACTGTAACTAAACTAAAATAAAAATCAAATTAAGTAATTGAATTCAAGTTGAATTCATTTCTTTGAAAGCAGTTGTAGGCAATTCTTTAAAAAAATGATAATTCAACATTAAATATATCCAAATGAACTCTTTTAAGCCTTTTATTGGCGAATTCTGACTGTAATTTGTTTTACTTTTTCTTATGGAAAATATTTCGTTACTTCGAGCTGTTCTCATAGGAACTCTTAAAGATGAAGCATCTAAAATATCGGGTGCATCTAAGTTATTATTTATCACATTAAATAAAAATAAAGGTTCCTAGCCGTCAGTGTGAATATGTTCAAAGTTTACATTACGACGGGGTAGTTGCTAACACTTTCAGATGAAAAATGCAGCTTACAGTCTATATAGCGCAGAAATTTCTGCTGAACTTTTTCAATATATGTAATGTGAGGTACAGGGTAAAGAAACATGAACAGTATATATATTCTATAGCAGCTTCAACAATAGATATATCCAATCTCGTGATTTTCTTTACAACCTAGCAGATGCTTTAGATACTATATTATGCTGTAACGTACTTTCTTTTATCCGTCGATATAATTTTTTTTAATAAAAAAAAACTCTCGTCAGAATCATGTCACATAAGATTTTGAGTTTCTTTCGCTCAACCGCACATTTATGTTAATCAAGCATTTGTCCACATCTTTCGCAACGATCGAAACAACAAATTAAATTCAAATGCTTGCAGCCATTAGCAATTTAACTTTTTTCTACCGACCCGATAATTCAATTTAATTACGAGCTTGCATTGGTAATTCGGTTATGGTATATCGCTTCGAAAAGGAGGCGATCGAATAAAGCTGTCCAATATATCATTGCTGTTGAACAGGTGAATGATTGCTTGGCAGACGTGTTTTGTGCGACCACGAGATCTCTATGCAAGACGACATTATCAAACGCCACTTTAACTATGGATGGAATTTAACACCTTTCCCGCATACGTTTACTAACAAAACCAACCAGGTGCACTATTACTTAGTTTTCGATTACGCTTAAGTTACGCTATAAAAGCTAGTTATTGTGATTAGTGGTAAAACATCTTGAAGTAGTTGTGTTGCAGGGTGGTATTAACATGAAGAATTTTTTTGAAGGATTCAAGCTCGGCATCGAAAAATGATAGGAAGTATCTAATGCTATTATATTGCATACTTAACACACTGAACACACAAAAAACATTTAATTGAAAGCGATTAATGAATCTTGAGTCAATATGAAATTCTCTGAATTCTATCAATTTGGACCACCTTGTATTCAACACCTAATGGGAGATTTCAATTGCAATACTTGAAATTATCGGCAAGTTTCCAATCGTTGAGCAAATCTACTAGCCATTAGATTCATTAGGGAAAATCAAATGTCATTCATGCATTTGAAATCGACTCGAATCGCATTTGAAGATACGTTCACTGACAATCAGTCAAAGTCATGTTAGATGATATTCAACTGCATCGAAGTTACACTCGGACATTCGATTTATGGTCAAGTGACTTGATCGACTCAACACCGATCGACCAGTTGTTACGAGACTTCTGGCCATACTTTTATGGTAATTCGGCTGATGTTTGCAAATTGGTCACTGTGCGAACTTATACGAGGTCTTAATACTGATTAAGTGAAGTTTTTTACCGATCGATTTGATATCGATATGATTTCGGGCTATCGTAGAATCAATGGTGTTCAAGCCAAATTTGATAGATCTCCACAAATTGATACTATTTCGATGTGGATGTGGGAAACTAGGGTTCGGAATTGAAATAGAAAATAGCATTCTAGTTTTCATTTTACCGGTATGTGTGCAAGAGAGAGATTTTATCGTCACTGGGGACTATAATCTCCGTGATGTTGATTGGAGCTCTCATTCTTGGTCCGTAAACAATTCGAACCCCAATAGCATCAACATTATCCACGCATTTTCAATTTTAAATTTTTCACAATCTAATCAGGTTAAAAATGTTAGTCATAACTTATTAGATCTAGTTTTTTATAATGTATGAAATTCATTTCCTTTTATACCAATAGATTTGTATCATCCGGATAAATATTCAATTGAAATCTCTAAAGCAGCGTAGTTGCAAAAATGCTCCGTTAAGCTTTTTAAACTTTCATCGAGCGGATTTCATTAATATAAATGCAGCTCTGCACACTGTCAGTTGGTGTATTTTGAATAGTATCCCATTAAATTAAGCAGTTAGATTCTTTTACCACATTCTCAAAGACGTTATTTCTTCTAACGACCCTTGTGTTACTCTGAGTGGGAAAAAATTTCCTGTTTGGTTTTATTCCGAATTAAAAATCTTTAATTATTGATAAAAACATTACTCGTTCGAATTTTAAATCTACCGGCGAGCTTTATTGCTATAATTTATTTTCTAGTTTAAGATTCCAGTGTAAAAAGCAATCAAGCATTGACTTCCAGCGCTGCATTTATAAATTAGAGTCCCAGGTCCCACAGAATAATAAGTAATTTTGGGGGCATATTAATTCTCATAAATCGAACTATGGATTCCCTAATACTATGTACCTTAATGAATCTCGAAGTTCGAACGTGTGAGTTATCGCTAACTTTTTGCTGACTATATTTCAAAAGTTTATAGTAGTGACGTCAGTACATTTGCTCCTCATTAAATTTATCACAATGTACTATTAATTCTGGTTCCCTTTTACAGAAGCTTCGCACCTTAGATGCTACGAAAAGCTCTGGACCTGATGGTATTCCTTCTGTAATCTTAAAAAAATTGTGACCAAAGTATAGCCCTACCATTTCTAATTTTATTTAATAGTTCCCTGTTATCTGAAAATTTCCCGACTCAATGGAAAGCCAGCTTTGTGATACCTGTCTTCAAGTCAGGAGATATAGCTGGCATTACGAACTATCGTCCCATATGTATTTTATCTACTATACTTAAAATTTTAAAATGCCTTGTCTGTGATTGCATTTCTCCTCTTGTTCGGCCTCTTATTATACCTAATCAGCATGGCTTTTGCACTGGTAAGTCAATCTCTACTAATCTTATATCTTTATATTTACAAATCTTTTATGAATTCATCGCAGGTCCACACCATATACACAGACTTCTCGAAAGCTTTCGACATATTCAATCTCAGTCTTTTCTATAAGAAGCTTAGCAATTTTGGTTTTTACAGCTCTTTGCTATGCTGGTAAAATGATTATGTAAGAAATAGATCTTTGGTTATAAATGTCAATAATAATTTCTCTATGGAAATTTCCTACTTCAGGTGTTCCACAAAGCTCATACTTGGGGCTCTATTATTCTTGATTTTTATCAATGACATACATATGATTTTCCAGGATATACAATTATTACTTTTTGCTAATGACTGCAAAATATTTAGGGCAGTTTCTTCTTATGACGACATAACGATCCTAGTTTATATACATATTGTGTTCCAAATAACTTAGCACTCAATCTATCTAAATGTCAATACATTGTCTTTAAGAAAACAAGATCTACGTTTCTACATACATACAACATCAGAACACCTTTCTCACAAGTTAACTTGATTACAAACTTAGGAATTCTAGTGGATTCTTCCTTGAGTTTTATGGATCATATTAATGATATCACGGAACAAGGGCGCAGAATGTTAGACTTTATAATTAAGAATACACACCATTTTAACAACATTCAAGCACTAAAATCGCTATTTTTTCACTTGTTTGTAGTAAATTGGAGTACAATTCTGTTGTATGGAATCCTTACAATAAAACTCATTCCCTATCAATCGAAAAGGTTTAACGCAAATTTTTACGTTACTTTGGGTATAAAGTTAACATCTTAAACTTAAAATCAACAAGAGCATTTTGTCTCTTTTAATAATGGATACACTTGAGACTCGTAGATGTTACTATGATGCGTCGTTTTTGGTGAACATCGTTAACGGGGTCGTTGATGCTCCTGATATCTTACAGGAAATCTCACTTAGAGTACCAGCAAGAAGTACAAGATCTAATGATCTCTTTCACATTCAGATTTGTAGAACAAATTATGCACATAATTCACCAATTGAACGGTTGAAAGCTATCGGAAGCGATGTATCTTCTCATCTGAATGTATTTAATGTAAATGAAGATAAACTAAAAAGATTTATATTGGATTTGTTGTATTAAACGATTTTCCTCTTTAGATTTAATGTAGTAAGTTGCGTATTAATTTCTATGGACAGTTGCCCGTTTATAAATGAAAAAATAAATAAATAAATAATGAAAAACATACTCTAACAACGGTGGGGAGACCGATAAACGCTGAAAAGAGGCAAATTTCCCTCGAAATATCGACATCTGTCAAAGAATTAAAATATTTATTTCACCAAACAAGGTATACAATTACATATAAATGAGATAAAAGTATAAAAAAAATTGAAATTAAAATTAAAAATAAACAAAACTAAACAAATTAATAACATGCATAACATACACTGAATGCAATGCAAATAAATAAATTAATATTCTATAAATAAATATAATAGCAATATTACGTGTAGGGCACAAAATTATTAAATATAAAAACGAAATTAAATATTTTATTAGTCATGAAAAGGATATTAGGCCGGTAGACTAGAGAGGGTAGGATAAGAGAGTCTTGGTAGCTCTGTTTTTAAAGGACATATTCGAAATTGTGGGGGAAAAGTGCTGGCTCATACTGTTGAATATCTTGCAGCATCTATTTATTGGCTCATTATCAGCATATACGGTGCTATGCCAATATTCAACTAGTATTTGTCGGGATCTAGTGACTCTCACGGGCTGGTTAAGCACAAATCTTTCCTTTATGTAGTCGACATTAACAGCGTCTCTAATGACTTCGAAACTGAAGCAGTGGTGACAAAATTGGATGCAAGTGATGAAAAATTTAGAAGTCAAAGGCGAGATTCATATGGCGGTGAATTGCTAAAATCACAAGGACGGCAAAGATCTCTACACTCTAAAAAGTGGGTTTATAATTAATACTTTGATAATAGGAAATATATTAATTTTTTTGTTTAAAATAACGAATCACAAATTTTTTTACACATTCGATGTGCATTTTATTGCTTTTACGTTATATTCGCTGAATAATACACAGCTTTTGGGAATTGAAGCAAAAAGAGTGTAAATGTACTAGTTTGCTATTCACCTTTGCGCCAAAGCCATAAAATTGCATCATTTTTTAGGGTAAAATTACACGATTTGGTCGTAAAAAAATATTATTTTTAAGCACTTTTGTAAATTTACATCTTTAATAGTACGAAACCAGTTTCCTACTATTATAAGGGTAAAAATCAACCAAAATTTTTTTGAGTGTAAGAGCGAATGGTAAGGATTGCTTTGGAGCAGATTCGAATCTCTGGCTGTGAATTTCGAAAACTAGGTTCCAGATAATGCAAGCATATTCAAGAAGAGGGCGAACGAGCGCGGTGTATAGCGATTTTGTAGCCCAAAGGTTCTGAAACTTCCTGGCTCGTCGCTTAATGAAGCTTAGTCGTTTACTTGCTTGAGAAAGGATTTTGTCGTGATGAAAATAAAGCGGAGCTTTTCATCCTTTCCATCCACGAGCGTACTTTTTCGAGAGAAGCTAATCACATGACATTTTGCGATATTGAGGTTGTTCACGCAGCACCAATGATCCAGGGAATTTAATTTTAGTTGAAAAAAGTTGGCATCTGATTGCGACTTTATAGTATGAAAAATGTTCAGATCGTCCACTTACAGTAGATGAGGTACATCAGATAAAACCTCCGACAGGTCTGATATAAAAATGTTAAATAGCAAAGGGCCAAGATGGCTACCTTGAGGTACTCCAGAGATTTTTTTAGAAATAAGCCCTTGGAATTTCATATATTGTTAGCTTGTAAAGAAAAAATGGGTCTTCAATTTAAAATAAATTTCTAATGACTGCTGTTATCTAATCATCTTTCTATTCGCTTAGTCTATGACACATTTAGGAACGTTATTGAAATGATATTCAATAAAATGAAGAAGCAGTTTGTATGGTAAAGCGCAAAGCTTCCAGGCCAATGTTGCTGACTGGTTTCACAGTTTCTTATATTTACCATTATTTTTCAGAATATGCCGGAATTTATAAACTTTTATATCAAAAAATAGTACTGTTTTCTAGGCTATTTTGTAATCATTTCTTAGAAAAATAGAATGACACAGAGCCACTCCAAGTGCAAACAAGGTCGAATTATTTGTAGCAATATCAATAAAAAGTTTAGTTTGAGAATTCTAGTTTACAAATAATCATAGCTTTTCACTAAAGTTGTGGTGAGCAGAGCTGAATGAGCACCGGAAATTTAATTAATGTATTTCTTGCAAAATCAGCCTCATCAGGAAAAAAAAGATCCATTAAAAGTGTTGATCGAAAGGATCTTCCATCAAAAACACAAGTATGAACTGAAATGTGATATTTCCTGTCTATTACCGTTATATATGCTTCTTAATCTTGGATCTTCAGCTCCAAATTCACTTTTCCGAAGTAGAAATGGTGTCGTTCTGAGATACAAAGCATTGGTCGAAGGTCAAAGTGGAAGTATTTTGTGCGATGCTTGATATTCTAGCAACTAAAGAACTCCTGAAAAATTTCCAAATCTTGAATTGTTGGTGCACTGAGAAAACACATGGCGCCAGACGCCATAATTTATAGACTTCTGGCGCCATGTACATAGTCGATTTAGGGATTGTGATAAAATATAGCGCCACACGCCATAATACATGGCGAAAAGTACATAGGCCTACACGCCATGTACTATAGTCCTCCACGCCATGTACATGGCGTCGCGGACTATATTACATGGCGTGGAGGGCTATAGTACATGGCGTGGAGAATTATAGTGCATGGCGTGGAGAGCTATAACACATGGCGTGGAGGACTATACTGTATGGCGTGGAGGACTATACTGCATGGCGTGGAGGACTATACTGTATGGCGTGGAGGACTATACTGTATGGCGTGGAGGACTATACTGTATGGCGTGGAGGACTATACTGCATGGCGTGGAGGACTATACTGCATGGCGTGGAGGACTATAGTACATGGCGTGGAGGACTATAGTATATGGCGTGGAGAACTATAGTACATGGCGTGGAGGACTATAGTACATGGCGTGGAGGACTATAGTACATGGCGTAGAGGACTATAGTACATTGAAGAAGCAAATCAATCAAAACAGTGCTACTTACCATAAATGAGCACACGGAGAAGTCACTTGCTTGCAACAAACAGACGCTGGCTGCTTTTAGAGTCACCGATGGAGCCATTCAATAATATGCGCCCTTAGCCGATTGAGAATGTTCTCGATCTATCGACGATACTCAAGTATCACTTGCTGACATTTATAGATCCCCTCACAGAGTATGGCTGCGAGTTATAATTGTAGTGCCATGAGCCATATTACATGGCTCATGGCACTATGTAATATTGCGTGTGGGGCCATAATTTCTGCGCCATGTAATTATGGCGCTGGGAGCTTACTGCATGGCTCAGGGTACTATGTACATAGCGTGTGGCACCATAAATGCTGCGCCATGTAACATGGGACCACGCGCTATGTAGATTCTGAGATTATGGCGCTGGGAGCCATATTGCATGGCTCAGAGTACTATGTACATGGCGTATGGGACCATAAATAATGCGCTATGTTACATGGCTCTGGGCGCTATGTGGATTTTTTTCAGTGTGGATCAAATGATTTGTTTACAATTCAAAGTATGCATAATCTACTACCCCGAATTTTATAACTGAAAATCTTCTGGCTCACAGCAGATTAGTAACCACTTTTTACCTTTTCTTGTAAAAGAGAGCTAATTCTTGCTAATTTAGATTTTAAAAGAGAGCCACTTTAAACTTTATTGCTTCAAATTCGATTCAAATTAATAAATTCTAATTATTTAAAAAAAAAATATCTGAGCCTAAATAAAAAGTGAAAATATTCATACAATTGAAAACGTTTGCATGGAATAAAAGTTGTCTGTGATATTCGTATTTGTTTTCGAGCTTCTAACTATACAATTTTCTCAATATTCTCTTTGCACGTGTAGTTTAGTGGGTAAAGCACTTGCTTCTCGTGTGTAGGGGTCTTGGTTAAAATTCAGGTTCGAACGAGAAATCGTGCATCGAGATGCAAACATCATCCAATGCTAACTTTTTGCATGACTTCAATGAAAGACAGCTTACTTTTTAGCAAAAATATACATAAAAAGAAAATTTCAAATATCATTTATTTAAATATATTTCTGTGCACACACATACATACTATATATCATCTTAAATATTTTTCTTTTCAGTTCAATCAAGACCTGTATTCATCATCTGGTGTACAATTGGCCTCATCAAGTGGATCAGGTAGTTCACATTCACCGTGCAGTCCCATATTGCCGCCATCGGTGTCAGCTAATGCAGCGGCCGTTGCAGCAGCTGCAGCCCATAATGTCGCATCCACCAGTACTGCCATTCCAACGATCCCAATCGGGAGCTCAATACATAGGACTATTACCAAAGAAGAGGAGATTAGTACGGGACGTAGTGAAAATGATGGTAAGCTGATTTGAATATCTAACTATATCACGAATAGCTTACAATACCCAGAAATCCGAAAATAAATGAAAAAAAGTGATGAAATTCAGTGTTCGAGTTGAATTGAAGAGCAAAATAGAATTATAGTAATGACAGGAAAAGTATATGGATGCAGTAATCATGTCATAATTATATTTACAATACACTTTACTACGAAAATTCTCTTTTCTAGTCCTGTAGTCACAGATATTTGGGCATTTTTGTGCCTAACCTCCCAGCAACTCAAACAAATGATGCAAAATAAATAAACCTTCTAAAGTATTTTTCTGAGAATTACACGTTTTTACTACGGTCTGCAAATTAATTTCAAAATAAGAAAAATTAAAATACATATTTTGCATTACTCTCACGCATGAGGAAACACCACTCTGACTACCTACAATCACAAAGATTCACATATACACGCTTACCATGCCATACATATGAACACTTCGCCATCAATCGTTTTTAACGCTTTAACTGCCTGTATCTTATTTCTGTCACCTTTCATCATAAATCCATCATGTTTTGACTATAGATTGAGGTTTAATGATTAGCATTGGAATTTAATGAGCTTCTGTTTGGAGTTGACGAGCTGGAGTCCACTATGGAACTCGTTTCTGAGATGTTTAATGTACGATCTGATCGAACCAGTTTCTTGATCGATTTCATACAGCTACATGTATCCATATTTTTTGTTGTCCAGATTGATGAAGTTTTGCCAGTTAAATCTATGAGATGCGATTTTTGTTTTAGATACATTCGGGCTACTGAAAATGTTTGTTTGAATGAAAATTTTGCATACTATGAGGTTTTGGCGGAAAAACTGCAGGGTCTTCGCGTGGAAAATCTTCGTTTGGAATTTTTCAACATTATTAACTACAAAGTTACCATCAACTCTATTTTTGAACTGCTTATATTACCTTCTGAATTTTCATTCCTCTTAATGCTCGCAAATACTCATTTGAAATCGCTATTGCAAAGCAATAGGTACACAAATCTGTCAATCAACCATATAGCACAGTTTCAATATTCGACCTGTCCAGCGATGAAGCCAAGAGTAAATAACAGGATGAAACTCTGGACATCTCCACTATCGAGAACTCATTGACGCTGTCATGTTGCATGCATTCACCTGGCATCTTACTGACATTTCACTATCTGCTATCTTTTCGTATAATTTGCCGTTTTCATCGCGCAAGATAATGTCAACAACTCGTAAATACTTGCATATGTCCATTGAATCGACGAGAGAATCCACAAAAGATACGTCCACACACTACACAAACTACCCGATGAGAACTTGTTATTCTGTAGAAAAAGGTCTAGTGCGTCCGGCAAAGTTTCTATCATTGCGAATTCGTTTTTTGTTGTTGCTACAACTGTCCCGCGGATTCGTGTATAGAAGCTCATTAAAAAATCATGTCTAACTGATTAAAAACCGATTAGTTTAATTAAATGTGGCGGACAGAAGCTGGCTACTGCTGTGTTTGCGTTTGTCTAATCGGAATTGGAAGACGTTGAAGAATGACATGCGGAATGACGATAAGATAAAAAGCTATGCAGAATGGAAAAGATGAATGGACAACAGTTACGAGCTACAGGTTGTTGGCTTTTGTGTTTTCTGTAAGAACGAGTTGATGTGGCGGATTTTATTATGATAATGAAGTGTCACGTTGAGTGCTGTGTTAAAGAAATGAGAGAAGCAGGGAGCTGGGAGATGATTGTCATGAATGTATAGAATAGAATGATCAGTGAAATAAAATCTAGTGTTAAGTAGAAGTCTCTAGACTTATTAACTTAAAACTTCCAGTAAATTGAGCTATGAAAATAAAGAAAAAAAAACTCTAGCGCACCTGAACCGCTAGAAACACTAATGTTCGAAGAACAGTAGGAGAATCGTGCAGGTTTTGAGTGCATATTCCACCACATGAGCTGCTTATTACGGCCAAACTGTTTCAAATGCCACGTTTTACTTTGGTCTCAATAATGCATTATAGCTCATATGGTAGAAGGTTTCAGATATTACCACTGGCATGAGTTTCAAAGTTTATGAGAGAAAAACACTTGTTAATTATATTCGTTATCAGTTGCTTATTGCACATTATTTTGAAAGCAGTATCTCATATAACATCAATGAAGAAAATGCTCAGTGCCTGCAGCACTGTAACTGAAATTGGTGTTTGGGGCTGCGATCCGAAAAATTTGCAGAACTTTGCGAATCGCAACATTGATTATTTATTTTAATTGTAAATGTTTCCGGTATGAGTACTAACTGAAAGCGTTTATTGATACAAAAGTAGCACAACCGACTCGTGCTGGCAACCTTCTGCCAGTATCAAAGCCAAGAATATATCACATCTGCTTCACGTTGTTATATAACATTCGAAGTTAAAGGAGTATAAAGAAATTTAGAGTTACCTGCAGCGAATTTTTTCAAATAATCGAAAGCTTAATATTTGCTGTTTATTGTCACTACAATATCATAACCAATTGAAAATTCTACGATAAAACCGCTTAATAAAGATATTGCAAACAAACATAAAACCAACAATAGCTGGCAACCCTATCGTGGCTTTTCAACCAAATTTGGCCTGAATAATGTTTATGACAGGTTTCATTAATTGTATGAAATTCGTATTGATTTCATGACTGCACTGGAAGTAATAGTGCAAAAAGTTTTATTTTCCTGAGCGAATTTTCAAAACCAAAGACACAAAAATTACCATAGCTGGTAGCACCAATCAAATTTTTCAACCAAATTTTCACCAAACAGAGACCAGAGTTAGGTTTAGCTACTGTGCCAATTTCATGAAAATCTGGTTATTTATTCACATTTCATAGGGCAAAAAGCAGTTTTTTTTCTTTGTAATATTTCAAGGTGGCACCACTGGCACAGACTTGCCCAGAATTCAAAATCGCTTCTATCAAATCTGGTCTTACTTAAGTCCAATGCATTCTGTAAATTTTAGCTGTATCTGATTATTGGTTCGTGAGTTTCCGTGAACAGAAATTTTTGATGCTAAAAATATAGTTTAACTGGGAGAGGGTTACCGTTCTTGTCCGACATGAAATTTCCAAAGTTTTATTTTGAACGTGTAGATAAAACATAAGATTTATATACAGATTGGTTTTATTGTAAGAAACGGACATTTTTTTGAATATTCGATGGTTTGAATGTTTTCACTTCCAAATTTTTTTTTTCAAAATGAAGACACCAAAATTATCATAGCTGGCAACTCCAACAAAATTTTTCGACCAAATTTCTACCAAACGTGGCTTAAGGTAAGGTCCAGCAGTTGTGTGAGTTTCGTCAAAATCGAACGATTCAATCAGAATTTATAGGGCTAAAAACAGTTATCTTTTTTAGTGGTTTTTGAAGCTGGCACCACTGGCACAGAATCGCCCGCATTTCAAAATCACTTCTATCAGACCTGGTCCTATTTAAGGCCAATACATTCTGCAAATTTCAATTAATTCTGCTTATCGGATCGTGAGTTTCCGTGAACAGAAGTTTTTGATGCTAAAAATATAGGTAAATTGGGCAAGGGTTACCAGGCGTGCCCGTTATACCATATCTTTTTTTTTTTTGGTTATGTAAACAAATCACAAGATTTACATATGAGTGGCTTTTTTTTGAAGAAACGGCATTTTTTCAAGAGAGACGATGATTTGGAGGTTTTCACTTTCAGTGCCTGCCCTAGCTACAGGGTTGCTAGCACGCTCATTAAAAGCTACACAAATCTACAACTAAATAATATCAATATGTCCTGAAAATTTCGTAATGATTGAATAGCTCTGTCAAAAGTTATCGCAATTTAAAAATTTTCAAATTTTCCCGTCCTCTTTTTAGGCACCCAGCGCACACATAGGGTTAAAAAATTCCAAAGCATTACCCGATTCATATGTAAAACACGTTCGAAATTTATTTCGTTACCTTTATTTTTGCGAAAATTATTTGTGCACGAAATAATAGGTATATTAAAAATATCACTTAAATGGCCGCCGGCGCTAAAAGGTTAACAATAACTGACATTTAAAGAGACCTGGACCTATTCTGCATATACACCAATGTATCCTGAAAGTTTCAGCTCAATCGGATGGCGCGTTCCCGAGATTATCTCACTGAAATTTTTTGATGATATATATATATATATATATATATATGGAAATATGAATTTTTGGCCGAATCGATTTTAATACTAATGTTCTTCGAACATTAGTAATAATGTCTGATACCGATTTAGCAATAGAATATTCGAATACGAAATCCAAAGAGAAACTAGAGATGAACAAGTTTAAAGCTAAAATCTATCACTAAAGCTTTGAAATATTTAAACGATAAGTATATATCTTATATATTATGGAAGCATTCTCATATTGTCTTAAGTTGCAAAACCATGCAAGGGAGGCGAAAGTGCAGGGACTTAAAATATCTGTCTAATCTCTCTTAAATGGATTAGGATACAAGTAATTTCTTCATATTTTAGCTGAGCACAACCTCAATATGCTTTTAGTCGCAAGTATCGGAAACAACATATCATTTTGTTGGAATTGTTTTTGCGGGATGATTAAAATTGAAAAATATCATTTTGTGCTTATATGACCCACTCCCTTCCTAAATCAGTGAAAAGTTTCCACGAGAGTTTGGATACGATGCAGGTTTTTGATTCCATATAGAATAAAGAAATTAAATTCAAATTTTTCAAACTGACCTTCGTAGAAAGGATCATAGGACTCATTGCAAGTTTAACTATTAACTAATATTTTTTCATCTGTGTAGGGGGAATGGATTTAGCCGAAGAACCCATGGCTCCAGAAGCGCCTTAAAGTTTTTCATCACTTGGTCTTTCATTTGTGGATCAACCTTAAGTTCAAAGTTCTTCAATATGTAGAAGGTGGCACTCCTGAGGGATTATTTATTTCAAGCTAATCATCACGTCAATCAATCAGATTAAATAGCAGAAAAACATAATTGAATATATTTAGGAGCCATTTCGAATATTATTGTTGGAATATAATTTGTAGCAGGGTGCAAAACTTTTTATAAAAATATTTTAGTGTAGGTCTGCGCGCATAATTTTTGTAGAGCAGTTATGTTTGTCGTGAGGAATGTTCGACGTCTCAGCGTTAGTTTTGCCGGAAAGATGGTCTTGGACCTTTGTTTTGTTTGCCAGAAGTTGGGATTGGTTTCCCTTAATACTCGGGCTGCTAAACTGACGACTATTTTAAATAAAAAATGAAAATAGACTTATTAGGCCAATGGGGTGTATAAAAGCACCTAGTAATCTAGTAATAGTAAAGAAGTGCAGTGAAACTCATGATAGAACGGCCTTCTGATGATTAAAAGAGGCTATACCTAAGACGTTTAATTTGGATCAATTTGAAATACGGTTAAGCTAGGTTATAAGAAGCCAAAAGCTAGATTTAATTTAATAGATTAAAGCAGTCCTTTAAGCTTGTAAATAGAGGAGAGCTCTTACAAATCTGATATTTCAAATTTTCTCGTTCTCAGAGAAAACATATTCAAAAAAATTAACCAAAGAGACAGCAGACGAAACAATGCATCAGCTTATTCATGGTGTTATATTGTTGCGTGAACCTTGAGCTATGCCTTAATTTTAATGAAGTATGAAATTCACGTTTGATGTGCATGACTTCCATCTATAGAGCAATTGATAGAAATATCATTGTGTCACCGTCGTCATAACGGAGATTCTACTCACCTTTTAAATTTATTCCGTAATAGGAGCCTTTGCATCTCTTTAATTTTGAAATATATTAATGGCGGCTCTGCAAAATCTTAGAGCTCTGCAAGCGTTCCCGAACTAGCTCATATTCGGTTTGATGATCTGCTGTGATTTAAAGCGCTTGTCAGCTGCCAGAGAAAATATCTATAGATATACCCAGTAGGTACTATTTTGTATCTTTATTATAAGCAAGTTTTTTTAAATATTGTTTGGAACTCAATTATGTGTTCTTCAAAGTCCTGCATAATAAAAAAAAAAAATATGTGTACCACAGATCCATTTTTCCTTTTTCGAAATTCAAATCGCTCAGAAAAACCACCAGAGCTATCAGCTAATGTTAGGACACATGAGATGTTTAAGTTTCTTTATGAAGCTCTTATTTAAGATGTCAAGCAAGCTCATCACGGTACGCCATTCTTTTCTCTACCTTAAGCATCCATATCAAAGAATATCAAAGAATTAGCTCTAGAATATCAAAGAATTAGCTCTAAATATAACACTAATAAGATGCATCTAGCTACTTTTATTGTGGGAAGCGATTGGCTGACCTGACTTTACATACTTTACTCCCAGATATATGTTGCATCTAGGTTATTGCGTGACATCTGATAACACTTCAATCAATTAAAATTTTATAAATAATTGGCATTGAAATGAATTTTTTTGGTGTACGTCAACCACCATGCATTATCAGATGAGATGGAAAATGTCATCATAGATGAATTCTGCCTTTTAACGAGACTTCAAAGCCAAAGTTGGTAAAGAATTGTTTAACCTTAGTGCATTTTACTCTTAGAACAACTAGAATGGAAGAAACCAAATGCCTGGATCGACGAAGACGGCAGCATCATAAATAATTCCTTGAAAACTAAAACAAGACGTAAAGTACCTTCTTCGATATCTTTTATGTTTTGAACGACTCAAATAGAGAAAACTCTACGGCTGTCCATTCTTACAAGGAAGTGCTAAAATACGTCGGGAGAGATCTTGCTTCATACAATGCCGGAAGTGTGCTTCTCGTAAAATCTGCTCAATATTCGGCTTGTGCAGATAGCGTGGATATTATGATCTGAAAAGAGTATACGAAAAGTTAGTTAAAAGGCTCGGTTAGGTCAAGTGGCTGTCTATTGGAGAATTTTCCCGAAAGACACGGATAGCTACAATGGAGACCCGTTGCAATAACACAGATATACTTTCTCTCAGCCAATGTACTCTCGGAACCACTTGGTTCCTTTGATGAGCTGTACAAAATCCTTTCATTTGATAAGGGGTAGATCAGTTAGACCTGAAAGAAAAGTAGAGCTCATAACCAATTGGATTAAAAATAAATATACGATTCAAACTCGAAAAACTATTTCACACAGGCAAAATATCCAGTCGCTCACTTTCGTATTCGTAATTGCATAACATTTGAGGAAAATCGTTCAAATCTTGTAAAGAAATTAAGATTTTTTTAAATTAAAGTAATATGACTTTATTCTATACATAAAGTTGTTAAGTAAAAAAAAGAAAAAGTGTAATAGCTCAGAAAATCATGTTAAATATATTCGTAAAATTTTTTGGAACTGAAAATTCTCGTTTACAATGCATGATTTCATGTTTAATTTTACGAATTAGAGCATTTTAAACTGCAATTGTTGTATTCTGAAAATATTTAGTAAATTTTAGTAGATTTATTTCCAAGTATTCATTTTAGGTAGAAAAGAAAAATAAACTTCTACGAAACTCAGAAAAATGTTTATAAGTGAACGTGAAACTGGAAAAGCTTTAAAAGATCTAAGTTAAAAGATTTAAAAAAAAAAACCTATTTCGACTGTGCAATATTTGTATTATTAAAAGACATGAAAGTGAAAATATAATTGAAAATAAACCAAGAAATGTTAACCGAAAACTGTTAAATGAATCGGACGAAAGAGTAATATTGAGAGAAGTTAAAAAATATTCAAAAGTAAGTGCTCCCAAATTATCCAAATTTGTAATAATTACTTGGGAAAATCCGTCTGTTCGTCGCATTTTAAGAAAAAAAGAGTTAATTGATGAATAGTCAGGAAAAAACCATTCGTCAGTAAAACGAATAAGAAAAACACCTAGAATTTCACAAATGTTCATAAACTTTGCCCAATTGAGTTCTGAAAAAGAGTAATTTTTACTGATGAAATTAAATTTATTATATTGCATTCAGACATAAAACAGCTAGAGTGGAATCAAATACTTCGCAAGAAAAAACAGAATATAAAACTTATGCCGCCTTACTAAGCATAAACGTTCTATCTATGTACATTTTAGTCATTTCGATATATTCACTGATTTATGTTTTGATTTGCACTGGAGGTATATGGAGAGTGCATTTTCAATATTGATTTTAACATACTTTCACAAAAGATAGGTTTTTCAAATTTTGTGGAATTATGCAATGGAGTATATGTATAGTTTTCGAATCCGGTGTTAACTCAAAAACGAGAAAACTGCAGATAGAACCTTTAAACTTAATAAGGTAGTATAGTTCTTCAGCCTAAAAGATCCCCGAAAAATAAATGAACCGGTAAATAAAAAATGAATCGTCATTCGTATACAACTATCAGTGGTATCAGCTGTTTATACCAACTATAAATATCGACTGTAATCAAGTTCCGGAAACTAAAATGCAATGAACGTATTGAACACATCGTCGCTGTTAAATCAAACCGGCATATCTGCAAAAATTGAGTTTTTGAGTTTTTGGTATCAAAAAATTTCTTTTTTTCCCGTCTATTTTTATGTCGCACCGGCATATCGTATAGTCGAATAAAAATCCGTCTAATGGTGCTGTTCCGGTATGCATTTACGAGAAAACACCCCACACGCGAAAACTTTAAAGCGCTCTGGTGAAAAATATGCATTTTGCAGATATGCCGGTTTGATTTTACAGCGACGACATGTATAACAGCAGGATACCAAAACAAATGGTAATAGGCAGAGCTCAAGAACGCTGACCAAAAAGTAACACTACAAAACGATAGGGGGACTTAACCGCAATTTGATTCAGACATAAGTAGAGTAGTCCTAGGTTTTTTCAACTAGAAGACGCAGAGATAGAACTAAAAAAAAGTCTAGCGTATCAGAACCGCTAGAAAACTAATTTTCGAACAAATTGTCTTTCAATGACAAAAAAATGTGGAAAGACGTAATACACTTTTTTGTAGAATCATATCAACCATTCCTTATCCAAAGCAACAAAACTCAACTATAACACAAATGATGAAAATGTTCAGTGCTGGCAGCACTTTCCAAACGAAGCAGCAATAAGTTTACCATGACAAGCTCATACTTAAATCAACTTATCCTTTGAATTTCGTTCTCATCGGAGGATTTCATCGAAAGTTTCAGCGATTAAACATTGTTTGAGGCTGCCATCCGAAAAATGTTCAAAACTCGGAAAATTTAAAAATTGGTTTCTTATTTTTAATGCAAATACTTTGCATATGAGTACGTAATTTGAAGCATCCGTTGGTGCAATATTTACGAAAATGGCTAATGCTGGTTACCCTGTGTCAGCAGCAGAGCAAAATATATACCAAATCTGCTTCACGTTAAGTTAAACTCAACCAGTAAATTTCGTTTCGATTGAATCACTGCGCTGAAAGTTGTACGGGTGAAAAGAATTTTAGGGTTACCACCCTCAAAACTTCTCAAATTTTTTAAACGTTAATATTTGTTGTTAATTTTCTTTGCAGGATCATTCCCATTTGCAAATCTAATGACAAATCGCTCAGTAAAGAAATTCCACAAAATTACAAAAATTGTGATAGCTGGCAGCCCTTTCATGATTTTCTTACAAAATTCCTACGACATTTGGCTTTTATTAAGGTCCATTTACTGCATGAAGTTCGTTTTGATTTCATGACTGGACCGGAAGTTATAGGAAAAAAGCTTTATTTTGATTGAAGACTTTATTTACGTAGTGAAATATGATTGAATTCATCAATAGGTGCGTTTTTTGCACTCTTAGGCAGTTTATGTTAAGGTAAGTTAAGCTCTTTATGGCAGAGCTTTAGGTAAGTACATTGAATACAACAATTGTTGCCGTAGTGAAGCTACAACGGCAGCGATTGTTAACTTGCCCTGCCCGAGAGTGCAAAAAAACGCACCTATTATTGTAATCTCATACACACATAGAGGCTTTGACGCACGCGCGTACACTGACCCTCCAACTTTGGCAACAACGTTGGAGTGCTAAAAGACGCTGGACGGCTAAGCTAATTGGTCTTATTGAGCCTTGGCTTAGCCGAAGCCACGGAGAGGTAAACTTTTACCTTTGTCAATTTTTGACAGGGCACGGTTACTTCAGGAAATACCTGAACAGAATGGGTAAGGTGGTCACACCGTACTGCCGGTACTGTGTTACTGAGCTCGATGATGCTCAGCACACATTCTTTATGTGCAGTCACTTCATAAGTTTGAGGCGCACCATTGAGTCCACGATCGACCTGGTAGCGCCTGAATGCCGCGTTTACATTCTCGCCGAGGAATGGCAAATGTTGACAAGGCGAGTGTGTAAACGGTCTCCTTGTCTATTCTCGGCTGTGTTTTTCATGGCAAGCACCTGTGTGTAAATGGCTTGCTCGTCGGCTCTTGTTTGTTTTACGAAGGGATAATGATCCTTTTATTGCTGTGCCTGAGTGTTTATGACCGTCTTGTCCTAGTTCGAAGCCGCTGGAAGCGAAGTCGGTTTTATGTACCGAGTCAAAGGGATTCGAGAGGGTAGCGAATGCTCATTTACATTTTCGAATTTTTCGCCAGGACTTCAAACATAAGCCTGGTATATAACCAGGATCGACTTAGAGTGACTTGGCTTAGAGCGGCTTGAAATGAAACTTCAAAGTAGGTTTTTGGTGTGACTGGATTAAAGTGGATTAACCGAATAAAACGCAGCTAGTTCTACTAAAGTGACGTATTTCGCATCGTAACGTCACATATACGAATAGAACTCAAGTGGGCTTCACATTTTTCAATCCTCAATCGCTCAATCCGCGTCTTTTAACGCCCAAGTCGATCCAATCCTGTAAAATTTCGTGATCGGATCGACTTAACTCAAGTCAATCCACTGCGCGTATACAACGTGGTTTGACTAATCCTAAGCCGGTTTGAAACCACATTATAAACGAGGCTATATTCTTGCGTGGCACAGATTGAAATAACTCAACGCACACCAGGCAGTTGCAATAGCCACAACCTGTATCCCTTTTGCCATCGTTCACTGAACTGAACAAAACAGCTCACAGCTGTCGAAAGGTGCATGGTGCATGGTGCGTGTTGCATGGTGCAATATCCTAAGTAAACAACATGTCTTGCTGAGTCTTGTCCAATGTTTTGCCGAGTGCCCTCACGAGACGCTCGTCCCTATGTATAAACGCGGCCGATCGTGGATGCAATTCTGCGAAACGAGGAGAACTGGCGCGCAGTCTCAACATACGTTGAGAAAGTGCTGCGCATAAAGCGGGAAGAGGGTTGCCTTACCGACCCATAAGCTGTGGTAGTTCATGAAGTCCGCGGTTACCAATGGGTGAGTCAGCACGACCGGGTTGAAGCAGTGCCGGGGCCTGAAAGTACGTGATTTATTGATGGGAGAGATTGGCAGGGAGTGAAGGATTTACCATCAGCTGGCAAGCAACAAGAAACAAAACCAAAATAAGTTCACTTTATCATATGCGAAAGTGAGAAAAGCATACTGTCAAACGACAGGTGAGAATGTATATATCCGTGTTAGCTGATAGGTGAGAGTGTGTTGGCGTGCGTATAATCACATTAAGAAACAGTAAGCGCAGCGAACATTCACTGGCAACAAATGAAATTCTCTGTATTGGATTGCATAAAAGTTTCGGAGATATTCCTTTTACTCGCCAAATGGTATCAAAAGTAGTGTTCCGCGTTAACTACACTATAGCTTACCATTTTAGTACTCAGAAAATGCTTTAAGAAAATCAATATTGCATAAATCGCCATTCGTTAAAATAGTCTCTTTGGGAAAGCACATGTATATTGCCTAGTGGGAATGAGAAACGTATTTGATCGTAGCAGGGTTGCTTGGCGGGGTACTTTCTGTCTTTTTTCAACTTGGACTTTGATATTGCTATTTACTTCTCGCAATCAGTGGGGAAATATTCTAATTGTATCGCAATTCACGTACTTTCCGTGCTATATATAGTTCTTAAACTATGGCAGTACTTAGACGGGTGTCGACTCGGAACTTCGTGGGCTTAGATGGTCCTTTTTTTAATTGAGTCAAACCTCACATACCTCGTGGTGATAAGTAGCCCGGGGATCTGGTTAGCAAATTTTTTTGCCATCTAGACTAGGGAAAAAAATCAACAAGCTATTCAAGAGAAAAGGTAGTATATTTAATATTAAGTGTGAATTTGTACATAAAAATGTTAAATATATACAAGTGTGTATTACTCTTACCAATTGGAGTCCTGGTGATCACCGTCTTGCCGACTTTGATCAATGTGCAGAGTTTCGCTGCCCTTCAGAAATTCGCCGCCCTATTCAATTGCCCCGATTGAGAAATAGGACACTGTATATGCCATCTTCCAGATTCGAATCATGCTCCATACGCTGTCATTTGCAACATTAGTGTTTTTAATTTTAGTTTAAAGAAATTACATTTTAGGGCACCTCAAAACCAATTTCAGCTTCGTTGTCATCTCTAATTCGAATGATAGCTTCATCCTACAGTTAATACGTGATTTGATTGACTAACATCAGTTTCTTCACTAATGGGATTTGTACAGGCTCTGTGAAAGTAACCGGACTTAATATCCGTGTTTGAAAGCTTCATAGAGAATTCAATTCTTTCGAGCTTTGTTGGGATAATTCTTTGAAAGCATTTCCATAAATACTTTTTGAGAGGTTTCACTTAAGAGGAGTCATTTTCAGAGTAAGCCAGCTTGAATATATCCCGTAATAAAACCGTTCAACCTGAACTGGCAAGAACTAGACTCCTGGATTGTGGTGTATCTAGTATCTTCGATTGTATTACCACAACTTTGTATGTCTCTCACACCTCCGACGGCACGCACTCTACTCACTCGTTACCTATGCGTATTTGTCATCGAACTTCCTGTGACGTTTAACGTTTGTACTATCATATCCGTATAGTATAACCTTGCATAATTTATCTACACATATGCAGATTCACACAAAATAAAATATTTTCAATAATTTGTCAAGTCTAGCCGAATTTCGCATCGCCAGCCCGTCAAAAATTCTTTTTTCGCTAAAAATTCCTATCATCACCATTCAACAACAGCACTGCCGTCATCAGTCTCATCGCCACCATACCGTCAAATTAACCGGGCACGCATCAAAAATTCCGTTTACCTTGTCTTGTCAGCAAAACTCTCGACCAACAAACGTCTATCTGAGTATACTATACATAATATGAGAAGAATCGAATTTCTTATCACGCGTTTTAAATAGTTTTGAATACCAAAAAGCATTTTTCGAACGCATGGAAGTTATTAGTGAATGTTTATGGGGGCCAAATGTGTAAAAATAGCGGCAGCAATTAGCGCTATCTTCTGCATACCACCCGTTACTACCGGCGCGACGCGAGTGCCGCGAGTCGAAGGAGTGGCCAATTTGCTACTAATTTTTCAACAATGTGATATGCAAATTTTATGTTCGTTTCTTTGTGTCCATTTTAGCTTAGCGGAATCGATTTGGTCGGTGCTTTGCACAGAAAAGCTGCTAATGTTTTTTTTTTTATTTTTGGAATGTCGTCGATTTAGTTTTTAAATGACTGCATGATATGCGCGACGGAGAGGTCATCTATCAAAATTATTTTGAAGATTGGAGAGGCTCTTGTCAGCTACCGGCGAATTCCTCAAACGCGACGAATTTTTGTAATCGTTCCGCCACATACCACTGATAGTAGCTGAGTGAATTCAGTCATGACTGGTCGCGAATAATGATTTATTTACTTTTGTTGGGATTTCAGACGGCACTAAGTAAAGTATCCACGACTAAAACTAAGTAAAGCGTAATCCGCCCACCACTCTCTCTCTCTCTATAGTGAACTAGGCACGCATCCGTCCATTCTAGTCGAATCAAAGGTGGCATGAGCAAGATATGTATGCAAATGGAGTTTCTGGCACGTAATTTTTTATGCTAACCGAAAATCTTAAGATATTCTCATTTTCGCCCAGCCGCGGTATGCAAATGTAGAATTTATTGCTGAATAAATTTATTGAAATTAATTACGTGAGATTTATATTATTTTTGTGGGTAAGACGAAAATTAAGAATCAAATCGGCATTTAAATTATGGCTGTTCGGGCGGTTGGCTCGAATTAAGATGTCGTTTTACAAGCTAAAATTGCATGTGCGGAATTTCATTAAGAGCCTCACACTGATGGCCATTTATTATGGCTTTGGCGAGTGTGCAATTTATATATATATTGGCAGTGATGAGGGTTCAGCGAAATGAAGAATTATATGGGAAAATGGATTTTTTTGTTGATTGCTTTATTATATCGTGAATACATGCTGCGATGATAAATGATGAGTTTACTTTCTGTTTCAGGAACAATTGTCGGTGGCCATCACAACGACTCGTCGTGCTCGTCGGGACCAGACTCGCCCCACCATCATGGAGTATCCGCGAAAGACCATCGTCTGGACGGAAGTGGAGGCGGAGCGAGAGCACAGTATATTTCAGCGTCCTGCGTAGTTTTCACCCATTATACAGGCGATACGGCATCGGTTGTTGATGAACATTTTTCAAGAGCACTCAATTTTAGTAATAAGGATAGTAAAGGTAAGTGAATTTTCTGCATAAATTTTTCAATTGTCATATTTATTTTCTTGAGCATGAAAATCAAAGCAATACCTAAGGTATCTGTAATGAATATTTCGGATCCACTCATTTATCACGACCCTCACATAATTTCAGTGATACGATCTCTTAAGGACGAAAATGTCCCGCTTGACATCTTTATCGACCCTTGAAGCGCAGCAGGGCGTCCTATCACGATCCTTTTTCTTATACGCAGCTACAAATTTATCAAAAAATCCAAAGTTAATTTATCTTTCGATCTACACATCGAATGGGCTGGAAGGGTTTCCTCGGAGTACATTCTAATAATACACCCGATTCTCGTACAGCCTTCGACCATAAACAACTATCTGATAGTTTTATGACTTTTGAAATTATCGATTGTGGGGTCGTTATTGGTAGCAATAGATTTTACAAAGCCACGTTGTAAAATTACCTCAAACATGTCCTGACATTATTATTGCTCTGCTTCTGAAACTGACAGCAACAAACCCATTAGAACTGAAGAATTCCGTTCGGCATAGAAGATCCTGACTGCGATCTATCTTGGACATTCACGCTTATACCGCCACGCATAATTGAAATGTTGTTTTCGGTTTTTCGAACTACCGTTTCGTGAGTTCATGTAGTTTTATTGGAATTCTTTCGAGAAAAATGCTGCACCCGTCCGCGCGTGTCAAAATGGTTTCAAGAAAGGGGAAACTGAATGGTTTGTAGAATTGTACAGGCGTTCATTAGCATTCATTAGAGAATACGTTTTTAAGTTTTCAAAAGAATGTATGCCAGCTTGAAATTTGTCAAATATATGCATATGTATGTATGTATTCTCTGATTGCAAAGAATTTATTTTGAACCAGATTTTGGGTGATGTCGAATTAGCCTTTGGTATTCCAGATGCAGTTTGAAAAATGTTACTTAACCTTGAACTAAAGGAGCTGGCAATTTGTTCCTTTGAATACATGCAAAGAAAGTGAATAAAGTAAACAGCATAAAAAAATAGCTCGTGTCTAGTGAAAAAATCAGTGGGTGGCAATGTCTGGGTCTTTGCTTCGGACGAGGCACCAGTGTATCTAGCTCTAAATAGGCACCTAAGTTAAATCAGGTGTAAAGTGAATAGTGGAACTAATAATCCACACTCATATTCACATTGATTGTAAATCTATGAATGAAGCTCCCAAACAGCTTCAACCCCTAGACCTGCCAAGGGTTGTTGTAGGATTATTTTAACTTACAAACAGAATAAAAACCTGATGTTATTTGCTAAACAATAACTATTCACATAGCGCACAATCGAATCATTAAAAAAAGTACCTTTTTCGAATAATAAAGGAAAAAATAAGATATTCACTTGATTTTATTATTAACTTTATTCAACATAGTGATGAACTAAGAACAGAATGATAGGTAATTCGATTTTTGTTTTTGATTTGAGAAAATTTGTTGAGTTGTTAAAGGCTGTTTGTGTCGATACCTGCTTATACCTGTGAAGTTGATAATGTAAAGAAATGATCGCTATATTCCACCCCTTCAGAAATCATTTTCGTTATTCACTGATCCCAAAGTTCAAATGGAACATTCATTCAAAAATCAACCAAATTTCCCACAACACTACCGATAACATCAACTCTGTTGTCTGCAACACGGTCTAATGTTCCATGACGTCTTCATCATTATGATCATCATCATCATTTTTGCCATCGTGTTCGATGTCACACGACAGCCAACCACCCAAATGTAAAATCCTTTCTCCCGAGGCAGCACGATCTAGTAGACTGATTTTGTCAATAGTGTGTAAACTGCTAATGACAATCCGTACTTGTAGCACGACTCGAAAGCACTTAAGGGATCGGCAATTAAGAGGTATTTAAGGAATGATCCTAAAAATAGCGACTGGCTCTTAATCCATTCCCGCAAATACTTACATCTAAATCTGTATCTTGGAAATAATTATCGGTGTGTATCGTAGAATATGTATCTTTAGCCACCAACAAGCCTGCTATATCTTTATCGTTGCGTGAAATACATCTGTCTGATGCAGTGCAACGTGCGATCGTTTTCTGTTCTGATCGTGTATACTCTGCTGACATCTATTTAAGCCATGATTTACGCGATCACTTCAACTGCACGATGTAAATATTGGACACCACAAATCTTTCGACAAACATGAACATGAGTTTGTGTCTTAATTCCAGATTTGTGCAATTTTAATCAAAGTCAACTATAAGACTGTGCTCGAAAAATAAGGAGCGGATTACAGATTTTTTGCTGAACTGAATGTAAAGAATGTACCTCATATAGCTCATTCAGAAATAATCAAGAGAAAGTGATGTAAAAACAAGAAGTGACGCAAGGTGCTGACGTTTTTCAAACACCTTTTTATTGATTGAGCAATGCTGGTGCAGTGATTATTTTTCAAAAACTTGCTTATTTTGCTTTGTTAAAAAAAATTATAAAATATTTTTTTTCTTATATAGTAACAGTTCCCTTCTTGACTTTTAATATGTCCATGTCTTTATCGTAACTTTTCCCGAAGCTTTTTTAGAAAGCGTTGATTTTAGAACCATACAATATAATCACTACGAAGAGAATTATTGATTCAAACAACATCAAACATTCTTTTAAATAATTTTTTCATTCACAATTTATCAAAAGAACTGCCACATTTGACATTGAAGTGCTTTGGCTTGTTCATAATTTACATACTACTAAGTACTCTTAACTCTAAATTATCCCATCTGATCGTGTCGCAAACTGCAACTGAATTGCGCTAATTACCTAACAGACTCGAACATTCATCTTCGTTACCAATTCGCTTAACACCATCTCGACTCGAGTAACAAGCGTGCTTGAAAAACCGCCATCAGATACAATCGCTTACAACGAAAGATCCTTGTAGAGTAGGTGCCAATCTGATGGTGGCCTGACACGCAGAGTATCCAATGATTTTGCTTAACATGCCAGGAAAACAGGAATATCTTTTGATCTTCTGGATAGAAATCGCGAAATGTCCATCTGCATGAAGCGACTTGCGCTGAGCTATTTTTAAGGGTAGTTAAGCGGTAAAAGTTGATTTCGTGTTGTTAGCCCGAAAAATGATATAATGTGTGCATAAAAAAAACTCCCAATTTATAGATTTCTCTCAGGTATCTTAAATTAGGTGCACAATTTGCTTTGGTTCTAAATATTTCAAAAATTTATTTAACATGTTTTAAGCTGTTGGTTAAAGGTTCTCTTTGCAGTAAAACTCTATTACTTCACGATAAAAAACCTCACATTCCCAAATTAGCGAACGCCCACGTAATTTCAATATTTTCCGTCATTGCAGTGTTAATCATTTCGAATCGTATTCCATGCTTGTATGCAAATTAAGTACACCATCGCCAGTCTTCATTAAAGTTACTAATTAATTTATAAATCATCTTGCGCCAGCTTCGACTTCCATTACTTTAAAAACCGCCACGAACGTGTTGGGTCTGTTTAATTTATGAAGAGATATACGCCATCTCTCACCATACCAATAATACAGATAAACCACGAGCATGAAATAAGACTTTTTGATAGGAAAGTCGAGAGAAAGACCCTTTCGAATTGCTAACTAAGAAGGAGGACGGCTGTGATGCGGTGCTTCTTTTGATATTTCCATTAAATGACAGCATGAAATATATTTTCTTCTTCTGATCTTTTCGCTTTTTTTGTGCATGTATAATTTATTTACACCTTGTTGTTCATACGGGTTGATTGTATGCATTTGCATTCGGTAGAAGATTTGAGTGGTTCTTCCTGAAGATAGGCGAGCTGAAGATCAGATAAGTTTTGTAATGTGACAAGTTTAATTAACGTCTTTGAATGAATATAGACATCGGTATGCAAAATGACACTTTACTATAGACATACTATTTCTCATATAATGGGCGTGAAAAACTAAAACTGTATGCTCAAGCTAAAAGTCTCTTTCGTGATTACGCTAGGACTAATTTTTTTGGGAGGATACTTTATTTGCGAATGCCTATTGCATAGCTATGTTTCAAAAAAATCAGTAAACTTTATTCATTATGCTGAAATTTAGGCTTTAATTAAAAATGTTTGAACCATTCCACTGTGCTCTTAAAATATGTCATCAGCTAAAGCTTCATTCTGCTTCTTTATTTTGTGCAAGTAATCTTAGATCAAAGAAACGGTCAAGAATTTTCGCACATGCAGGTTTATTGTTCTCTAGGAAAATTTGTATGATGCGATCTAGTGTAGCAAAGTGTAATCACAATAACATGAACACGAAAACTGAGAATGCAGTAACTATAGAGGAGGCCACTTTTCGATCTATATATGGTACATCTTCCAAAGATTTTTCAAAGTAAACACGATCTATATATGGTACATCTTCTGGACAAAACCAATTTGTTTTAGGGTAAAAGTGGAATAGACGTCATATGAGAAGAGCCGCCATACCTCCGTGAATTGGGAAATATTTGGGAAAGAGATGTCTATATTTTTCACTGAGCTTAACTTCTAATACTGCCCTAATTTGCATAAACGTTCTATCTACATTTTAGCACTTTCGAGATATTCAATGTTTTTTGTTTTTCTAAATACTGCGGACGTCTTCAAACGGAACGAAAGTTTAAACACGGATACAAATACGTTTACGTGTGATACATCTGAAATACAAGTTTCACGTTAAAAATAGTTGTGGAAGACAGGTTTTAAGCAGATAGGACTTTTTTGTGCATAAAAGTTCAGCATAAAAGTTTTATCTACGCATTGCTCAGCATAAACGTTCGATCTACTGTGGATAGAACGTTTATGCTTAACAATGCGAAGTTTTTTGTTTATGGGGGGCTTTTTCATTATTTATTTTATATATTTTATGTTTCTCATCTTTTGCAGAATGATGCAATAGAGTATGTAGTTTTTGAATCCATTGTTAACTCAAAAATGACAAAAAATGTTGATAGAACGTTTATTCGAATCAGGGCAGAATACACGCTATCACTCAATCCGGGAATCCACAAAACGTTTTTGTGTCTTCAGTAAATTCATTTTCCCGAAAAGGTAAAAGTCGCACGGCTACAAATCTGTTGAAATGCGATTTTTAATCGAAAATCGATCACAAGTGTCCGTCGATGAGATCAATCGTGCAAGAGACGCCAATTTCTTTTGTTTTAAATATTGTCCACACTTTTTACTTCCCGGAAAATATTTTTTGCTTTCCACTCGGCACTCTGTCGCTTGGTCTCTGTACTATATGAAAAAACGACGTTTCATTACTAGGTAGAATGGTATGAAGAAAGTTTTTGCCTTCTTTGACCTCCGTGATGATGTCATTTGAATTTTGTATTTCGAGCAATTTTTGATCGTCATTCAGCTTATGCAGAACATATCATGCTCATGCACACACCCTTCGGTATTTCCAATTTTCTGGCGGATTCATATTCCATGAATTTAAATTTCAATCCTTGGTGATTTTTGATGAATTCATGCTCAAATTTGATGGAAACTGCGGTGATCACGGATTTTGGTTTGTCATCATTAATGTCCTCATGGCCGTTTCAAATCAAGAACTCTGCCACGGGACAAAAAGTCATCAACATAAACTTGATTCAGCAATTGAAATATTTCGATAAAAGTTTTAAAGGATTAAAACAATACTTAATATTGGCTCTTTGTTTGATGCTCATGATACATGCATACATATCACCACTTCGGATACAATAACTAAGCTTCCAATGTTCAATGAACTAACATATTTAGCTCTTTTATTTGTTTTTATTTGTATGTTCCATTCTATATTTGTTTATAAAATAAAATTTTTTTACACTTTTTGCGATTCCCAGTTTCCGATCTTTTCTCGGAGTGATATGCTATAGTCCAATGTTTTGGTTCTTTCATTCCATTCTTTACTTTCCTCTACGTTATTTACAACTTGCTTACGTAATGCTATTTACAAGCGGTATTAAACGTTTCTGAAGACAATCTTTGATGTTGATTTACAAGCTGATCTTCCCTGTGTTGTGTTCAAAGTACATGCTATAGCTGCTCTAAAAGCAAAGCATATCATCACTTTAGCAAGCTTGCAGTAGCTAGGTAAAGCAGCTATTGATATTGGACAGCCAAGCGCTGCTACGTAGGTCAGCTTTTACACAGCACAACTCATCAAAAAATAAATATTCATTTTTTTTTAACTTTAATCATTTTATTTACATGGATTAGATCAACACTTGAATTGCTCTATGGAAATTTTAAGAAATTTCTGAGTTTTCAGCATACAGCTGCAGAAACATTAACATTTTCCTAACATACATATTTAAAACGTTTCACTTATTGCCGGCTTTTGACCGTCATTAAATTTGTATTGGCTGGGTTGAATCTTATCTCTCAAATCGAAGGTAGAACGTTCGACTTCGGGGCATTCTATCCACTGACATAATGGCGACATCAGGTGTTCCACAAAGCAGCCACCTTGATCTCATTGTTTTTGCTATCTTTATTAATGACCTAATCACTTTGTCTCCAGGAACCTTCATTTTACTCTGCGCTGACGACGCAAAGATTTTTAATACAATACCATCACTTGATGATTGTATGAACCTGCGACGCAATGTGTCAAATTTCGCTAATTGGTGCGCTCAGCCCCTGGACACGGACGGTATAACTTTCCACCATTAGCCCCTTCAATCCTCTTGCGCAAAAAGCATGTTAAAGTTGCCTTTACGTCATTTTGATCTCATTGTCAAATTGGAGGGGAACTACTTGGATTTGACCCGATTTGACAATGAGTAGCTAAAAAATTACTACCGTCCCCTTCAATGTAAATCTTATGGGCATGTCCACTCCATTTCTACTACCTCACTGGGTGCGCTCTAAACCAACTTTCACTAAATGTTGACAAATGCTCAGTTATCTCTTTCTCCCACAAATCATTAAATGACACTCTTTAAATGACACTCTTTAAATGACACTCTTCATAGCTCGTTTCAATAACGTTTGTGACTTAGGAGTACTATTAAACTCTGCTTTTACTTTCACTGACCACATTGGCTCAATAATAATAAAAGCCAACTGTGCACTTGGCTTCTTAAAAAGACGATTTATAGAATTCAATGACATTCGTATGACAAAAATTCTGCTCTGCTCTCTGGTTCATTCTATCCTAGAGTATGGATGCTTGATGTGGTCTCCATATTATAAGCAGGGATTTATGTGCTCCTTATAATATGAGCCTGCCCAAAAGAGATTTTTAATATTTGCTCTTAGTTTTTTCAGCTGGTCTGATCCTTTTCACTCACCTCCTTATCAAAACCGCTTGCAATTATTAACCATGGACACTCTTGAAACTCGACGTCAAAATTTCAAAGCTCTACTCGCTGCGAAGTTACTCAGTGAAAACGTGAGTTCTGAGTTTTTGTTGTCAAACTGAGCTTTGGTGTTTGCCACAGTGAGCGTAAACATCATAGCACCTTATCCATCCCGTTTCACAAGACCAATTATGGATTGTATGAACAGACCTGCGCAATTGGTATAATTTCCCAATCAAACTCCTCCAGGCTATGAATTGTCATTGAGCTGAGAGCTATTCTGATAAAAGAGCACTTTTCGTAAAAAAAAACAAAGACGGTTCCTTTATTCAAGCGCCGTCTTATGCCACTCAGGCTGCTCGTAGTAGACCTCCTTGATTATTGTTTGTCTGGGCTCACCAGTTGGGAGTGAATTTTTATGTTCCGTAACAGTTTTTGTGGATGAAAATCGCTTTTAGTCTAAAGCATAGTAATGAGTTCGATTTCACGTGAAATGTTCATACAAAATTTCACGTGAAATCTGTTTCGGCGAAAATTTAGCTTGAAAATAAGCAAGAGTGGTACTGTGTTCTTAGCATGAAAAGTTGCTTCGAAGTTGCTTTCGCGTTGAAAACGTAGATGGCACTGAAACATGTCTCCAATCATTTCACGCCAATTTAGTTTGTGCAGTTCATTCTTTCGAGCTAAAAAGTGACATTTGGTGTTTCAATTTGAAAATGGAGCAGTGCAAATGTCTTTTCAATAAGAAAATCTATCGAAAAGTCAAATTCTTGACATTTTATCCGTCAGAAATGAGCAGTGTCTCTGCTTTTCTCCATTGCCAAAATTTTCCCTCGAAAGAATGACCAGATAATGGAGACATGTCAAAATTTAGCTTCACGATTAGCTCAGAACCAGCCTTAAGGCATACAACTTTTTTCTAACTCACTGTCGCCTGCAAATAATTTGACTCAGAAAGTTTGTGACGGACCAAATAACCTAACTCAATAATTTTTAGATATATACCGGTAATTAGCATAATAAGCCGAATATAATATTACGAGTAGCATAATATGCCTGATAAAGCATATGCCGGTTCTGTTCCTATATTACGTCTATTAAACCCTTCAAAAAACACCTGGTGATAATATCCTGCACTTTTGCTAACTTGTATTAAGATTTACAATTACATAGCATCATACAATGGCTACTCCTTTTTGTAGCAATTTGATGCAAGTAAAATATCGCTTTGACAAACGACAAAATGCAATTGGTTTCATGCTATCAACAAAGCTCAGGGGGTTGCCCTTGGCATAGGAGAACCTTTCCGCATGCTATGCCTAGGGCAACCATGTGGGAAGTTGATTGCGTAGGAGATGCGAGTGCAAATCTTCCCAAAATATTTGTGCGCAGTAATTGTGGTGGAAGTCTTCTATCTATACTGGTTTGCATTTTTATTGTAATGGATATCAAGAAGCCGCTAATATCAATGGTGCAGCTGAGATTGACTTAAAGCGTTGCTCTCATGAAGAGCTCTACAAGGGATAATACTACATAAGACCCATCAGAGAAATAGCCAAAGTGATAGTAATAAAAATAATAAAAAGTAATAGTAGTGAAACCCAAAAATTAGTACGAGATTACTCAACATTTCAATCAATGGATAACACACATTTGATGACTTAATGTACCTGCAGCAAAGATCGAAATTTCGTTCTTCCTTTCTATTTAAATAATTCCTAAGTCAGCAGTGCTTCGCAAATAGAAATTTATTTCAGTAGTCTGAATATCTTAAATTTTTTAGAGAATATATCTCTTAACATGTACTGCGCTAACATTAGTACACACATTCGCTTCATTTCTGAAACAACTCAAGTCATGGTAAAAAATTTTGAACTAAACGAACGACGATGCTCTTTCAGTTTACCAAAAATTGTTTTATTTCATGGTGTCGAATTTACGAAATTCGAATCACGTTGAACAGCTTGACAATGCAAAACGGCATCCGATGAAATTTACGACATGCGAAAATTGTATCGTATCACTGACGAAGATATAGATTTTATCTGTGTGCGTGTGTGCAGTACTCCTTGCATGCTTAGGAGGTACATATGTACGTATACTCGAAATTACTGCGTCAGTTCAATTTTTTTCAAAAATCGTCCAATTGTTTTACAGCCGAAAGGCAGGAAACATAAAAAATAGTAATGTATGGAAATAAATAGAGTTAGCTATTTTCGAAGTGTATGAGGTCCAGCTTTTTGACTGCTACCAAAGAAACCTGTTATTACTTAGATAAAAAAGTAAGTAAAACAGAATAAGGTAGTTTTTGTTCTTCGAAATTTAAAGAAGATCATTTGAAGTCAAATAATTATGTCGTCGAAGCTTTGGTTTTAGGAAAAAAACAACCCCGATCTTAGAAAATTCCCGGCGAAAACTATCGTCATATCGCTTGGACGCCATTAATCAGCTAAACTAGAACACGATCACAATTCCAGCCAGTGATTTAGCGTAGATCAAAGTAATATCACTTTGATCGTCATTATGAGCTTCATTTGCTTGAACGTGAGCGCATTTGCACACGATCGCCAAAGCGGCCATTATAACGCGACATGCACTCAATTCTATGCTCTGTGCTAGGCTGCGCAAGCAATACAATGTGATACGGTAATTTAACGGATTGAAAATCGTGCGGCATCTTGGGAATTCGACTTTATGCGATTCTCTCGTTGTTATTGACGAGGAATTGTGTCTTATTAAAATTTCTTCTTAAGTGTGAAAGGAATTTCACGTATCTTTGGGTTGATGTCGTTGTCGCTATTGCTTCTGTTGTTGTCGCTGTCGCATCAACGTGTCAGCTGCGTTCTTTAGAAGCGATGTTCAGTTCAGGGCACAGCAAAGACAGTGGCCGCAATGGCTTCATTATATTAGTTAGATACGTTGCCGACCGTTAATTGGATTTTAAGTAATTGTACCCCGTTGATTTTCCCAGGCGTCGCGAATGTCTTGTTTTTGTTATGTCCTGAAGCGTTTTCAACGGAATTGGCTAACATGATTTTTGCGATTTCTCAGAGATTCTGTTGAGAGGTTGAGTGCGAAAAGTATGTGGCGACATGCACTTTGTGCCAGCATCGGAGAACAGTTTTCAAATTGATGCGTTCCATTGTGCCAAAAAACATTGGAATTTCATTCAGAGATAATGAAGACACCTTTCCTGTTCAATTTCAATGCGCAAATGGTAAACCAACAGTCATATTTCTTCGACTGAATCTTCTAACCAATCACCTTGAATAATTGCACCACCAGCACAACCTATAATAAAAACATGTAGCACTATACCTTCATTCACAGCTCTACCAGATCATCACAAATTGCCTCTCTGGTGCAGAACAATTGTTCTGGATTCTCCCGCTTGTAATTAAATCCACCTCAGCAATTACACCAATACAACACTCTCGAACTGATTTCGCATTCATGCCGAGCATCGCTGCTAAATATGCAAAAGAGGTGTTTAGTATGCAAATTTTCCCGTCGTAATCGCTCAATCGACATCTCCGCTCGATTCTGCGATTCGCATCCTTGTCAGCTCATTTCGGAAGTATCTCATCGCTTCGCAGTGAACTTTATCGGTTTTTAATATCCAAGCTGTGTTTGGGTGCGTCTTTGTTCTACGACCGCAACGAGAACTGGGAAACAAGAGTGCAGCCGGTATTTTCATGATTCTTGCCATTTGCTGAAGCGGATCCCAGCTACCTTTGCAGCATCTGTACTATACAATGCTGCTCCCGCTCGTATTGAATTCACCTTGATTTGCCTTTATTGTTTTATTATAAGTAAGAAAACGACGCAACGGTGAGCAGCACCGGGTCGATTCGTAGCCGTACTTCTTAAATGTAGGACAGATTGGGATTCCGAGGGACATTTTTGTAGTGTGTCTGAGTCGGCTTCTGGTCGTATAGTAAATCACCCGGTCCAACAGGGCAGATAACAAGATGTGGTTACCTGTTCGATTTTTATATACCGTCTGTTTAATATCTGTTGTTTTTTTCTTAACCGTGAAGTGGATATCTTTTCGGGGTTCGAATTTATTCTATAGCTGTGCTGACTGCAGGCTACAAGAGCTACATTGGAATTGAGAGAAATCCAGATCTTTTTCGGAAAACCCTTTGTTTCGCACAATTGTAAAATTTGGCTGTGTGTTAATTTCGCTTCTGAAGAACATCGCACCAGTTGGATGGAGAATCCGTGAGAACTGTTTGGGGAATGCGTTAAATGATGTAGATTTTTTGTTGGATGGAGATACGATGTCGGAGGCTGAGTGGACATGAGCATAATCGAATCGATAAAATTATCGAAAAGCTAGTCTTTTTTATTTCTCTCGGAGGAATCGCATGTGAATTTATAATGCGACCTTTGAGGTTAACGAGAAAGAGATTGGATGCAGTATGTGCGCTAGGTTTTAGTTGGAAGTCGTGGTTAGTCATCATAGTTGAACTGTGCTATTCTGTAATGATTTTTCAAGTCGACAAATGGAAAGTTTTTAAGTCGAAGATTGATTTTCTTCATTTTGGGTCTGAAAACACTTGAATTTCTCGAGAGGTATCAATATTATGATGATAATTTACGTCCGTCTTTAATCACTACCAATCTAAAATATTCTTCAGATGTCTTCTACTTAGCTTTGTTTTTAGAAAAAGTATCTTTGAAAAACACATTGTTTGAATTACTAGTCTTTTCCCCTACTGTAGATCGCAAAAAAATCTGCTTACCAGATCCCCGGGAGACCTATCATCAAATTAACATTGTGCAGTTGTAGCGAATTATGGAATTAGAGGGTTGCCTGGAGGCGCTTCAACTGAACGAAAGTCCAGAAGAGAGCCTGCCAAGCAGGTTAAATGTGATGGCCAAACAATCAACAGGGGCAACAATAAAGAAAAAAAATAAGAAGTGCCCCGGCAGCAGGGTACCCTAGAAATGGCCGTGAAGGCCCCTCGTCTGCATTAGCGGAGCACCCTTTAATCCAACCCCGATGGATGCTGGTAGGCGGCTTTGCTAGCTCTACGCGGCTGCGATGGGTTGCTTGAAAATGGGGTGGATTTGCTCCCAGAAAACAAAGGGGACGCTACGTATATTTCATCCGTCATTAATGAATATATATTAGCCGCAATTTACAAAGGAAAAGGGGCTTTGGTCCGTAAACGACCAAAAGCAGCTCTCATCCATGAGCTGTAGCACAGACCCAGCCGAGACGTGACAAAGCAGATTGCCAGCATTCTGCCAAAAAGGGGAACCAAGAAAAAAGTGAAAAATTAATTTTTGGAGGCAAAACTGCCTCTTTTTCGACAGACCCGAGGATGACGCAGACAGCCTCAAGCCCCTGATGTTATTTGGCGCCAAGACCCCAGATGTTAAGGGGTCTCTCCGCCCTCTGACCTTGGCCTCCTGAGAAATCAAATCGAACAAAAGC
The DNA here is from genome assembly GCA_963978885.1 of Nemotelus pantherinus. Classification (NCBI taxonomy): domain Eukaryota; kingdom Metazoa; phylum Arthropoda; class Insecta; order Diptera; family Stratiomyidae; genus Nemotelus; species Nemotelus pantherinus. The sequence continues at coordinate 221,750,258 of OZ022264.1, forward strand.
TAATAAAAATATATGGCCAAGGTCCCTCTCTTATCGAAAACTGTAATGCCTAACTATTCAACAATTGGCCAGCCAGACCATCGCGACTCTGAAAAGGAATAGTCTTTACGGGCTTCCGCTCAATAAGTAGGGCAGAAGTAAATTTCTTTGCGAATTCATTATAATTCAAGAACCCCGATCAAAATTAACAAGTTTCGATACTCTGACAGTAATGTGCTAGGCGGAACAAAGTAACTAATAAGAATTCTACATCAACTCATATGTTTGCTTATATTATTCTCTACTAAGCAGACGATTAAAATTCCCTCTATATAACAAAAATTCAACAAAAGGAAAACAAAAGTAATCCCAAATTGTCCATTAGTTAACATCAGACAAAATTCACTTAAAACATACATATGCCTAACATTATCATTGCAAAGAAGAGTGAATCTGACATTTTATATCTTGCATTGATTTGTGGGAATTTTCATGGATGTGTCACGTGCATATCTTATTCGCTAAACTACCAGCAAAACTTGATCTTTAACCTTCGACATACATTGTGGAGTTATTTTAAACCCATAGTCTCAAAAAAATGCAGCAAATAATATGTGTAACGCCAACAAACAAGTTCACTCTTACGGTAGCTGGTAATTGAGTATTGATTTGTCAATGGACAGTGATTATTTTTCCCTTTGTATGTCGAGAGCTAAACTGTTCCACTACTGGGACCGTAAACAATAAATAAAATTAACATAATTTACAATTACACTTAAATTTTATGTATGATAAATGTGTAGTTATTCTGCTAATTAAAGTTACTCTCAAACGTAATCTCTAACAATAGGATCAATTTGAACATTGACGCGATTGGGGACCAAAAAAATCGATCGAAGTGGTGTTAAGTAAATCGCTTTAAATCGATTCAAGTTAATTTCGCAATATCGTTACATCATAAGTTGCCAATGAAAGATAACTTGTCAAAGTCGCGTTACCAATATTACTGTTGGGCTATTATAGCTTACAGAAGGTTAAATGCATACCAAAAATCAATCATGAATTAATCAAATTTCTTCCAAGGATATATAACTGTATTCTCATCGATTATACTGCTCCAAGAGCCCAAGTTACTTTATAATAAAATGTTGAATCACCTGATTGTGTCCAAAAGAGATGACGAACTGCGTGGAAGTCCAGGTGCGTATCGACAACTTCTGTACAATCTTCACGTGTGACTGGTGATCCTTCCGAAGTTGTATCCTTTCGCTATTTTTCGATGAATCGGAAGCATTTTCCTCCGCTTAGTGTGACCTCCAGAGCTAAAAATCTTTTCTAGAACCTAACCGCACAGCTTCCACGCTGGCTAATCTAGTTAGCTACTATTTTGTCCTTTTTTCCGGTTTTTCAAACCTCAAACGAAGTTACGTGGCTCACCCCAATTCTTATGTTTCAAACCCTATTATTTCAACTAACGCAACTTCCACTCGTGCCATGCGAATACGGTGTTGCAATCAATTTGGGCTCAGACACACGCTTATTATAATGACGCAATATCGATAACCTTGATAGCGGTATTTTACTGACACACCGGCTGTCACACAATTCAATTACCGTTTATATGCTTTAATACAGCGATTGTCAATACTACCCACACCGGTCCAACGTAACGCAAATATCTTACGCACTTTTCTTTTGGAAGCAATACACCTGTAACATTGGATGGCGTTTCAGCACTTGACCCTGATAATGCAAATGGCACTGATGGGCTGACTGTCTCACGTAGCTGATATCGCAAGACCATCTTCGAGTTATTTCTACTGAACCGGAAAAATTTCGGAGCCCCAGTGGGCCATAGCCTGATCGTTGATAGCGCGTGGCTAAATTACCTCCGCACGTCCAATCAATAGCACCACAAGGTAGATTGTCACCCGGTGCCGGACCCCACTTCGCTTCTAGTCCAATGTGAAGAGGGTGTTCCATCAAAAATCGGTATGCAGCACGCTGCTAGGATCCCATGGTAGGTATAATTTTTAAAATTCGATTTGGCCTCTCTCCAAGGCCAGGTCGCTGCCCGAAACTTGAATGTCACGATGTTGCTATTTCCGAAAAATGGTTGAAATGTGGCAGGTGAATGTTGGGGTAATACGCTTCGAGAGCCGGCAAAATGTGTCACCCTACTCCCTTAAATTGAACTTTTGCAATACACTTAAGCAATACGTTCAAAGTTCGGATCGGGCCGCGTTTAAAGCGGCGGCAAATTGCAGGCACTTATGGCGAACATTTGCCAAGTGCTACACTTTCCTGATTTAATAAACTTTTCAATTAAAAAGTCACTGAAGTGGGAAAAGCAATAACTGCGTTACTAAAGCAAAATGCTGAATGTAATAAAGTTGTAGAACGAGTTCTAGAAAAATCGTTTTTTTTCTGAATTGGTAATTTCTTAAATTCCTAAATTGACTGTGGCTTCCAAGTGACGAATTAAAGATAAATATTTAAAACTTAAATTACTTGTGTCAGATCAAGAGTAAAGATGCGGGAAGAATTGAAGCAGTGTGGCTGATTGATGAAACTTTATATCCAACAAACTATATGCTTAGACTAAAATACAAAAGTCAAGAGCTATATGGCGATCCCGATCAAAATATGATAAAGGTATGAATGTTTCATGATTGGTTCTGTCAACCGTAAGTAAGCTTTGGTTACTCTGAAATAAATGCACAAAGCTCATAGCCCTTTATAATATAGCGCAGTATTTATCGTCTATGCTATATAAATAACGCCCTTAGCTATCAAATATAGCCACAAAAGTCAAATTTCCATACATTACGGGCTTTTCCTTTGCACATAGTATCGACTCCTAATTAGCACATAGTCTCGACTCCTAAGAAACATAGTTTCAACTCCCATGTATCACAGCCCCAACTACTATGAACATAATTTCGACACATATCGTTAAAATAAGCTAAATAGCTATAACAAAATTTTTAATATGCTGAACATCTGTCAGCAATAATAATTCGTAATGCCAACAGAGATTGCAATGCACAAAATTTTTTTAACAACAAAGATATCGAGTTTTGTGCCAAATAAACATCATTTGTGAGAAACCTTGCTTTTCTGCTTTAACTGAACGAAAATGCAGTTGAAGCACGTCGTTTGCTTTTTTCTTTCTATGATAATGCCAAAGCTCAGGGGATTACCTTTTGAAGCAAACCCTTAGCTATGGCGACACATATGGGAGACGCCTATTACAATTAATTCCACTATTCTTTAAGTACCACACTTTATTCTTGTGAAGTGCTGGTGTTATGCCCAGTCGCTTAATCAGTGAAGCGCTAGTATTATGCCCACACTCTAAAAAGTGGGCCTATAATTAATACTTTGATAATAGGAAATATATTCATTTTTTCGTTTAAAATAACGAATCACAAATTTTTTTACACATTTGATGTGCATTTTTTGCTTTTACGTCATATCAGCTGAATAATACACAGCTTTTTGTAAATTGAAGCAAAAAGAGTATAAATTTACTAGTTTGCTATTCACCTTTGCGCCAAAGCCATAAAATTGCATCATTATTTAGGGTAAAATTACACCATTTGGTCGTAAAAAAAATATTCTTTTTACGCACTTTTGTAAATTTACATCTTTAATAGTAGGAAACCAGTTTCCTACTATTATAAGGGTAAAATTCAACCAAAATTTTCTTGAGTGCAGTCACCGGCTATTGAAACAACACAAGACGAACATAGGGCGGGGTTCGAACCCGCGGCCAGTAGATCGCTACTTTGGACTGGCGGCTTAGTGAGCAGATCTACCGACCTCTCAAAGAGGCTCACATTCACCATCAAAAACTACCTGTGGAGATTGGTTCAAACGCTTCAGGAGTGGTGTCACTGAGAACAAGGTCTATTCCTGCAGGAAAGGAAGCGTTTTCTGCATTGAATCGTTACTAGCGATGAGACTTGGCTATATTTCAAGAATCTCAAACGCAAAAATCGTGATTTTCACCTGGCGAAACATCAATATTGACGGCTTGGGCAAATCGCTTCAAAAAGAAGTCAACGCTCTGCAAGTTTCTGGGATCAGGAAGGAATTATGTTCTATGAGCCGCCAATGAAACTGCATCGCTACCGACAACAAACAATCAATTTGAACATTGGATTCCTCCAAAACAGCCAGAATATGACACGAGACACCAACGTCTAATATTGTGTAATATTAACACTCACAAGGTGCAATCTTATCGCTCCGTACCATCTGACTTCCATCGTCCAGGGATCATCAAAACACTGAAATGCGACCTGCTGCTGCACTCTACGTATTTTTCAGACTCGGTGCCTTTTGGTTATGTCGTGTTCCAGAGGATGGTTCATGGCTTGGCTGAGCTACACTTGGCCAACTTCGAAGTCCAAAATTGGTAATGCATATTTCGATCATCAAAACACTGAAATGCGACCTGCTGCTGCACTCTACGTATTTTTCAGACTCGGTGCCTTTTGGTTATGTCGTGTTCCAGAGGATGGTTCATGGCTTGGCTGAGCTACACTTGGCCAACTTCGAAGTCCAAAATTGGTTAGCTGAATGGTTTCGGTTAAAAGACGTTTTATCGTAGCAGTATTCATGTATTACCAAAGAGATGGCAAAAATATGCTGCCTGTGTTTATTGTATTTTTTTCTTAAAATTTGCAATTTATTATTGTTAAAAAAAAACTCCGAAACTTAATAGCGCACTTAGTATAGTGTAGTTTTTTTCGGTGAAACCTTCCATGACGTAGAATTATAAGCTGAGAACCAGAAAATTCACATTTAAGATCTATAAAGTAATAAATCACAAAACAAAGTTGAGTTATGTATAATAAAGTAGTGTGGATTATTTCTGAAATGATTGCCGTAGATTAAATTGTATTTAAGAATAGTTCAAACCAAAACAACATTACATTTATGTTTAGTAATTTTGTTGAGCAAATTATTTTCATCTAAGACGAATGATTCCAATAAATGATACAATGCAGCATCAGCGGTGACAGCACAAACTCGAAAACTAAAAAAAAAAAACTAAAAAAATGATGAGGAACTCAATCTAAAAAGTCAAAATCGAACAAAACTGAAACATGTATCTACAGTCAGTTTATTTTGATATCAGTGTCCCTGAGCATTATTAAACTGAGTGAAATTGCCGTTAAACCGTAAACAGTCTACAGTTCCAAAAAATGTAGCGTCGAGTTTTGAACATTTTTTTTTCATATTTCTCTATTCGATATCTACAGTTTAAAACAGTCTACAGGTTGAAAAAAATGCAGCGTCGAGTTTTGAAATTTTTTTTTCAATTTTCCCTTTTCGACATCTTCGGAATAAGTTCCTACTTTTTATGAAAGATTGCGAAATATGCATCCTAATGATTATTTCGGTACATTATTCTTTGTCAAGCGACTTTGAAGAGCGTACTGCTTTTCAGTGACATTAACCAATCGTTCACTTAATACACGAACTTATTACAGAGACATTCTTATTATATTTTTCTTTACCAATCGATCCTCCCGATCTCAAGAAAGTGAATTGATTCAATCTAACTGGAAACGCTCACATCTTCTCCCCTCAACAACAGTTTATTCCGCTGCAAGATACAACTTTTTGGTACTGTTTCCGGCTTACAAATCTCTTTTTCATACCGATCAGCCAACGATCAAATCAAGAACATCCCCAGCGTCTTCAGTTATATCCGAGAAATCAATTTGCTCGAAGAAACGTGGACTTATAGGAATTCCAGCAATTCGCTATTCCTCCTAACTGCGTGTGTTTCGCGTTAGTCTTATTGCCGGGAGTTGAGTTGTTTTTATTGTAGTTGTTGTCGTTGTAACTTGCGATGCTGCTGTTGTTGTTGCTGTGGTTGTTTTTCATCATTTCCTCAAGACGGTGCTGCTGCTGCTGCTGCTGCTGCATTCCTTCTCTCCTTGACTTCGAGCGACTGCTATCTCTATTGATTCAATTCGGCCGCTCGAAGATCGCTCGAATGTTGTTCGTTGTGCATTACAAAACGACAAATACCAAAAATGAAGATCACGCCTGATCAAAAGCGACGCCGATATCACACAGTTGTTCAAATCGAATCCACCCGACTTTGTATACTTGCCGGGCCCCAAGATTCCCATACGCTGCCAAGACAAGATCGCACGACCGATTCGATTCCATTGCGATCCTCAATCAATTATTTTCTCATCGAATTCTTTCATCTTCTCCTCATACCCTGCCTTGCTTCCCATCTAACTTCGAGTCAGAATCAGAGTCTGCACGTTATTTTGGAGCTAAGATGATCTATAGTGTGTGTACGAGAAGTCAATTGGTTTTAGCTCACCACTAACAGTCGTGTTTTCTTGTGCTTTGCTTTATTTCAGAAGGATGTAGTCCTATGTCAGCTAGAAACTTCCCACCTTCGTTTTGGAATAGCAACTATGTACCTCCTACTCCGGCCCCAACGCATACACAGGTGAGCACTGACATACACCAGTTTTTCACAATACGACTATATTTCCATTCGATGTCCAGTACAACGTTAATTCCATTGAATTTCATATAAAGTATTTTAAACAGGTTCCAGACATATATTCCGCAGACGGTAGCTATTCGACTGATCCTTGGGTGCCGCATGCCGCACACTACGGCACATATGCGCATGCGGCGCACGCTCATGCCGCACATGCACACGCATACCATCATAATATGGCGCAATATGGCAGCTTACTGAGGTTACCCCAACAATATGGTCATGGATCGCGGTAAGTAGTTATATATTGTATACTTAGTTTATGAAGCGGTAATTCAGTGTCTTCGCGAAATTAATCGCTATTCGGATTTTCAGTTTCAGATTTTTCAGTAAATTAGTTTTAACTAAATGTGATTCATACCGAGATTGAGTGAAATAATATTAAATCAATACAAATTCAGGATCATTACAAAATGAATTGGCTGAATTAAATAGTTGCAGAGATCAGATTTTCTCTGAAAAAAGTGGCCACACAATTTTATTCCTTTTGTCCATGGAATAGGTATGAATGATTTTTCACTGTCTTAGACCATTCTAAATTGGCGTGAAAGAAATGGAGGCATTCTGCTAGCATCATCTGCATTTTCTTAGTCGAAAGAAATTTTCCATGCGAACATTTTCGTACCTACCACTCTGACCAAATTGCAAGCTAAATTTTAGCCGAAGAAGTTGTTCGTGAATTTTCGTGCAGAAATTGCACGTTAAATGGATGGACCATTATATTTGGTTTTACTTAACTATCATAGAGATAAGACTAACAAGCAGTCTCCAGCGGGGTGAACTATTCGAGTTATAAAATCTTTCTCTAGCCACTTACATAGAATGAATTTAACCATCAGTCGTAGGACATAGGTCATCGCAGCATTGGGCTTATGTCTTACTCGATCGATGGATCGAACGAATAACGAAATAGAATTCGTGTACGAGTATAAGAAAGAACCTGAGCGGTTCAAATTTGATGGACGCACTCCAGAGAAGTGAACTCACGAAACGAAATGCAAACTATTCTATGACCTAAATACAGGCAAGTGGATGTAATCGGTCATAATCCAGAAAATTTTTCGCAAACGCTCCACAGTCTGGGACCCTTTGGCATCAACTACTGCTACAAAAACAGCCAAAAATTAGTTGTTATTATAATAGATGGGCCCACATGCAATTTTGTAATTTTTGGATTACAATACTGTGTCAAACCTCGACATGGGGTCTTTCTGCCAACTGAGAGTACCTTCATAGCTTATCAAAGTCGTATCCTTATTTGATTTGTGTGGTGGCTTGGCACCAAAAGCTCGAAAACAAAGAACATCAGTCAATAAAATGAATCACTAAAATCTACTCAGACATGTAGCTCAGATGATTTTTTTGATTCGGCCTAGAGTTTGGAATCTTCATAGATACTCTGATTCCGTGCTTAGGATCATGCCCGATTCGCCTACACTCCTACGTGTTAGAACCCTCACCGTCTTTTTCAGCCTTTTCCTTGTGATACTACCGTTAAGTATTGCATCGCTAGGTGGTTAGTATTCATTATTTTCTTTAAGAATTTTTCATCTTTGGTTACCAGAACCACAATGATTCGGTCGTCAGTAGGCTGTCATGCATGCACGTCATTATGCTGTAAGCTGTCATTTCATTCCAGTTTTTCCCCAATTGCATCATGGAACTAATCACATGATAGAACTAATAGGCGGGACCTTGCGAAGCGAGGGTATTCGAAAATTGCCTGCTTTAAATCCTCGCTTGTTCAATCTTCCAGCTCGAATTCCTGGAGATCGGGAAAGCAACCATGCCCGGTAAAAAAAAACTGGGTCAGGTTATAGTTTATTTTATCACATCTCCTCTCTAACTAGGGCATTATGTTTCCTTCTCCGAAGCAAGCCAATGCACCTACCGTTTTGTAACTATGGTCTGCAGATTCGCTTTCTTAACCGTGTTTAATGACGTCAAATTGTTAGCACATCGATCGTTGTTCCGCTTCATTTCATAAGCTAGAATGTCGATGGTAACATTTGCAGGTACGTTTTGGAAACCAATTATACTTCGATGCGCGTTGAACTTCTAAGTCTGACTTTATCATAAGAATATCAGCTTTTCCAAAAATGAAAATGCGTAGAGAGCTACGTATTCGACGACTACAGCCAGTCATCTGCATCTAGTCTATTTAGGGTTCCTACTGTTTGGTAAAATTTAAGCCTGTGTTGCTTGTAATTTTGACGGCTTTATACCGACATAATTTATGCGGTCTTTGAATTTCAGTCTCTTGTCAAAAACGGCCCCAATGTACTGACGTCGAGTTGATCACTTGCCATCCAACTTTAACTCGCCTTAACTCGACTTGTGTTGTCTACTACTAAGAGCCTATGTTTCGTTCTCAACGAGATTAAGTGAAGCTGTCTCAAGCCATCTTTTCATTTGGACATCTGTTTTCTTTATTACTCATAGTTTCGACTTCAAGTTTAAGTTTTGCCTCGATGACGATAGCTATGGCATCAGCAAATGCAATGACAGTTCTCCCAGATGGCAATGAAAGTCTTAGAAGCTCGTAGCCCATGATGTTTCATAAGAGATGGTACAGTACCGAGCACTGCAGGACCTCGTCGGTAACATTATAGGCCTCCGTTCCTCTGACACGCTCATGTACGAATTTTCTGTCTCTAAAAATATTTAGGAGTTTGCATCCTTCGAAGAGCATTTTCAATGTGCTTCCATCTGCCCGCATTGAAAGCAGGCACTCTCAAAAAAAGAGGGCACTCTTTCTCTCCACGATTGAAAGTAGCCTTTCATAGAGGATGCGCTCACGAATCTTAAGCATTGTGGCTCGCTAAGAGTTTTACCACCTTTCGGTAAGAGCACAATTCTTTGCTGCTTCTATTAGCTAGAAAATATTTAGTTACCCAGGCATTTCCGACTAACTTTAAAGAATACTTTTGCCCCTTTTTTATATTTCTAGAGGAATTTTGGGAATATCGTCCAGTCTTTGGGCTAACATGTATCCAATTTTTTGACAAGCTTCCTTAAACCACATCTCTGTCACGACAACTCTTTCCTCTATCGGAGCTGAGCTTATGTTGTCGGATGCAATCGGTTTTGTGAGAAAACAGCGTCGAAATGATGCTACGCAACATACTTGGGCGCATTATTTGGGGTGTTGTATTTTAGTTTTTTACAATCAAATAGGATCAACCAAAGCAATAAAATACAATTCATTTTTGATTAACTCGCTAGTTTGAGTTTGGTGGCGCTGCAAGCAATCATTTCATTTTGTGCGCCCGAAATAAAGAGTGACCTGGACATGTACTCAAGCCGGAACTTAATTACCCGCGAAGAAGTTGATCTTAATTTTGACAAGGACAAAATGCAACAAAGAAGAAGAGTTATTGCAAGATATGCAACGATATCCGGCATTCGCAATGAACTTTAACTCTAGACGATTTTGAAATTTCACATATTGACAGGCACTGATAGAGGAGAGAATTCGCAGTGAAGCCCTTGCTTGACACATCGATAGAAATTTGGCAGTGGAAATTTGATTCGAGATGGAGATCTTTCTTTTCAATAGATTTTTAATTCGATGCTAGTGATAGGGAGTTGCATAGTAATTGCCATTGCCAGAAATGAATGGCGGTACGTTATCGATTTTTGCACATATCAGACAAATCTATTGGAATTACGTTATGCCAAAGTATAGGAAAGAACTACGTTCTAACCTGTGTAAAAGGCATTATGCCTTGGCAATTTTCCTCAGGTTCGACTGTAAAAACCTATCAAACTGAGTGTTTCTATTAGAAAAGGATAAAAACGAAGTTGTCAATTCGTTAAGGCCCTAAGTATTAATTTCGAGTTGGTCAGAATCCAATTTTGCTTGCACCGAAAAAGTATAAAAGGAAAAAGTAAAACCTCTTTAAACAATCTAAGCTATTGTTTAACTATGAATTTCAAATGTCTCGAGTCGTAAAACTTAATTAAATTAAAAAAATATTTGTGAAAATATTACTCATTTTCGGTTTACATATACATATTCGTATATTCTGTAAATATTTCAACACCGGCATTAAAAATTTTATGATTTTTTTTATGTCATTCCAGACTGCATCATGACCAACAAACTGCTCACGCTTTAGAAAGTGCTGCTGCTTACTCGAGCTACCCCACAATGGCAGGTAAGTTATAATATAAGTCATCTACTCGTATTTATCCATTTGAAGTAAATGCATTACATGTATTTTGCGATGCTTTTGATGCAAAAAAAAATCCTTTCAAATACCGAATAGAACGTTCTGGATTGGTCACTAACTCACACACACCAATAACACTGGCCATTTCTTTAATTTAGAGAAGACACTTTCAGAAACAAATTACACCTGCCCTTAAAATGTCTGAAAGCAAGCTTAAAATTAACATTTAATAGTGGAACTTATCAGAAATCAGTTTTATTCAGCTTATTTGGTAGATTACTTTATTTAAGATTAATGCTTAAATTTTTTTTAAGGCTTCGTAATAACCATCCAAACCAATGAGGGACTCGTTTCAAAACTGATCACAACTCCCTCCTTTACTTTAAACCAACCACACCGACACCATCAAAAGCGGCATACCTTCCTTCCTACAGTTTTTCATCAAACGCCATGACATTTCAGCATCGACATTTCGGTTTCAGCAGTGGCTCTGTAACAATCATTGCACAATCATCCCAACTCAACTGCCCGATCATAGCGTCTTTGAAATTGGTGAACGGTTGGTGGTGCGATCGTGGTGTTGTCCGTCGTTTTTTCAACCATCATAGTCATCGTCATTTTTGGCTGCAAACAGCATTCCGATGTTGGCCCAGAACTCTTTAATGTACTGCGAACGCGACGAACTCGACAAACGATACAAAACCGTTTGGTGCGATCCTAGAAAAAAGTTGGTCTTGGAAAGAGCCTTGGCGTTGTTGTGTCGTGGTCGCGACCGCTGATGATGATGACGATAATGATGATTAGCGCACTGAATGATCGGCGCGTGGTTTTTCACAAAGGCATTGATGGGTTGTAAGGTATTTTGTCGGTTCCGATTTTTCTAGCACTCTAGTGAACCAATCCATCACCAGAACATGACATGAACTGGTCGGGCGGCTTCCTTTTCATAAAACTTGAGTCAAAGTCATTGGCGAAAATGTTTGAGGAGTTGACATATTGGCGGCTTTTAGGGATCCTAGGAAGTTGGGAAGTTTTTTCACCATCAGCCTGCGAAATATTTCAACTTGCTTTTGAAAGCTAAGCCCAAATGAGGCACATCATAGGTAAAAATGATCAAAACGATTTTGTTCTAGCATATTATCAGCAAACTAGACAATATCATAGACTTCATATCAAACTTTACACTGCTTGTAGTAGTAACTAGCTCCTTATTACATATTCGGCTCAATGTTGTTAACAGATCGATTTACCTCCAAAAAATCAAAAACAAATCTACGAACCGTGACACGCACGTAACCATTTTACAATCTTAATCATCCAGTTTTGTATCCTACCTTTTGCACAATATTTCTCTGTGTCTACTGTAGGTATGTACCTACTACTGCTGTGTTTCTTATCGATCGTATGTTCGATACGATTTTATTCGAAACACCTTTTGAATCGACACAAAAGTGCAAAGGCGAGAAAATGTCGTTTGTTGCAGAAACACTGCTGCAAGTATATTGATGCGACTTTGTAGATATTTTAAATAAAAACAATGCTCTGTCTTTGAAACTATCTCGACATTTCGATCTTACGAAAATGAACTCGTGTAGGAGCGCGAAAGCAATTTATCCTCTAGTCAAGAAGGTGAAAACAAGTTTGAAACGATAAACGAGTGTTTATAATGTGCTGAGGATAATGTGCCTATTATATGATGTTGCATGTGAAGATTATTTTGTTTTAGGTCATCTGAGAGTTGATCTAGACACTATTATTTGAATTCGTAAGAATGCGTTAGTGATTTTAATTTAAAAGCGATCTAAAACTAGGCTTTCGGCTCATCAACACTTCAGCACGATGACCAAAGTACTTCAGCGTTCAAGGTACTTCAAGGTATTTTTCATGGAGTCAGATCACAAATCAGTTGATGGTATGATTTGTGTTAATCATTTGAAACCACCAGCAAAATCAGTTTCAGCAGACATGTAGTTTGAAATTTATTGCCTCTTTCCAGTTTGATTCCAAATCCCTAAAAGCTAGCCCTGAATGGTAGACGCATTAGAGATAACGTATTAAGTGATATCACCTTGGTGCACACAGATGAAAATTACGATGCTGTATAATTTTATAGGCGCCTATAGAAGCGCCAATCTGCATTCTACAATGCTCGTTTTATTTGCAAGTGGGATCTTAAATATTATGCTTGCAAGGCTTTCCAGTAACATTACGAACACTGTAAAACAATATATATCAACTCAAACAGCTGGGCTTTACTATATTGAGCTCTACACCATGAAAAGAAGACTTGATTTCATAGGCCAGTTAAATATAGTATCGTGACTAAATGTATTCTTGAAATTTAATATGAAAATTGTTCCGTCTGCTTCAGATTAAATTCAAAGCAGATGCAATTGTACTACATTACGAAGGTAATGTTGTTATTCTCCAGCATCTAGTAAATTTACTGATTTTCAAATTCAAAATACTGAAATTTATTGTAAAACCTTTTACCTCCCGCTCAGTTTACGATGCATTACATTTTGCTCGCCACCATAATTTTTCTATGGACTTGCGATTTTTTTTACATCTTTCAGGACATAAAATCCGTACCAATGCAGATTTCAAAGTATTTTCGTTCCGTTTCTGGCTTTCCGTTTTCATTCCTGGCGGCAATGCCTTCTCCATATGTAACAGAAATGCTTATTTACCAGACCCGTCGGGTATCATTTGTTTCCTTTTATCGAGCTCAGTGAAAAACAAAGTTTAAATTGCACGAAAATATTGTCCTATGAGATAAGTAGTGACATGGGAGGAACCCGTATTTTTTTACTTAAAGCTATATAACCAAGTTAATGTATGAATTGCAGGACCTTTGTAAAACATCGCCACAGCTAGTGAAATGGAGTACAACCGGTCGCTTGATTTTAAATTTAGTTTGTGGTAGCAATACCGAATATATTTCACATTGTAGATTAGCTGAGAGCGTGTCATTTTGCGATATTTGCTAATCCTGCTATATTAATTACCTGAACCTAATGACGTAGAAATTCCTATGCAGTTCAGAGCTAAACTTAACATTTTGCCTGTCAATCCTAAGAAAAGGGCGAACCATTTTCGCACTATCAACCTTTTGGTCATATATTATTTATTGTGGGACTGGTAAACTCTTCCGCATATACCACAAGCTTTAAATTATTTACATTCCACTCTAACATTATATTTTTATTAAAATTTGATTAAATCAAATTTTCATTAAAGCCCCATCCATCGTGTTTCATTCTTTCAACGTCCTTTAGCGTTAAATTATGTTCCAAGAAATAAACTCTACACTCAATTTCCTTCTCAAAACACTCGGCGTGCCATCGAAAATTGATTACAATAAACTCGCTGAATTATTTTCTACCGTCAGGTACATTAAAAACTCCTTGCAGCCTTGGAAATTTTACGCTATTGCACAAACAGTAAAACAGCAACATCTTAACGCTCCCCTAATACTCTCCATACTTTTCCTTTTTGATTATATCTCTCTCAGGAAAAAAATCAGCTACCAATATTGCAAGGCTTCTGAAAAGTTCATGACCCTTTATCCGTATGTAACTGTATATGTACATATCAAGTACAAAGTTAGGGTAGAATCTCGTGAAACGATTTTCAGGTACCGCCTACTCCCTCAACTCCTTCGAATCCTTTGAGAAAATTACGGAAATTCACAACAGACCGTTGAACACAACACAACCTTATCCAACTCAACCCGACCCCCAGTCAAGTTCGTTCGAATGGTACGAAGAAGGAAGTATCCTGGACTTGCTTCTAATGGAAGAATCCTGTCTGGTGAAAAAACATTTAACAGACCGATTTCTAATCGGACCATATAATAGTTGACAAAGGAATTGCCATTGGTTGCATGACGTTCGAAATGGAGAGGGTGAAAATTGCCGGGAAATGTGAGGCGGAATGGTTGTCCTTGCTTCGGTTCCGTGCGTAGGTGCAGAAATTTACGACCGTTAGGAAGTCATAAAATTACAAGATGTATTGCTTGAGGGTGAATGTCATTGTCGAGTTGAATCTATCAGATTGGTGGCACTCTCTTTGAATCGTCATCAAATTAGAGTATTTAGATTCGAAGTGGAGTATTTAAGTCGCTGTGGCTTGAACGACATCAGAAATAGCTTTAAATTACGAAAATCCACTATCGCGTCAACACAATAAAATTTAAATCAATTTAAAATCTTAGAATATGATTCGATTTTATTGTAAAAGTATGATAACTTTTTTGTACAATTTGGCAGATAGGTTTCAAATTTAAAATACATTAAAGTTACATAGGTTAGCCTATAATATCGAAATTAATGCACTAGTGCAGGAGGTTAAAGCTCTACATTTTACTTATAGAGGCAAAAGGCTTTGTAAATGTTGGTGCAGTTAGTATATATTGCATTCAAAAGAACGTAGATACTCGCATGTACATAGCTTTATTTATAAATAAACGTACATGCACGAATGCTTACCTAAGGTAGCATCTTCATCAGAAAGCAAAGCACAAACGCCAACCATATTCCAACCCCTTGTCCGTAACATATGTACGCATGTATTCCCTCGAAAATATGTGCACAAACCCCCGCCCAAAAGACCTCATCGACCGTACCCTTGATATTACTAACAATAAAATGAACAAAGCAATCTACTTGGATTATGATACGCGCAAGTTCGAGCAACCCTCTCAACTATTTACGAGTCCTTATACGAGCACCATAATCTACTAAAAAATTCATATTTATTTACGTGGCAAGAATATTTATGGTTATCATCCTCCATTCATAAATAGTCCGGACTTTAAGTCATCCTATCTTATTAATATTATTAATTACAGCGTAAAAGCGTGACATTAGGCTCAAATATAGAATATACGAGTATGAGGACTTGATTAAATAATTAATCAAAGATGTCTTGATAATGAATTGCATACTACAATGACACTCTTGTATTATGTGTTTCTCGATGTTATGGAAAATCAATTGTCACTAGACAATATTTGGTGACATGTCTTGTAGGACTTCAACTTGGATAGCTTTGCACTCAAACATTTGAGTGGTTTTCAATAGTGTCAATTATATTACTCTAGTCAGCTCTGGATGAGGTCACCTATAAACTGAATAGAAGATCATGTAGTATACGAAAACATGCACCTATCCAGTCAATAGATACCAGGTCTGGTGTGTCTTTACAACCTCATTGTAATGACTGCTAGGAACAATTTTTCCTAATGAAAGGTTGACTAGTATGATCAGGCTAGTCCCTTCTAAGTAACGCAACAAAAAATTGCTGCCTTTTTCGTGATATTTTGAAGATTTCGAGCCTGCAGCTTCTTTTAAGATTTCCAGCCTGCAATTCCATTGATGATGTAATGATGATGGTTATTGATGAGTCCAGATAACTCATCAATTTAAAAGACTTTAAAGCGACGCTGGATTCTATCGTATTTTTGTATAATTGTAAGGTTTAAAACTTAGTCCACTATTTTGTTTGTTTTTCCTATAGAATTTTTTCGTTTAACACGCTTCAACGTTGCAAATTAAACCTCTTTGAAACGCCATTTTTTATGTTTCTACGTACAAATTTTTCCTAACAGTACTTCTAAAACAGAAAAAAAAACAGAAAAAGGACCAATAAAATCAATAATTTTACATTTCTCTTTCACAGGATTAGAAGCACAAGTTCAAGAGTCATCGAAGGATCTCTATTGGTTCTAAATTGTATATAGCACATAATTATGTACTTAAAAATAATTTAACAATAATTATTTAGAAAAAAATATACTAGGTAGAAAATGATGTATGAAATCGCGGATATTTGCATGTGGAAAAGAATTAAATAGCCCTGAGTAATTATTTAATTGTAACGAAATTCGCCCTTGAAACAGTATTTTTTGAAACACACAAATGATAAATTTTGTCAGAAGCAAAAGCTATGTATTGAATCATTTGTTGACTTTCCGGTCGTTTGCAGTCACTATACTTACTTTAAATCAAGCATGACACTAAACGTAAATTTCACACAACTTTGCATATATACATATACGCCGCATACATGTGATAAAATAATAAAAAATGTCTTAAATTGTGTGTTAAGTATCCAATTTTCGCACTAAAATGTGCTTACGAATAAAAAGAAGGAAAAAACTTGCGGAAATAACCTTAGGTATTTTATGTATATGAAGTTTTTAGTATTAGAGTTTAAAATGAAATATGTATGTAGCGACAACCTTGTTAAGCCCATAAGTCCAATGTAATTCTAAGAACTGCAGCTAAAAATTTTCTTGAGGGGAAAATATGTAAAAATGCAGTATACAGCAAAAAAACATAGTTTCATGTATGTAAAAAAGAATATAACATGACAAAAATATGATGCAATAATAAGTACAATAGTTTAAACATGTATTATAATCTATAAATGTCCCTAAAAGGAGGCAAACCAGTGTGAAAACAAATACGGAAAGTATGTATGCACGAGTTATGTAGTGGTAGGATGTTTCAGGCCATGTAAGTGAAATTTAGGAAAAGAAAATAAATTACTGAGAAAAATGACAAATAAAATAATTAAAACCTGAAGTTTGTTTTGCATTTTTTTATGCATAGTTTTTCATAAATGCTGATTTTACATTACGTAACTTTCAACCGCCATTAGGTAGAATAACCAGTGCAACTTGCAGATATCCGAGCTGGCTAGTAAAGGTAGTATACTCGTTATGTAAGTGTTGTTAAATTCTAAGCAAAAATTGAATTTTATTAAGCGAGAGGACAGTGTACTTTAAAGAATTTTATCAAGTGGCCTAGAACATAATCCAGATTTTTATTCACCCGTTAATTCTTTTTATAGAATCAAGAGAAGTTTATTCACCCTAGAGCAATTAAAACTCTAGGGAATATTATTTTATGAAAATTCTACGAAAGATTATTTTTTTTTAAATTATGTCGAGTATGTGAATATATCATATATCGCATTTGAAAACCTCACACAAAATAAAACAAACTCCAAAAACCATAAATGTAATGAAGATCATTTTTATTCAAAGGGTACACTGAGTACAGAAAATAGTTCTTATAGCACATCGCTCAACTCCCAACAACCATTACATTATTGTGGAGCGATTTTTTGATGACTTGATGCAATCAGAATTATTTCTAAAAACAAAAACGAGGTAACTGTCATCACAGTTGCAGGGAACGTGGCAGACGAGGACACGTAAATATATATGCTCCATGTTTATGCTCGATATTAGGAACATTACTAAGCCGAAACTTTATCTAGTTCCACGGTATAGAGCACATTTGTTTACAATTCTATTATAAATTGCCCAAATTTATCTCTCAGAAAGCAACTTGGCAATTTGGCTGAATCGGGCTAATTTTTTTGGTAAAGGTGTAGTTTTTGGATCCCGCAGCAAAGAAACATGGCGGTCATCCATGAAAAAAAACCATTAATGGACGGAAATTTGAATTAAAGAAAAGATAAATATGAGTATTAGAAATTTAAACTAAAAATTTTCACAACAACAGAGGGTAACATTTCCGCATTTACTGGTACATGAACCATGTACCAGTAAATGTGGAAATTTTGTATGGGCATCTGATGATTCGCTTTTTCTTTTTATTAATGATCTTCGGCACATTTGCCGGACATCGTTGCTGAAGATTTTCACGATTCAAATGTACGTAAGCACCACCGCGATTTTCCACGAACAGCTGCCCACTCCTTCCGGGGTGTGGACCCAAAAATTACACGTTGACTATTTTTAAATATATTTTTCATTTTGTAGTTAAAATTTCACTATTTTATTACGAGTTGGTTTTCCAGTAATCCTATAAAATAGTAAAGCATGATCAGCTGCCAAAATTATGCTGGCTTAATGGTTGATGTAACGATTTCAGTACTTTCATCTAGCTATGGAGCCATAAAATTCCAGTAGTGCAAAAGATCCGCAAACAATAAAAACAACTCTCTCAACAACACATAAACACTGATTTTCGAAGAAAACTACACTGAGAGAAATTTCGGCAGTGATTTTTACTAGAGTGGATAATATAATTTACTATTCCGAAAATTCCATATGAAAACATGAATGTTATTACAAATTTGATGAATATTTACTATTTTTCTGCAAATAATAGTCAATTCCATTACATAATACAACTCACTCATGTTCATTGCGCTGTAGTGAAGACATTCATATGTACATAATTCACAACAAAGTAGTAAAATGTGTATTGCAATTGATTACAAAGGTAATGGGGTAAAAAATCACTACTATTGCAATAAAATTAATTGCAAATTTTGTTTAATTTCATTACACTTTTCTCTCCGTGTATAGGAATCCTGCAGATTTTGAGTGTATATTCTGCTACAAGTGGTTCTTATTACAACCAATTTGTTTCGAAGGTTATGTACCACTTTGATGCGGACACTACATTGACAATCAAAACGTAGAAAGCTTTTCAGGGCTGCCATTCACTTGAACTTCAAAATTTGGGATAGTAAAACATTTAATACTTATATTGAGTGTTACATGTTTATTTCATAAAACTTTGAAAGTGACGTCTCATATAACATAAATGATGAAATTACTGAGTGCTTGCAGCACTTTATCAGCATTGCCATAACTGCTTCACGTCAAAACCAATCTACTCTATGAATTTCGTTTTCCTCCGATGACTTCATCGAAAGTTGCAGGTGTAGACAGATATTCAGGGCTGCCATACGAAAAATTTTCAGAGATTGGAAAGTTTAAACATTTTTTTGATATTTTCATTCTAGATGTTTACCATATGAATATTTAATTATAGTATCTGTTTGAACGAAATCAACAACAATACCTAGTGCTGGCAATCCTTTGCTAGCACCAAAGCAAATTTTACCAAATCAGCTTCAACTTAAGGCCAGCCCATCCTTTGAGTTTCATTGTGATCCGATGACTGCGTTTAATGTTATGAGAGTTAAAAGAAAACCAAGGCTAGCACCCGTAAAAGATTTTAAATTTTCGAAATCTTAGTATTTGTTGTCTATTGACGCATTTGAATATTTTATGATAACATTGCTTGATGAAGATATTGCAAAAAACTACAATAATTACCATAGCTGGTAACCCTATCACAATTTTTCAAGCATAATCTTACCAATCTTGAATAACTATAGGGTCCACATGCAATATGAATTTCGTTTTGATTTCATGATTGCACCGGAAGCGAATTTTCATGATTCACGAGAAAAAAATGACCATTGCTGGCAGCTCTATCATAATTTTTCATCCAAAATTCTATCTAACTTGGCTTAAAGTAAGCTTCAATTATTGCATAAATTCCTCTAAAATCTGATAGCTAGATCAGATTTTACAAAGTTTTAAGTTGCGGTCATGTTCATGTTGTAGCCTTTTGTACTTGATCTATGCTCGCAACCCGAACAGAGTGAAATTACGCGTTGTCTTGCAGAAACAGCACTCCGCGAGCAAAATTAGTCTTCTTGCTAATTTGAAAAAAATATAGTTTTTAAGTGCCTCCGCGACACTTTAAATAAAAACGCCGAGTTTTCCTCTAAACAGTTTTTATTAATATCATTTAAGTTTTCCTTAAATGATTACGTAACTTTGCACAATGATCTTAGTCTATTACACTTGACACACTGATCTGACACACTGATCTGAACTACTGAACTGACTTGATGCTAAGTGAACTGAACTGTTGACTTGAAGACTTGAAGTAGTAAAGTAAAGACTTGAAGTAAGCTTGAGGCTCGCATCTGAGTCTATATATGTATATGCTACGTTATATGCTGCAGCTCCAGATGTATTCTTAATTGAAATGCGTCCATTCAGCAGAAGGCCCGTGTTCCATTATTACTATTTAGTACTCGCAAGTACTTCTGGCTACTTCCAACTACTCGCGCTCTCGTTCCCGAGTAGTTCATGAGTAGTTACGCCTTTTTTTGCCATGAGGTAGCTATTTAATTGTCAATAGCCGGCTTTGATTTTTGCATGGTTATGTTGAATGGTTTCGTACACTGAAAAAACACATGGCGCCAGACGCCATAATTTATGGACTTCTGGCGCCATGTACATAGTCGATTTGGGGATTGTGATAAAATATAGCGCCACACGCCATATTAGATGGCGAAAAGTACATAGGAGCAGACGCTATGCTTATAGCCCTCCAGGCCATGTACTATAGCCTTTTGTACTATAGCCGTACCATGTACTTTTTAATTTTCTCGTATTTAATTTTTTTTTTCTTTTTTTTCTTTTTCATAGTGCTTCCCAGACAACTAGTTTGTTTGGATAAGGTACAGCCCAGAGTTTTACGTGCCAACGTCACGTGGTATTCTCAAGCGGTCCCCCATCTAAGTCCAACACTGCTTAACTTCGGTGATCTGACGAGAATCGGTTATCCCAGTGTGGTATGCCCGTATAT
Organism: Nemotelus pantherinus; assembly: GCA_963978885.1. NCBI lineage: Eukaryota > Metazoa > Arthropoda > Insecta > Diptera > Stratiomyidae > Nemotelus > Nemotelus pantherinus. The sequence goes on from OZ022264.1 coordinate 221,771,398, forward strand.
TCAAATATATTTCAAATAACGAACAATATCTAAATTCGCTCACCTATAAAGGAAGCTATATTGCATGGCGCATGGTACTATGTAATATGGCGTGTGGGGCCATAATTTCTGCGCCATGTAATTATGGCGCTGGGAGCCATTCTGTATGGCTCAGGGTACTATGTACATAGCGTGTGGAACCATAAATGCTGCGCCATGTTACATGGGCCCACGCGCTGTATAGATTTTGACATTAAGGCGCTAGGAACCATATTGCATGGCTCAGAGTACTATGTACATGGCGTATGGGGCCATAAATAATGCGCTATGTTACATGGCTCTGGGCGCCATGTGGATTTTTTTCAGTACATTGTTGTAGATGATCTTCAAGCTCAATCATCATCTTCATATATCCCTAGCTGACGAATTTTCGATTAAAACTGCAAAAAAAATTAAACATGTACAAACATATTCGTCAGTAAGGAGGGCACTGACGAATATGTGAATAAATATAAACGATATTAAGCAATGTGCTAAATCCTCACTAGTTTAATCTAGCTGTTTAGTTTGTTTTAGTCAATTTATTGCATATTTTAATTTTTCATCATTTCATCGTTTTTTCTATCATCTCACCCTTCGTTCCCCAAAAAAACGATACTCAAGTCATATTTTACTAAAGATTTCCCTGGTTTTTGGTCACTTGTTTCAGCATGATTGAAGTCCCAAAAAATAGTAATTTACAACACATTGAGCGGAAAGTCCTGCATTTTTTTCCCAAAATCGCAAAATAGATGAGTTTGGATACAAGAGTGCAAACATGTTCATTATTCGTTTAATTGCGACTAAATAGACATTTATTTGAAAGCTTATGATAGAAGATGCACTCAAATATTGTCTTTCCCGCTAAAACTCATACTCTTCTAATAATTTTTTCCTTCATGCTAACCCTTTATAGACAAACTTTCCTTTTATACACAGCGACCAACGATTTCGTCTTAATAAAACCAACCCTTTTCATTAAATTCTTTTTTCAGGGTAGAATTCAAATTTCTTCGAAAGGACTACAAACTACAAAAAAAAGGATTCATGGGCAAGCCAAAGAATTTTTATAGCCATAAAGGTTGCTACAGCAATAACTTTCAAAGGGTAATAACATGAATGAAAATGGGCAGTTAAAAGTGCGTGGATGCTCTTTTGGCTACTTTGGCTAATTAGAAAAGTGGACAGTAGTTGACGTGGTGGTGTGTTGTACAAAATACGAAAAAGGCTGAAGGAAGTTGTCTAATTGGTTTGTTTTTGGACATCGGTCTGAATGTGATTATGCAAGATGTATCGGAGTCATAAAGTTGTAACTATAGTTTTGGGAGTGTATAACGAATTTTAATAAATGTGCTCGTTATGCTGCGATGTATTTAAAATACGAATTTCATTTGAGTTATTTAGATGTAAGATGCGCGGTTCTTTGTGATTAGAGTTCTATAGAGTTCTATTCCAAATTTAGAAGAAACGATACGCAACATTATTACTTCTGCCATAAAATTTGCACGAAAACGTTTTGTTTATTAAACGGTTAATATCTAAACAAAACAAAAAAACACTAGAAACATGTCACTAGCTTATCTAGGTTTTTTCCCCAGTTTGCACGCCATGCTTACTTCTTATCTACCGAACTAAAAAGGACATCATTAAGTCACGAATGCTAAGAATGTTTCTAATGTTCGCGTCTTATCGAAGAGGAACTCAACTCAATTAATATTTGACAGTAGAAATTGTTTAGCGTGCCGCAACACCAGCTGTCGGTATGGTGGCAAGCATTCATTCACTTATTCATTTAAAGATGAAGAATTCAAATATGCAGATGTGTGTGATTGGTTAAAAGTTATTCAGAGTAGTGGCGGGACGGGGATTAGGGTTTTCGTTATTCTAATTATTTATAATGAATGTTTCAGGAATTTCCAAGCAATAAAATTATTCAAAGTTTGGAAAGCGTATTTACACGTGCGATTCTAAGAAATACCTTTTTCGAAGGAATTAAAAAAAATATTTGACGATTATTCAATTATCTCACTTTTTACAAGTATTTTATTGGCTATATTTTATACTCATAGCTCAGATGATAGTTGATGGATAAAATTTACTACGCCTTTAGTTATTTATTTTGCGTTTCGAAAGATTTTGAGAAATGATGCAATAGTCTCAGGGGTAAAAACTATCGAAGCAACTACCAAGTATTTAAGAGAAGGGATTTAATGGAAAAATTGTTAACTCTCTTTTAGCTCGAATAGAATTCTGTGCAAAGTCGAACCTACAGTTGGTGACAGCCAAAATGATGTGACCAAGTATCCTATGAAAAATTATCAATATCTGTCAGATTCTGAATGAACTAAAAAAAAGTTATGAGGAATTGCAGATTTAATGTTTATTTATCATTTAAGTGAAAATATTACAAAAATAATAATGCGTTACGAAAAAAAGTAATAAAAATCCAGAAAAGTGCCGATTTTGCCCTCACAGCAAAAATTATGTGAAATGGTTTTTCCTAGAAATAAATTGTATCAAGCTCTTAATATCTAATCAAATTAAAAAATATTACCTCTAGTATTTCGTGGTATAGCCTTTTTGTTTAAGAGCTGCGTTCAATCTGCGGGGTATCAATTCCACTAAAGATTTCTTGTACTCTGGCTGAATTTGGTTCCACTCTTCCTGCAAAGCTCTTTTAAGATCCTGTCTGTTGCTAATTGAGTGTTTCCTGATGCCTTTCTTCAACTCTGACCACGAATTCTCTATAAGAATAACATGTGGTCGATTCCGAATGAGCCATGTTTAAACGAGTTGGGAGGAATGCTTATGATCATTGTCCTGATAACATTGAAAATTATCCCTTATACTCAAGTTTTCTGCACTTTGCAGTAAGTGTCCTTTCAAAATATTCAAATACTGGGGTTTGTCCATGATACTATCGATGAAAGCCAGATTTCCGACCCCTGCTTGCGATATACTTGCCCATACCATAACATGTCCACCTCCGTGTTCCACAGTGGCCCTTAAATGTTTTGGATAACACTCTGTATTTCGTTGCCTCCAGACGTATTTTTGCCCATCAGATCCAAACAAATTAAATTTACTTTCATCAGAGAAAATGACGGTTTCCAAAAAAGCAGTATCCTCTCTCAGATGCTCACGTACGTAATCAATCCTGCGCAAACTGTTTTTGCGATTGTTAAAAGGTTTTTTTCCGGGCAACTCTACCATTTAAATTGGCATTCCTGAGTGTCGTCCTTCTAGTTTGGGGGTTGTTATTTTTGCCGACAGTCCTTTCAGCAAACTCTGCCAATTTGGGGGCACTCAATGTAATACCCTTTTTTGACTGTCCCACGATCCAACGGCAATACTTCTCGCAAGAAAATGTATTGTGAGCTTTTTTGACTCGATTTCCAACACCATTTTCGCACAAAAAAGCTCAATAATATGCTGAACCGTTTAAGCCCTCCTTTTAACAAAATCGGTAAATTTTTTTAGATTTCCCGTCCTTGAAATTGTTTATTATCAACTCTCACTCTTCAATAGAAGTGTGATGACCCATCGCGAATTAACTGTAGTATTGTCCTGTACAGAATAATGATTTCTTTCAAAAACCAAGGTCTGACTAATAGACATCATGTCTGCAATGCGATACTCTTCCTCACAAACGGATTATTGGAACTAGCGGTACTTTTTCTAGGAAAAACCATTTCACATCATTTTGGCTGTGAGGTCAAAATCAGCTCTTATCTGGGTTTTTATTAATTTTTATCGTAACGGATTATATTTTTTTGTTATTTTTTACTTAACTGATAAATGCGCATTATATTTGCAATTCCTCACAAGTGTTTTTCTTTATTTCACTCAAAAACAGCCAGATATTGATGATTATTCATAAGATACTTGGCCACATCATTTTGGCTGTCACCCACTGTATTTCTATTTTTAAAACTTTGCACGTGGTCCAGAAGTGAGAATGGGTATCTTAGTGTTTTCTTATTTTGTTTATTTTATTCCACGTAACTATGTAGAATGAGTTTGAAGCGTAGTCCACAAATTGGAATAGGTCTTGGACCTACTTTGTGGATTAGGTCTCAGATGCGTTCCTGTCCCTGTAGATTCGAATCCGATTCCGGCGAGAGTAAATCCAGCAATATCGATGAATTTAGCTTACCATCAATGGGGCCGAATCAGGCAGGCCCCGGCGGCTTCTTTCGTTAGACAACTTCCATGCGCGTGCGTACTCTGTATGCACATATATGTTTATCACGGTTTGTAAACTTTGATCAACTGTAGGAACATGGACTCCTCGTTACATTTTGGATAATACTTTATAAATACAGATTAATATTGGGTTTAGTGTCTAGGTACTGTTACGACTGTGTATATTTAGTATTTCAGCCGTAAAGTAGGTATGTCTTTTGCTAAACATGAAATGAAAAGACTACTTCACAAAGGTATGGAAGAGTAGAATCTGTCGATGTTTAAAATACGGAGAAGGTGCTCCTAAAGTAGTGTCTCCTCCTAATAAGAGTAGTTTCAAAAAGTGAATCAGGAACTCGGCAACCATGACTAATAAAGAGTTTATTTTTATAATTATGTATAATTGACTCAAACCGGGTGCATCTGATTGTAAAGTTAGTAATTCACATCATGATTACCAGTGAACTAAAAATCGAGGCTGCTAGCCCAGGGCCAACTCTGCTCAAAGCAGCTGGGATATTCATTGAATGAGGCTAAAAACTAATTATTTTATGTAAGCTCTACAGCACATATGTAGAGCTATTGATAATCATTTGTCCTCTCTTGAATCGATCTTTGATCTCACTCCTCCTAAAATCCTTAAAAACATATTCGATTGATATTTAATGCAATTTAATAGCATTTAATGTAATTTAGTTACGAATAAATCACTTTCGTTTTCTGCATATCTCCTAAAAACGCACAAAAGTTTTACTTGGTTTTATTCAGTTTTATCTAATTTTATCTTCCTCACCGTCTAAAATGCAACTCTAACACCCAACTGCATATCCTTGCCAATTTACAAAATTATATGCAATTTTATTTCACATTAAAGATTGCTACCACTTAAACTCTCTTATGTTTATTATTATATTCATATCATTCAAATCGGTAGTCAACATTGAACAGATATGAGTAACCACATGTGTAAAATTTTAGTATTAAAAAAATTAATTGATTTCGATGGTATTCGACAAAACATTGTGTACTACCTACTTAACATTAACATTGTGTACTACCTACATTAATGATAGCGCAATCAAACGTTCGAACGCAGGTCTCCTTTAAGGTCATCAATGTCGCAGCCATTAGAATAGCCGCGGCAACGTATTAAGAGTCTTAGCAACAATCGGTAGCCGCCCTTTTCCCGTGGAATGTCGTTGCGGTAATTTCATTGTGATAAAAGAAAAGCGGTCCGCTACCGCCTCACTCCAATAATCGAAATCACCTGTTTCGCCCGATCTCTTCACAGTATCCATTGAAATGTCTGCGCCGCCTGAATTGCCGGCCGTTCTTTTTTCAACGCTTGGTTGCAGCAACATTCGCATCGGTCCTTATGCCACGATGGACTCGCACGCTATCACGGTTGTGTCCGAGTCGAGCTCAATTTCCCGACAGCGTCAGACCACTAAAGTAGCTCTTCCTTATCTTAATTGCTGCTTAAGGTCCAACATCGTTGATGTTCATTAAACAAATCCCTCGTCTACTTTAACCGGACACTATCTGGTCGAACTGTTTAATGCTACTTGGGTGGCAATTAACTTTCCAAGATGCACGACCCAATCTGCAGACGGACTTCTTTCGGCCGGCAGCCTGATGAACGTGTAATGGCTTTGATATCAGTACAGGATGACGAGCGATAGGCTCTGATAATTTTCTGGAGCAGAATCGCGTCGTAGCAATTTGGCGGTACGGCTCTTTTGGCGGTATTACATCATGTTAATGAAAATTCGGTATTTACCCATTGGTATTTGGTGCTTTTAATGCTACCGAATCGGTAAAAAGTTGAGTTGTAAATGTTTGTCGTTGAATCTCGAGTTAAGAGACTTATTGGTCATCATCTTCGAAGCCTCTGAGAATTTCCGAAGTGATGAATGGAAGTTCAAGAAGCTCTCGACTAGCAGAGCAGAAATTTTTGAATACTTTGTATATTTTCAACGATTTAAAATTTCCGAAGTGATTGTGAATAATTGGTTACGCAAGTCGCATTGACAACATGAAATACTGAGCACCATGGGTAGCAGTTTCATTTCCATCTCTCCGTCTTCAAGCCACAATTTTGCCGTTCTTACCATTTCTCATTCAATCGAATACAAATTGCCGAACCAACCCATTTTCTAAATCTTCAGTCCAGAGGCATCAATAAATTTCCGAAAAGAGATTGTCATTAGCTTTTCAAAACCAGGACATACCCCAGTCTCCGATTTTCACTCGCATTCTTCGGCATCGTGAATTGAATTGCAATAAATTTCCGTGAAAACCTGCTGAACAAACAAACATCCAACGATAGACGAAACTGACGCGTGCATATTGCATCGTGGCGCGAACGAAAGAAAACAATTAGAAAACGATTCCTGCTCGAATTGCTTGATGGCCTCCATAATTCTTTCGCAGTTCGGATTCGAATTCGTGACGAATAGTGAAATGGATTGAGTTCTTAAAAATAGAAAGTCTTAAATTCATCGGGGGCTTAAGTGTTGAACTGCGTGAGGATGGAATGTGCTTGACATGAATTGAGAAGAAAGTCATCGGAGAAACGAAAACAAACCACAAACTAGACACGCAGGATGCTGTGGTTCAGCGTACCCGAGGCCAAATGTCTGGTGAAAAGGTCGTTGCGGTCGACTGAAATTGACAACATTTCATATGTTTTTCTTTTGAGTTAAAGAATTACGATGATAAGGAATTGATAGGGACTTTCATATAACTTTCAGGAATATTTACCAATATTTTGAGCAATATATAATTTCCTAATTTTTCAAATTTTCGATAACAGTTCATAAGTATTTAAGTCAAATTTATAAGTTTTTTTAGTAAAATTGATAATTTTTTTGAATCAAATTCATAATTTTTTCAATTTAAATTCATAATTTTCATAATAATTCAACAATAATAACTTAAGGGGGGAAATACATGTAACTGCTAAAAAAATCGATTTTTTTATTGCATCAAAATGTTCGAAATGCTCTTAAAATATAACAAAAAAAGTTTTGGAGCAATATTCGTATTAGTTCTCGAGTTATAGTCAATTATAGGCAGCGCGGCGTTCCCCAGCAGGTCGAGCAAACCTGACGCGCGTCCCTACCTACTTTCTTTTCGGTGCTATGGGCAGTTTTTTAAATGTGTATACCTCCCACATTCTTATAAAGCTGAAATTCTATATAAATATAGATACAGATGTACATTTACACTTGTATATTTTTTCATGGACCTTGTAGTAAAAACCGTTAGATTGCCGGCTTGAAAATAGTTGAAATATCAGCTTACTTAGCCGATAGGATGTTCAACAAAGGTCATACATTCCTCTTGCACCTAATGAATGATTTAGGTATCGAAATAAGCCCCAGCTTATTTAATTATGCCAAGAGTGCTGCTAACGATAGGATAGAACGATAGAACCATCAAAGTCTTTTCAGCTCAAAAGGAGCCCGAAATGCTTGCCGTGGCCTTCTAATGCACCAAAATGATATGCACGAGGAGGCTGAAGGGCTGTTGTATAAACCTGGAATCGCTGACTTACGAATAAGTTATAATAAAAACTAATAATCAATGATTTTTATCTACCGCAAACTTTAAACGCGTTTTACTCAAAGTAGTACTTTTTCAACTTTCGTACAAAATATCTCAAAAAATATTGAACCGATCCGGCTCAAATTTATACCACATCTACGAAACAGTATTATCTAATCGTTGAACTTAAATGTTATTGTAATTTCGGAAAAATAATTTGTTTATTAATGTTTAAAACGTGATTTTTTTTTTAAAAATAATCGATTTTTTTTTAATCTAAAATTAATGTAAAAATTTAATTTTTTTTTTAATTTTATTGGTTCACTTATGAACTATAAATCTCACTACCATATTTGTTTTTCTCTGAACGTTGCGAATTCCCCGGAAAGGCGTTAAGTTGTAAGAGGATGTTTTTGATGTGTTTTTTTCATTAGCTCGCATCGCCGCCATTTTGTGTTGAAAAATTATTAAAAAAATATTTTCATTTGCTGTGAGACATGTACTTTAAGGACTTGATACTAAAAATTTTCTGAATAAACAATATATATATTTTAAGTCAATCTGAAATTAGCAATTTTTTTCGATTTTACATGTATTTTCCCCCTTAATATCATAATTTTCATGATGTTTCAAAAATTTATCTGGGAACGTTCTACGGACATACAAAGAGGAGTCGTGAGGGTTTTCGAGTCAAATTTATAGATTTTTGGTACAATTTCATATTGTTGTCGAGCCTAATTCATAAATGTTCAAATCAAATTCATCGATTTTCGATAACAATTCCTAAGTTTTGAAGCCAAATTAATAATTTTTTTGAGTCGAATTCATAATTTGGAAGTAAAAATTTATCACAACTAACGTAAATAAATTATAAATGATCTCCCACTGCAAGTGGTCACATCAGTCAAGTATATTTCAAATATTTTCTGCTTTGATAAACATTAGAGACGATATAAGTTGTCTGTCTATGCTAATTTATAAACAAGAAGGTAACTGTGATCATAAACTAATAACCTTTATGACTTATTTTCAGTTAGTAAATAAAATTTACAATTTGTCTAATTGAATGTATAAATCACACTGATATTATTATCAGTATTATCAGTCCAAGATTAAAGAGTTGATGAAGCAGCTAATAGTCTGGACGACGACCACGAAGATTTGGACGGTCCTAAATCAGCTTACTACGTTGAACCCGGCCGCCTGCAAGACATGCTAGATCTGACGAAGGACTTCAGCGCATGCATAAAGAAAGTTCGTAAGGTAGTTTTATATTTTGAAAAAGTTTCAACGAAAAATACTAACGATCTTCAAAACTATGTCGAATCCGAGCAAGGCATTTAACTGTCTCATTTACTGGATTGTAAAACAAGATGAAATAGTCTCTTGACAATGCTCGAACGGTGTTCAATTTTCAAAAATAGTATACATTAATAGGCCTGCAATATCCAGAGCGATTAGAAGCAACTGAGTTTGATTCGATTCAGAAAATTATTGAAGTTTTACTCCCTGTAAAATTGACTGTGTAGCAGTAGCAGAGATGCAAATTTATGCACTGCTAATACTTCATCAAGATTTTTATTTAGACTGTTAGGAGAAAAGCGGTCCATTCTTGTGAATGCTATGACAATCGCAATTTTGGACCGAATAAAAGAGCGCCAGTGTACTGAGCTATTTGGTGTGCTAAGCTATCTCCAGAATCCACATTGTCCCAGCGAAAATTTACCAAGTGAAATAGAATCTCTATTTTTCAAACCATGCAACGCAAATATTTAAAAAAAATTACTTCAATGATCTAGATGCTGATCCCTTTGCTAGGTAACCAAAGAAATGAGGAGAACCCAGTAGATACCCATATTAGATCAGAACAAAATAGCTGCAAGAAGAGCTGTAAAAGTATGAAAATAATCAATCAAGAAATGCCGCAAGAAACTAATCTAATTAAAACCATTGCAAAAGAAATTAATCTCTTCAAAAGTGGTGGCACTCGCATAGTTTGGAGCAGGTGTACCAATATTTATTGACCGTTTCCGCAGCGTCCAACATCGGGAATAAATTTAGAAGCAGGCTTGGAGACGATGCTTTGGATGCTTTGCTATTGTTTCAATGTTACTTCCGAAAAAACCAATGAACTTTGGCAGGATTTTTTTTATATTTTTTTTTATTATGGATCTCAATTTTAAGAGTTGTGATTTGTTGTTGTGATTTCTTGTCGTGATTTGTTGCTGTAATTTGTAATAGTTGTAATTTTAAATATCTGTCTTTGTACTGTCAACGTCTTGGATAATTGAAATTATTGTTTTTATTTGTATCAATTATATAAATTAGTAATTATGCAGTAATATATTTTTTATACAGTTTTGAGCTTACTTATTGTTGTAGTTTTGAAATGATGGCACCTAATATAATCTGTTAACTAAAAACTTGACTTATTTTGTTCTGTTATATTTTGAATCTCGAATCCCGGGATTTAAAATTTTTTAATCCCGTAATTCCGGGATTAAAAAAATGGTCCGGGATTGAAATCACTTGCTACTGAAATTTCCCTATAATGCTTACAGCTTTGCGAACTTATATGTCAAAAGCATTAAGATATTTCCCCACACTAGGAAGGATTAAATATTTGATTGTTTCTGTTGATAAAATTTACGAAGTTCCACTTGATTCAATCTGTCTTCTCCTGATATCTAAGTAAAATAAATTAGCTCAGCCCCAAAACTTATGCGTTTTGATTTCTGGATAGGACTTTGGTGAGAAATGCACAAATAGGGACGCTAATGAGGGTTTGTTGCAAAAGGATCTACATGATTATGAGTACGTTTGCTGGACTCGGTTGCTTCACTTGATTGTTCAAGATCGGTTTATTGCATAAACTCAATGGTTAGCTGTGACTATAGCAGAAGTTTATGTCGAACAGCTGTAGCTGAAGGTAGACACTATAGTTATTGCCGTGGCCAGCACTGTGGCTTAGAGACAAGATCAGTAACCGATTAACAACCGATCAAAAACCGAAACTGATAGCTCTCAAAGTTTGTTTTTGAATAAATGTTTTTTCGTTTAAAATGTTTGATACCTAAACTTTTAATGGTTTATTTACAATTTTATAGTGTATATGTATTAAATGATTCATATATTGCACATCTGTGTCGAAAACCAGCAATTCAAACCCACGATATATCAAGCTTGTAGCCTTAGCTACATTACAAATTAAATGTACATAGTAGAAACTAAACGGGTTGAGCTAGTTTTTTGATTTTTTCGTTTACTATTTGTTTAATATTAATAGCTATGAAATCGTGTACTATACATAAATACATTGACGAGAAATTTTTAGCAAATTTGTAAACGAAATCAGACTGTTACACTTGCTTTAATTGCATCTATTTGTATTAAAGAGGTAAATTTTAGCTGTTTTGCGTTAAAAATAATATTTACAAAAAAATTACATATTTTTTTATTTAGTTTTCAACTTGAATCAAATTCTGGCTTTTCAAGTAAAAGAAAGTATAAACCTACATTTGTCAACTCTGATTTTGCAAATCAAGGGAAAAATCGCATGCATGAAACAGGGAAATTTCATATTGTGCACAGTATTAGTTATACGGCAGATACTGGAATTATATTGCGAACCAAAACACAGTTTCCAGCGTGTTTTTTCAAAAATTTAATATACAGTGCAGCCGCGCTGATGTAAACGTCGGCTCCCGGGAATATCGGATAACATGAGCACAATATTTCTAGCATTGACCTTCTTATAACGTAAATAAGCTCAATAAATGCAAGAAATTCCTTGAATATGCATCACTAATTGATGTTTCTGAGATTTATTTGCTATGGAAATATTCTTCTGTGTTATGTTCTTCACATTTCTAGCTATTCAGAGAGTGCGTGTTTGTGTTTAACCTAATATCGATTTTAAAAATGCCCAAAAAAGTTAAAGTTTGACACTCGCAGATAAGAGCCGTCTTCTTGATGATTTAGCTGCTGGAGCTCGAGTTACAGATCTAGCAGCGAAATATGGCATAGCCAAAAGGGCTGTTTGTGCCATAAGGAGAAAAAATGAAAACATTTTGAAAATAGTAATCCAGCACCAGGCAAAAGAAGAACTTTAAAAAAAGTTAAATTGCCAATTAGGGAAAACAAATTGAATCATTGGTTGTTGGAACAGCATAATAAAAATTGCCCAATAAACTGTGACATAATGAAAGAAAAGGCCAGGCAATCACAAAATAATTAGGAAGAAGCTGACACCTCCTTTAATGCAAGGGAGGGATGGTTACAAAGATATAAAACAAGATATGGCATACGTTTTTTGAAAATAACAGGGGAAAAACTATCAGCTTGACCTGAGTTCGCTGATCCTTTCAATCAAAACTTGCATTAAAAAAATGCAAGATAAGAAGCTTTTGGCGGAACAAGTATGCAATGCAGACGAAAGTAGTTTTTTTTGGAAGCTTCTTCCAGACAAAACTTTTGTATCTTCATATGAAAAAACTGCATGTGGAAGAATAAATGAGAAGCAGCGGCTAACATTTTTGGCATGTGCAAATGGAACGGGTAGCCATAAACTAAAGCCACTTGTCATTGGGCATGCCAATAGTCCACGAGCATTCAAAAATTTTGCTTGCTTTTTAATTTATAAAAACTCTAAAAGAGCCTGGATGACGGGAGCAATATTTAAAGATTGGTTCTTTAACCACTTTGTTCCAGATGTTAGAATTTACATCAATATTAGAATAGATTGAATCACATCTCGTCATTAATAGGTACAGAGGTTTAAAAAAAATGGAGTATTCCAATGAGAGCCATTCTCCTCTTGGATAACGCTCCCACTCATCCACCCGAAAGTGAGTTAAAGACAGAAGATAAAAGCATTTCAACATTATTTATTCCACCAAATGTCACACCATTAATTCAACCAATGGATCAGAATACTATAAGGCTGACTAAACTTTTCTACAGGAAAAATCTTTTGTTAAATATATTGGCAAAAGGTGGTAACATTGAACAGATTTAAAAAAATCTGACTATTAAGGATGCTATTTGGAACCTCGTTTACGCTGATTCCATGCGTGAACGAGGTTCAAAATAGCATCCTTAATAGTCAGATTTTGACACGAAGACTATTGCTAAATGCTGGAATCCGTTACACAGAGATCTGGAAGATGTAGGTGTTGAGGATGATGATGATTTGCCCCTAAATGTTCTAAGAGATGTTAATGATGAGATACAGATTCCCATAACAGAAACTATTCAGCTACTTGAAGTTCTATATCCAGCGGTATGTTGTATTGTATATTACATATTATGCGTTTGAATTGAATTATAATATGTATGCATAATTTATTTATAGGATTCTTTCACCGTTGACGATATTGAGGATGGAACACTGATGTCCAAATTTGCGAAAAAAAATGATTCGGAAGTCCAAATAATAATAGAAGAAAAATTACCAAATATTAATGCAATGGAAGCGATTGAAATTTTTACCAAAGCTATCGATTGGGCAGAAAGTGACTCAGCTAGTTTCAACCACATATCAGTGTTAAACACAATAAGAGAAAGAGCGGTAGTTAAAAGTTTGGAGAACAGACAGCGGCAAACTAAAATTTCGACCTTTTTTACTTATTACATACATATATGTATCTATATTACCCACCATATCGTTTTATATCGATATATACATAAAAATGCAATGTGGAATAATGTTTAATTTTCAAATTATTTCACGCTTTTGTACTGCAGTATTAACAAACACACTATTTATTTATATATCAGGCTAACGTTATTGCCAATGTGTGATCCCCGAGAATGTGAGCAACCTCGTAAGGGTGAACTGCCGCGGTTTTATCTTGTTTACGTTATCGTGACTGCACTGTACTGTGATTGCTGCTGCTTGCGTGTCTCTAGTTTAAGCAAGAGGATATCTACGTTAAGTTTAAAATAAAAAGTTTGCTAAAATTCCACACTAGACATTTAAACATTATCCTTGCCAATAAAACGTGGTCAGCTGCCAAAAACCCATTGTCGTTGACTTGACGGACAGAATGTTAGATTGTGAGATTTTTAACTCAGGCTACGATTGCACATCACTGCCGAGTTTCAAGCTCAAAGCTGTCGAGATCTTTTGAGATGTTTTAACAATCGAGACAATCGAGTGAAACATTTCGCAATCGCTCATCGCTAGGCTTTCTCTTGCGCCCACCTGAATCATACACACAATTGCTCTATCAGAATACGCCTGTGGTCAACCAAAGTGTTTAATCCAACCCCCATATTCTTTGCTCTATCAGCAAATTCGACGCAGAAGAATTTAATCTAAACAGTTGCCAAACAGCTTAAAGCGAGTATTTATTTTTTGTTTATAAAAATGGCCTCATATAAATTACAGCTCAAATTCAGTATACCAATCAATCGAGAGACAGCTACGAAAAGATGGCAATCATGTACCAAACTAAAAAAAAATGAATTACGCATGAAATCTTGCGGGAACCTAGACATGTTTTTTTTTTTCACATATAGCTTCGACATGGCTTCTTTTTCAAAAATTATATAAATATGAGTGAAAAGCTAAAAAAAAATCTGATTTAAGTTTAAGTGAAAATAGAAAACGAAGAACATTCGGTTCATGATCACTAGTTAATTCAAAATATTGTTTAACAGATGTTTTAGTTCCTCATTTCGTTGTAAAAAATAATTGCATGTAGTAAAATAAATTGACTAAAGCTTAATTGTATGGTGAGTACTTTACACCATAACATTTATGTTCTTATCGTTACGTCTACAATTTCCAGGTGAAACCCTTCAAGTCAGTTCTAAAATTTATGGTTCATAGCAGCAATTTAGAGTGTGATAATTATTCTAAAATCAAAGTCAAGAATGTAGATAAGTAGATACATAAAAAATAATACCAAGTTTCTTTCATACTAACTCAAAATGAATCCAAAACGATATTTGATATTTGACATACCATGCTATTGATCACTCTAACGCTTATAACAATTACGAAAAAATCTCACAAATATTCCACACGCGAACATTCTTTACACACTTCTAACTAATAGGAATTCAAGTAGCGTCCAGTATTGAATTCCATCGTTTAAATTTACATATGTTTGCCGGTAAGTGGCGCTCATTCACATGACATTCAGGCTCTGGTTCAACTTTTATTTCATATTTGAACAGCATAATGACACATTTTCATTCTCGTTCTCATTAAATACAACATCTAATCTGATTCCGATCATTTTCTTCATAATCGAAACCCATTCGGGTGACCATGTAGAGAATTAATTGAAATCCCACAAGCAGCACCGTTCCAATCGTTCCAATGTATCTGACTTTTATCACTTGTAACGATCAGCGCCTGTTGGTCCTCCATCAACCGTGACCAGTAGGTAGCACGAAGTATGACCAGTTCATTTCAGGAATTCGTTGTTGAAATCTCGGCGACCGTTCCCAACTTCACAAAAACATCGTTTTCTCACAGCCCGTTCGGTTTTGTTTGGAAAATGCTGGGACCCGACGAAATTAATGGTCATAATGACATGACGGCTGGATCTAATGTCCAATTCGGGTTCGTGAATGGTTGCTGGTTATTCCATCCAGTAGTCGATATGAGCCAGAAATATTAGTCGACAGGTCCCCTGAAGACAATATTTGTTGCTCGAATGGGAACTTTCTTTGGTGGATTGCTGCACGAGAGAGAAGAGCTATAAATCAGCGATATTTCTAAATGACAGGATGATTTTATCGATTTCGAAGAGTTTAATTCAGAACAAAGAACGGATCACAATCTGATGACCTTTTCTATTGTTCTAGCAGGGCATGACGATGACAAAATTTCAATGATATTATCATTGTTTCGGTAAACTATATCTTTTCAATATTCTTAAGGTAGCTAAACCTTACAAAAACTATTTTCTAAAAACGAAATAAACCAATTTTTAGTTCATATTCAAACCGACCGAAAAATTCACTTACCGCTAAGCAACTCAGCACCAATAAATTTAAAATCATTGCCGACAGCATATTAATTTCTCAACAATCTGTCAGAATTTCATTTTGCATCAAAGCTCATCTAAAACCCTGTTTTGTTCAATTAATTTTAAATATTTTCGCCGTCACAGCATTTTATCCATTTGCCATTGGAATCTATCTACCATTCTCTCAGACTTTAAGACGATTAAGAATCAACGCAGTTCAAACTTTTCTCTGACTGTGCAGTACCCATGCGTAACAAGAAAATGATTAATTACTGGGACACGTCTTACCAACATATGTTTTGGTGTATCAATGTTGCGACTTTTTTCGAATATTCATATCGGATTTCTGCCGACGAAGGGACACGGAAAAAAAATCTGGATCCTTTTTACGCTCGAAATGGTCTCAGTGAGAAAATAAAGCACTTGGATATCGACTAGACGGTGAGAGTGTTTTTTTTTTGCGAATCCGCCTGGATTAAATCGGTGTCAAAACACTTAAGACAAAGTGGTTTTTCGATCAATGAAGATTTTAAAGAATTTTCAGGCAAGAATGGGCGATATGCGGATGTATCTGCGCATTATAAGGCAAATGAACTTTGTGTGTCTTTTCGAGCAGTGATGGATTAAAACTTTAAGAACCTAATTGCGATAAGATTCAAGAGGATTCATACCTCATGTATTTTACTACGTATGATTTTCACTGTGCAAGTATAATAGTGCATAAAAAGACTAAATATTTAAATATTCAAATAAAGAAAAACTCCAGTCCGCTAAAGTAAAATTACTGAAGCAGCTTTGAGATAATAGTCGAATCATCTTTACCAATAATGTAATTAGTGTTAATTAATGGTATGGGTCTGGCAAATAAAGCTGCACTGTAATTTGAATGATTAATCAAATAATAGATTCGGCTACCGAGTTCTGTAAGCCATCATTCTATCAACATCAACAATATTGTTTTCTGGTTGATTAATTTTATTACACAGCTTGTATATTTGTATTCATGAAATATTCATTTTCCACCACCGGAGGTCTGTGAAGTCAATTAACAAAGACTGAATCGGATATGCGAACATTAATTCTGGATTGTGAAAATGCTAGAAGATGTTTGGATAGAATATAGATCAGGTTTATGCCGGTTTGTTTGATTTTTAGTAACTTTATTAACTGTAACTTTCGTAAAAGAAGCTTCAGAATATTGTGCACCCCTCACAGTTGGAGACGTGTGCATGTTGGACGCAAGTTATGTTGATGACACAGAAATAAAGAGCAAAGTTTAAATCAGTGCTCTAGAGTTGCAATGCGCATAGGGTAAAAGAGGTTGATAGCTAAAAAAAAGTGACTGCAAAAGGTTTTTTTTCAACGCTGGTGATGGAAAATCTAATGGCCAATTCTATTCAATTGCTGGAATTTGTGATCGATTAGTATCCTTTTGGCTAGCTTTTTGAGATGATGAGCATGAACTGCAGCATATTTTCTACTACGGTTCTTAATTGCTTCTGCAATCGTCTCAATCTACAGGTCCTTGTGAAGATTCGCGTTATGGAAGTATCACGAGGCTCCGGTAATATATCTAAGTACTTTTGATTAGGTCCTCTGAATGATATTGTTTGTTGGGCGTGCTGCTCCGTTGAGTTGTAAGCCATTGGCTTTAGCACAGAGTTCTAGACGAGCACTTTAATGTTGAGAGAAAGTTTTGATATGCTATTGAGCATCAATTTAAAGTTGATGAATTTGAGCTCCAATTGCTGATTTTTTGCTTCAATTTGTCGATTCTAAGTGAGCATCATGCCAACGTGCATTCCAAGGTACTTCACTTCGTTACTTTGAGGTATATTTACTTCATTCTGATTCTCAATTTTGCCAGCCATTCTTCTAGAAGTGAGATGTAGGCTTACAGTGTTTGGGATGTCATAACTGGTTCTAAATCAATGGATATAATGAAGAAGTCGTCGGCAAAGGTAGCTGTAGTTATTTTGACGCTTACTGGAATATCAGATGTGAAGATTATGTAGAGTACTGGTTACAAAATAGTTCTTTGAGGTACGCCAGCATGCCCTTGATATTTAGTGGTAGCTCGAAATAACTTTTGTGTCTATCCTGGAAGCGTGCGGTCGGATAGGTAAAAGGAGAGTATATCATCGAAGCTCTTTGGAAGTATTGATTTGATTTTTGATTTGTCGAAGACTTAGGCCACGTCCGAAGGGACTGCTGAGCAATATTTCCTATCTTCGAATACGATTTTAATGTCTGATACGATTCAATGGACATATTGGATAGTGCTGCGATTTTTTCGAAACCCTGTTTGAAGCTCTGAAAAGTATTGGAAGTACAAAAAGTACAACAAAACTTTCTCGAAAGCTTTGGAAACGAGGACAAAAGACTAATAGGTATGTATGACTTTACTTTGGAGCAATCTTTACTAGGCCTGGAAATCATTATGATGAGGCCTAATTTCTAAATTTTCGAAAAATATTCGATTCGAAAAGTTTGAGCATAGCATTGGTGATAAGTTCAATACGCAGAGACTTTTTTGAGCAGGTTTTCTGGATTTTAATATCTCGCACCTCCTCCGCTGATTTTTTGGAGCTTAGCTTTTTTTCCTTAGCCTTTGATTGGTTGGAGTCCGCAGCATTGATATTTAGTGGAAAGTTCCATGTTGGTGTATGAAATTCAAATGACTTAAGTTTGTAATTTGCTCGTATGATGGCTGACAACTTTGTGTAATGACAGGTTTATTTTACGACAGCACGAACGAATCTCAGCCTCTCTTGTTTTATATAGGCTTAAAATCAAAACAATTTTTTTTAAATTAAAACCATTTTTTTCACCACTCAAACTCCTTCTACGCAACAGTCTATTCCACGCCCTCAGTTCACCAGCCTAATGAGATTCTCTTTTGCCAAATCAAGAATCTTGACAGCCATCTACCATTCACTTCTTACCGCTAACTCTCCGTTTAAGCAGATAATCGTTCACAAAGACTATTCAAGTGAAATAGAAAATTAGAGCTTGAGAGCTCTTGAACTTCGAACAAACGCTGACAAGTGATAATTTATAAATGTAAATATTTGAGAGCCTGTCTTTGCATTCAAATGAATAATAAATGTTCTGATACCTAGGAAAAACTTTCACTCGACTCCATCGCGGAGTTTTCGAAACTAGACTCATCAACTAATTTAACGTGTATTACCAGAATGTTGTTGGTTTAAAAACCAAGCTAAACATATTTAAACTTTATTCTTGTTTGTTTTCTGATCAAATTATTTACCGTACCAAAACGTGGTTAACTAAGGATATTTATAATAATGAGATCTTCTTTCTTCATGCTATTATCCGTTGTTTTAGTTGCTATCCACAAATCTTTTCAAAGAACACTCTTTCATGACTTCCATCCTTCTCCTTCTGTTAAATGTATTATTGTCTGTGTCACCCATGTTTCCTTTAAAATTCTGATTGTCTCCTCGGTTTATGTTCCATGTAATTCCTCTGCTAGTGTTTATGACTGATTTTTTGCCGAGCTCTCCAGTTTCTTCAACAACCGTTTCCCCATTCGTTCAATTTTTAATATGTGGCGACTTTAGTTTGCCGAACCTAGTGTGGAATGCTAACTTTTCTTCTATACTTTTCTCTACTAATATGTATTTTCCTAATTACCACTTCCTTCCTCTCCTCAGGCTCACTGACTCAGTTGAACACTGTTCTTAATATCAGCAATAAGGTCCTTGACCTTGTTCTTTCAAATATTCCCTCAAACAACATTGCTGTACAAGCTGATTATATGCCCTACGTCCCACCTGACCTTTCTAAAAAATTTTCTGGTGCCTTTGTGTGAAGTAAAACTCTTTCTCGGTCCTCACGTTTTAATTACCATAAAGCGGACTTTTTTAAAATGGCGAATGAAATCAACTATACTAAATGGTACTCCTTTTGCCGCGAGCTAGCTGTTCATGAACTGACGCTCCGATTTCATAATTTCTTCTTTAGCCTAACCTCCCGTTTTACTCCATCTAGTCGTCCCTGCAAATCAAATGATGCTCCTTGGCTTTGGCATGATGGTGCTCGTACTAAGTTCCGTGCTTGCACTAAATCTCAGCTCGTACTAAGTCCCGTGCTTCGGGTTGTCAGATTGATTTCAATCAGCCGCCAAAACTGCCATCAAACAGGCCATACATGACTATGTCAACAACATCGAACTCTCTATTCGTTGTAACCAACAGCGGCCCTTTTGGTCTTACGTCCAATCCTTGAAAAATTATCATCGTTTCCCCGATTCTATGTTTCTTAATAGAGCCACTGCTGCTAATCCTCAGGAGATTTGTGATCACTTTGCATTTTACTTTTCCTCTTTATGTTCCGAAACTAATCTGATCACGTCTTAGAAATTCCCTCATTTTCCTCCGTCACCCATATCCGGTATCCAAAACAACCCTCTAGAAATCGAGTCCTTACTTCAACGTTTTAATGTGAATGTCGGCTGTGATCTTGACGACATTTTGGACCTGCTCGCCAAATCTCTTTTGTCGACCCTATCTGTTCCTTTGTCTAGTATCTTCAATCTTAGTTTCTCCTTGGACTCCTTTCCCTCTTACAAGAAATCTGTTCATATTTCTCCGATACATACATCCGGGGACCTAAGTTGTATATCCAATTATCGTCCTATTTCACGCCTTTCTTGTTTTATTAAAGTACTCGAAAGAACTGTTTACAATAGGCTACTACCTATATTTCATCCTTCCCTTACTCCTGAGCAGCATGGATTTGTAAAGATAGATTTTGAACCTCTAGCATCTTAATCTTCACTAACTTGGTCGCTACCGCTTTAGAACAACAGAAGCAAGTTGATGTGGTATATCTTAATTTTACTAAGGCTCTTGAATCTGTTGGTCACAAGTTTCTTCTTTTAAAACTCCAAAATTATTGGGATATCTGATCTTCTCTTGTCCTAGTTCTCATCCTATGTTTCTGGTCATTGTTGTGTTGTACCTGCTAATCCACGTTCTCCTTCCCCATACTGCACTCTTTCTGAGGTTCTTCAAGGTTCAATACTGGGTCCTCTGTTTTTCTTGGTACTTACCAACGATCTCTTTTCCGTTATCCGTTCGCCCTATCTTCTATTTGCTGATGACTTTAAGTTATTCAGAGTAATTGATTCGCATGATGATTGTCACCAGTTGCAGCATGATCTTTGTGCTTTGAGTGGGTGATACTGGAAGAACTTTCTGACTCTGAACAAATCTGAATGTCACCTAATGTGTTGTACTTGTGAAATATTTCGTACCATGCATTCCGACTCCTTATCTGGATCGTCTTTTGCGGCTGCTGACAATTTTAAGGACCTTGGTGTAATCTTCGACTCTAAGCTTAAATTTGATAAACACACCGCATAGATAACTGCCAAGGCCTCTCGTTTGTCTGGCTTCTCAGATCTTCTTCTCTTTTTACTATCATCACTTCTTCTATCCGTCTGTTCTTGTCACTTGTGAGTAGCATCCTTGAATACTGCTGTCAGGTCTGGTCTTTCCGCCTTGTCTGTTTAAATGATGTCGCAGAGCACGTGCAGCGTAGATTTACACGCTCATTGTTATTTAAGTTTCACATACCTTATTATGAGTATAGTGATCGTTTGCCCTTACTCCAAATTCCCTCTTTAAAGCCTCTTTTCTTGGTGAATGTCTGCTTTTCAGGCTCCAACAGTGTCCTGTCCTATTTGAGCTTGGCTCGAAGCTTTTGTTTCGCGTGACTGACCGCTAAAATAGATCTTCGTCGGTGCTCTTAATTCCGTTTTTTTCGATTCGCAATTATTGCGTATCGCTAGGAGACACAATGAACTACAGTTTGGTCCTTTTCCACTAACCTTCTCTCGTTTTAGACGTCATATTATAGCCTTAATTCTTGGAACTTCTTATAGTTTTTGATTTTTTTTTGCAACTTTCTATGAAGCTTCTTTACATTTTGTCTTTCACTACTTATTGTGTCATTATTTCATTTGTTGTTATCTTAATTATATTTTACTTCTTTTTGTCTTGTATTGCTATCGGAATTTACCTTGAACTATCTCAATTTAGTTTTATGAATTATTTAATGGATTATCTCTTGTTTTCTCATTTTCTTTTAGTAATTGGGCTTTCAACAGGAGAAACGGAAATGAATGAATAAATAAATAAATAAATCCGTAACAATAGGTCAGAAACATTGGATCATGATGATTTTGCTTAATTTCGTTGAATGATTCACATGATTTTCAGTGATGGCCCGTATAATATGTAGGGTACAATAATCGCATTGTATGGGCCACTTGCGCCTCCAACTAAAACAATTCATAAGAACGAATTCAATAAAAGCAATCATCTTTGCAGGCGGCTGACTTATAATTGTTGGACGGTTGAAATTAAAGTACCTGCGAAACAGATTATCTCATTTGCATGTGGCTGCACCATTAATTTCAGAGCGTATCAATTGGCTCTAAACCAGAATGACCCTGACTACTTATCCTTTCGCCAGTCAGCGAATCGTACTGCTAATTTGAATTTAGTTTAAACCAACGCGCGAAGAATCAATGCGATTTTCATAGTGTACGAAAATTGGGTTGATATGTAAAAGCATAATTAATTTTATAAGCGAAAAATAAGAAACTGGCCGTTTATGGAGATTCAAAATTTCGCTTGAACGTCTGTATGTAATGGAAACAAACGATTTACAGCATTTTAATGCAGCCACGGCTAGCTTAAGTATACACAAAACTGATCGATAAAAACTAACATAATTAATACTTAGTTTGACTAATGCTACATATAACCAGACTTCTTATGTTCAAAATTTTAGCTCATTCTACATTTATTTCTCTAGCAAACTTGCAAAGATTGAACCAAAACAGTGATATTTAATATCAGTAGCTTTTGCAAAAATTAAATAGAAAGTGAAATGGAGAGGTCCCAGTTTCTAATAATTTGCATAGTAAATTGAAAATATTCATAAATTCTGTTAATTGCGAAGGAACAAACTATTGCTCTCTACCTTGCTTCATGGGAGAATCCTTCATAAAATCACCTTTACTCATACAGTTGAGGCGATTAAGACATCTCTTCAAAAGTTAGCTTGGCTACTTCTAGCTAAACATACATGCTGTACACCAGCGTCAAATCAGAGTAAAAGCTGGCTTCCTATATTAAAGTATTTACTTGTATATCACCTTGAAAAAAGTTGTTAATCAGGTAAAGTGAAGAAAAAGCTTGTAAGTTGGCTAGTTGGATTGTTAGCATACTGCACTACTAAGTATAAACGTTCTATCTGCATTTTTGAGTTAACACTGGATTCGAAAACTACATTCTCTATTACATGATTCTACAAATTATAAAAAAAAAACTTTTATTTTATAAAAGTGTGTTAAAGTCAATAATGAAAAATCCCTTCATCTACAAAAAACGTTGCACTACTAAGCATAAACGTTCTATCTACCGCAAATAAAATGTTTATGCTTAGTCATGGTAGATAGAACGTTTATGCTTAGTAATGGGGTCAGTTTTTCGTTTCATGTTACTAGAAAAAATCCTATTTGCTTAAAACCTATCTTCGACAACTATTATCAACGTGATAGCTTTCACTTAAGCTGTATCTTAAATAAATGTACTTGTATCCATATTTAAACTTTTGTCCCGTTCGAATATGTCCGCAGCATTTAGAAAAACGCAAATCGTTGAATATCTCGAAAGTACTAAAATGTAGATAGAACGTTTATGCTTAGTAGGGTAGTATAAAACGGTTATCATATCGCTCAAAAATCATAACAGCTTTTTGTTCCTATCCGCAGATTCTGCATTTATAGCTAAGCTTCGCAAAGACCGCCGAATTAATAGCCAAACGTCACAGAAATCAGTTCATCTCAAGGAAAGTTTTCTTAAAGTTTCCTAGAATTTTCTCTGTAGAAACTCTAAAACGACTGGGATATTGTGAGGGTCGAAAAAAAATACTGGAATTAGATATCGCGGTTAATGTGAAGAGGCTTTTTCTTGAGGGAAATCTATGATAAGTCCAGCGAAATTCTGTTTTTGAATGTATGAAACTGTTACTTGATATTTCACTTCTTATCAAATCAGTTTAATTCAATTCATTTTATTTCAGTTAGTTCGAATTGAAGTTTTAATTTCTCAAAATAATTTTATTGCTTTCTTTCTTTCTGCAGAATTCGACAAAAG
The DNA here is from genome assembly GCA_963978885.1 of Nemotelus pantherinus. Lineage (NCBI taxonomy): Eukaryota > Metazoa > Arthropoda > Insecta > Diptera > Stratiomyidae > Nemotelus > Nemotelus pantherinus. Next base: position 221,795,330 of record OZ022264.1, read on the forward strand.
CTCAGCTTCACGAGCAAGATTGTATAGACTATTCGACTAACTAAGGGGTTTCTTTTGCCTATCTGTGCTTTTCATTTGAAGATTACATTTCATATTCCTCTTCATACTTGACCGTAATTGCAAACATATACTTCATATTTAAATTTCAAATTTTCTTAGTAATAGTAATTTCTATGCAAGTTGACCTCAAATCCAAGCCAATTCCTCTCTCCGTATAAGAAACTAAAAACAACATTATCTTGCGAAATTTTAATTCGATTGCAAGCGGTAGGAAATTCCACTCAAATTACAAACAAGTGATACATTCTATCATACATCGAACTCCATTAAAAAAATGCTCCCTTCAAATTCACTCACTTAGCAGGAACTATCGTGATTTAAATTGATTATATCAGTTTCGAGATTATTAATAGATCCATGTCCGGATCAGATAAACGGTCGCGCATCTTCTTCATTAACAATCGGTCGATTGATTGAAATATTACCATCAGGAAATCGAAATGAAAAATTTCCGAATCTCTAAATTCTCGACTATCCAAATTATGGCAGGGCCACTGGCGCTGTGCTTTGCTTTGCTGTGTGATAAACTGAAATGCCAGCAGTCGTATTAAAATGAATAGATCACCAAATGAAAGATGATGTTGTTAGCTGTCGGTTGCGGTCAATGAGGTCGATATGTCTGGGCCGATCTGATCGGGTCCGTTGGCCATCATCATCAACCTGACTTGAACTAGTAGAATATGATGGTTCCTGAAGACTTCTGGACAGGTTCGATGGCGGAGATCATGAGATTCCGAAGCAGCACATTTATCTCGGACAAGTGATCTGTCTGCTCCGTACAGATCCGATCTGTTTGTAATTATGCATGTTTGAATGCGTTAACCTGTCGCCATCTCCGGAGAATCTCAAGATTTTCTTACGCGGTCGTACGTGGAGCCGCCGCAAGACTGAGTCGGAACAGACTGATCGCTGGTCCATGAGAAAACGCAGGTATCGTTGATCATTTCGTGTGATATGATAAACGATCCAGTATTACCGCATACACTTATTCCAGGGATCATAATCTCCTAATTAATGTTATGATGTGTTCGAAAAGATCGATTCGGCGATTGTGGCTGAGTAGCATTATCTTATTGAATAAAGTCAGTGTAATTAATTTGAAGGCTACCGAAAATCATTTAGCATGAATGTTTTTCTGTGGTTTCAATCACAGCATGATATATTTATTTTAGAAACAGTAAAATCGTTTACTATATAAAAACTGCATTTTTAAGAGAAGATAACTTGAAAAAATCAACATGGAATTCCCAAATTTGAAGCTGTGAAGTATTTTTGTTCTTGATTTTCAATACGTTAGTTTTGAATTTTAAATCGAAGATAACATTTTGGATTGGGGTGCTCAGCTTTTAGGTTCAATGTGGTTGCATATGATAATCTATTATTGAGTAGGTACTAGCAAACATATTATAGGTGAAAAATCAATGAACATGCAGCCATTTCGCGCAATGAAAACAACAGAATTATTTTTCTCCAAGTGAATGCTTTTAAAGTGATACAAAAAACAGTTGGACATCTACATCTTAAGCAGGTGGTGAACAGAAATGTACAACAGCACAATGATTATGACTTTTTATGATTATCATCATAAAAAAAAACAATCGAGTCCCCAAATGAACCAACTAAGTATGTTAAAATCGAATTGCTAATCATTTAGCTCATTGAGCATTTAACAAAACCAACTATACATGATAAAGACGCAGGTGTTAACCGTAGTCGCACAGCAATAACAACAAAAAACGTTCCAACACACCACCGCATGATTATTATAGATCGATAAACTGATCATCAGGACATTCATCACAAAACCATCAAAACATTGTCAGTGTCAGCATTCACTCGTGACACATTTATTTCGTTCGCGACATTTATTTCCTCTTTCAATGATAAAACGCAACCAAGAAGGAATCGACTGACATTTTTTTCTTCCGCAAACGGATATCAACTCTATAGAGGCCAGAACACCTTACTTTCACATTATTCAGGCCGTGCGTGTGCAAAAACTCTAAATGCTTTATCGTAAATTTTATGGTTGAGCCGAGCATGGAAGGACAAAACGCTAGAGAAGCTCCAGGAGTATGAGATCGCCTGTCAGCCTGCTACTGTTTGTACGGTACGGTAGCTAACTGCCAACAAGTTCCACGGTAAAGTTATCGCAGCTTGATAGAGTCAGACAGCAGCGAAACGACTGCATTCGCTTCTCATGAATAAAATGACGGTAAATGTTTTTAAGGGTTTGCTTTTTTCGGGTAAGTTTTTGCTGTTGTTTTATGCAAGTCGCGAAATTCATGTTGTGTTCAGTGAGGCCGTGGTAAATTTTTAAGGTGGAGTATACATGTGATGAAGGTTGATATTGTCCTCGAAGGCTTTCGCTGGCAACCATGCACTGTGACGTGATGCTCGATAAAACTATACTTAGGGAGTTTATGGATTGACTATTGTTATTGTAAATTTGAATTCATAATCGCCTTAAAGTAACAATAGGGAATTAGGATCTCTAGTGATGACACACAATGATGGCGATTGAAATACAATTAATGAGGATTGATATTTTCAAATGATAAATGACCTTAGCCTTGGTACTGATAGTATCGGACTTATACAAATATACGAACTTCCAATCAACTATTTCCATGTTAAGCTTGAGTAAAATTAATTTCGCTGAACCAGATATGCTTGACGACAAAACTATCTGATTAGTTTGCACCAAAATAGAAAGAGCTTTGAATAGACTTACATAAAGATGCTGCATTCCGCAGACATTTCACGACTATCCACAAATACTACGCACTATATTAAAATGTTGCACAGACTAAGTAAAATATTTGCTGTCAATCAAAAATAAAGTCAAAGAGAGAAAAATATTTTTAAACTAGACAGGTGATTGTTTAATTTATTAGAGAATTAGTTTTCTAAAGAGCCATGTTCTTTAGAATCCTGTGGCTTAGAGCTCTTGCGTCTTTCGAATAATTTGAAACTAAGCAATTCAGGATTTATTGTTGCTTTTCTCAATTTATATGCCAGTGAGTTAGATTTCACACATATTTTTCAAAACTTGCACAATCGTGCTAGCAGTTTAACATATTATTAAAAGTATTTGATTTAGGAAACGAGTATATACAATCTAAACACTGATTGTGATTGTGTTATTGGAGGGCAAGCATACTCAAATTCAATCAAACTGTTACTCAATTCAATAGAGCGATAAAACTACGTCCTGGGACAGAAATATTGGCTGTAGGGCCGACAATTATTTATTTATCCATCGCACTATAGATAGAATCCAATAACAACTTATTAAAAAATAAGAAATTTAAGAAGAATAATTAAGAAGAACTGTATAAATTTCAAATTAACTAAGGTTAACTAAGGTTAAGTAGAATTCGGCGAAAACGGATGGTCTGAAAAGTTTTCGACCTAACAAAGTAACAAGACATTTTTTCTTTAGATTTACTTTTTTTTTATACATAGTCTCCTTGTAAGTCTAGATACTTCTCCCAGCGATGCTCTCATCTCTTTAACTTGTCCAAATAGTACTCGGCGTCTTTCTCTGCAAATTATAGCGCAAAAAGAAGTCGCTTGGGGCTAGATCTGGTGAGTAAGGAGAATGATTAAGCATTTCAAGCCGTAAATCGTAGATTTTCGCCATAGCAATCGCTGAAGTAGAAGACGGCACATTTTCTTGGTGAAACAGAATTTTTTCCGCAAATGTGACCGTTTTTCCATAATTTCTGCATTCAGCATGTCAAGTAATGATACGTGGTATGTTTCTGTAATAGTTTTTCCTGCTTGAATATAATCGATCAATATAACTCCATGACTATCCCACAGTCGCCATCGCTTCGATAGCCGAAATAACGGTTTTTACTTTTCTGGCACCGATTCTTCCGTCACAGTCCAATACAGTACAAACTCTAATTTATTGCACCTAAACTGCGCCATCAGAGCGTTGGAAATGTTTATTCCAACACAAACGCGGAACCCAACACGCGAGAAGCTTGAATCATTGTGCAGGTTTACAGCGGTCGGACCAAAAGTGACCTGACCTAAAGCGCGGACTAAATGAATTTAGTCCTCAGGTGTTTACACCAATCTGACCTAAAATTTGCTTAGGTGGAATTTAGTCCTCGTTCGTATATGACAGCTGTCATTTAGTTTAATTTTCCTTCATGCACTGTATTTATCGTTTCATTTGCCTCTCAAACATTTTTATTTCAATGATTTTGTGTCAAAGGGGAATGCTATGAGCTTATATTCAACATACATACATTATTAATAGTCGCGCAACAATCAATGTTTAGGTCGCGTGTGTTTACAACGATTATAGTCCACGACCTATATTTAGGTCAGGTCGCTTGAAATCGTGGACCGACCTAAATTTAGGTCGGTCCGCGAGTGTATACACCACGTGGACTAAAAAATTTAGGTGGATTTTGGTGTTTAGTCCGCGGACTAAACGTTCGGTGTATACGATATCATTATGTAACAAACACGTTCTTTGGCCATATTCATAGCCATTGCTATCTCTCTCACTTTCATTCGACTACCGTTTAGCACCATTTGCTGAACTTTAGCGATGTTATTGTTAATGGTTGCAGTTTTTGGACGTTCCATTCTTGTTCCCATTCATCATCTCCCAAGCTGGTACGGTTACGTTTAAATTCAGCTACCCAAAATATCACCGTGGTAAATGATGGTACATGCAGAGTGCCCGTACTTAGCGTCCAACTCATCTCTGATTTGCATAGGCATGTTGCCTTTCAAAAACAAATGTTTAAAGACAGCTGGATACTCGATTCTTTCGAATGTCACAAAAACATTCAAATCGACTCACTCAAACAATTGTCAAACAACTGCGCACCCAAAATGGCTGAAAATTTGATGAGTGCATATCAAAAGATACGCAACTATGTACCTAAGTTTTTATTGGCAAGTACTGCCATCTTCACGTTAAGGTCGGAAACTTTTCAGACCACCTTCGTATTCTTGAATTTTAAAAAGGAATGTGGGAGTAGACTTAGCTTAATAGCATTCTTCTAGCAAAACGGAACAAATATGAAAATAAATCAACTTTAAACATACAAGAAGAAAGTAATGGATGGATTGGAATGGTTAGGCTCACGTATGGTTATCTGGGAAACAAAATCTTACCAAAAAACTCATTGATAATGTTTTTAAGAGTAAACACTCATCGATGATCAACTTGCGCATAAGCCAATTTAATTTCGATGACTTCATCGAAAGCTACAGCGATAGAAAGGTGTTTGGGACTACTATCCGAAAAATGTCCAGACCTTAGTGAATTTAAACATTGTTTACTTATTTTCATTACAAATGTTCGCGATGAATGCAAACATTTATTGTTCTTGGAACATTAGTAAAAACAGCGAGCGAATGGACCAATGGTGCGCTGATTCAAATACTGCACTGAAAAAAATCCACATAGCGCCCAGAGCCATGTTACATAGCGCATCATTTATGGCCCCATACGCCATGTACATAGTACTCTGAGCCATGCAATATGGCTCCCAGCGCCATAATGTCAGAATATACATAGCGCGTGGTCCCATGCTACATGGCGCAGCATTTATGGTGCCACACGCTATGTACATAGTACCGTGAGCCATGCAGTATAGCTCCCAGCGCCATACTTACATGGCGCAGAAATTATGACCCACACGCCATATTACATAGTGCCATGTGCCATGTAATATGGCTCATGGCACTAGAATTATAGCTTGCAGCCATGCTGTGTGAGGAGATGTATAAATATCAGCAAGCTTCTTGAATATAGGAGAAGATATGATCATTGATTTCATTAATCCCTCGGGAATTTCTTTGATAAAATTTCATCACCTAGCCTAACATCAAGTGCTCTACCTCCAGATGCTCCGGAGAAGGTTCGTGGCCTTTTGTTGAATGCAAATTGGATTATCTTCAGATGCACTGAAAAAACACATAGCGCCAGACGCCATAATTTATAGACTTCTGGCGCCATAGTACATAGGAGCAGACGCTATGCTTATAGCCCTCCACGCCATTTACTATAGTCCTCCACGCCATACAGTATAGTCCTCCACGCCATACAGTATAGTCCTCCACGCCATACAGTATAGTCCTCCACGCCATGCACTATAGTACATGGCGTGTAGTCCTATGTACTTTTCGCCATGTATTATGGCGTGTGGCGCTATATTTTATCACAATCCCTAAATCGACTATGTACATGGCGCCAGAAGTCTATAAATTATGGCGTCTGGCGCCATGTGTTTTCTCAGTGTGATAGCATAGGGATGAGATTTGGGAGGCGTTGTCCACAATACTACGTATTAAGGTGACAATTAAATGAATACAGGTTGAAATTTAGGTAAACAGATACGAAGACTACATAGCAAAGCCTGCAGCACTGAATTCCCTAGTCATGATATTCATGACATTAACATCAAATTTCAATTTAGAATTTTTGTTTTGAAAAATACCAGACAAACAAGAATAAAATATAGAATAGAATTTAGTGAAGCTTTACATATGGGAATGACATATAATGACACTTCCAGATGTTAGGTGGTAAAAAGTTGTCTTGGCACCAGCAACTAGCGCCAGGGCAAACAACAATTGGTGATAATCGTTTGCAGACGTAATTGGCCTTTAGAATTTTTTATTATCCGCGTATAGAAAACAGGAGCAGTTGATACCAGAAATATGGTCATTATCAAACAAGATGAAAAGTGAGGGACCTGTGACAGATCCTAGAGGAGCTCCATATGTGGGAAATATAGCGTCATTAGGAGAAAAAATGGAGCCGTTCAAAGTGACTCCGTAAAGTTACGACTATGAAGATAGGAAGAAAACTAGGAGAAAAGAGGACCAAATAAGTCGAACGTTTCAAATTTATTGAGTAGAGACCACAATCAAAAGTCTACGAAAAGTCCGTATAAATTTCATCAATTTTACTTCGAGAATTGAAGGCAATGGCGAGAAAATACGTATACACCATAAAATTAGTTGTTGAAGAGCGGCCCTTGATGAAACCATGCTTGTCAACAGCAAGAAAAAATTTTATAGAAGAATACACTTTGTTATCAACAAGACGTTCAAGGAAAATAATGGCGTCTTCATATATTGAAGGGAATACGACAGAAACAAGGCAAATGTTGAAAAGAATAGCTAAAACATGGAGAAAGGATAAGAGGAATTTCACCAAAATGTTGGGAGTACCATAAGGACTGGAATTAACATTAGAATGTAAGGTATGCATCAAAGTTTCGACTTCCAAAGGATTGGCCATAAACAGAGATGCTCAATCGATGCACTCAGAAAAAAGTCGCATAGTAAAATCAAGACTTATCACTGTAAAAGCCAGGGCCATAATAAACGTACAGCCTCTTTGTATATTCGTTGCTGTTTCTTTCATAATAACAACGAATTTTATGGAATTAAAACGACTAATGTAAATTCAATACGTATGTTGTAAATACAACATGCATTATCGGTTTTTTTAGTCATAAACACAAATCAACTACTTGATCTGTTGATTTGAATAGATGCACTTTAATTTCTTTTGTTTTGTTTGATCATTACTAAATCTCAGCAGCATTCATTTCGAGACACAAATCGCGCATATATGTAAGTTGTAATGTATGCAGCGTGTGTCGTTCGGTGAGCTGAATAGTTTATTTTTTGTTACTTACCTTTAGTCATAGCTGCAGTGATTGGGAACAAGTGAAAAAGCAATGGGAGAATTCTTTTCTTCTAAGGCAGATAGAAATAAATATTAAAGCATGGCCAAGGGTATAAAGATACCGAAGGACATCAAATAGGTAGATCGTTTTTATAAAATCAGACTCAAATTGTGTTATAATTTAAATTCCAGATACATATCAACTTCCGGCTATTACACCCAGCCCCAGGAAATGAAAATTTGCTCCTTGCGAAATTGGCATCATTTACGACCAAAATCTCGCCATACTTATTAAACAATATACGCGATAAAGCTTGTAAAGAGCTGTTGCTTGCCAGCAATAAGACACAAAACAGCACAATTTTAATGTCAAGATGTTTCAAAAAGCTCAACTTAAAATACCGATGCAACAAAGACACTATTTAATGCTTTACATAGTTGAAGGACCCAAGAATTTCGAGAATTATAAATTGTTGAAATTCTTGGGTCTTTCAACTATTCAAAGCATTAAATAGTGTATTTTTTGCATTGGTATTTTAAGTCGATTTACGACATTTTTGTTCATATTTTAAGTATGCAGCCACACTTTCCTTTCCATGTTATTACGATCCAATTTAGTTGTTGAATTTCCTATTCGCGGCTTCAAAATTACAAGCAGCCCTTGTTGATTCAATAGAGAAAATTGTTGCCAATACAACTCACGCACGTATTACTATGAAGTAGTTAATTCATAGAGAAAACTCTATCGCGCCATTTCATAGTGAAAAATATATGAATTAACAATGTTTTTCCCCAATTTTACAAAGTTTTTTTCTGAGTGTGTAGTGGAGCCGATGTAATGCAGGTTTACTCGGTCGTTACTCTTTCAATTCAAAATTCCTTTCCGTGAGTATGGCACGCACTTCTTAATGTTGTAAAACCCTTTCCTTGTAACATAAAAAATATTTAATTAAAAGTATCTCTTTTTCGAAATGTATAACGGTCTTAGCTTGCCAATCAATGTTCATGATTCGGGACGTGTAGTCAGAGCTTCATTTGGCTTTCACGCAAGATTTTAAATATTTTTTACTCGCCGAAAATTAATAATTCTTCATATATATATATATATATATATATATATATATATATATATATATATATATATATATATATATATATATATATATATATATATATATATATATATATATATATATCAGCAAAATGGTTAAGGGAGATAATCTCTGGAGTTGCCGATTCGAATGAGCTGAAATTTTCGGAGGACGTAGATGTATACAGTAGGTAGAACCATGATTTGCTAGAATTCAGATATCCTAAACATTTTGACGGCGGCGAGCGTTTTAGTGAATTTTCAGGTACTCCTATATTTCCAAGCAGTGTAAATTTTTGTTAAAATAAATGTTTGGGAATGAAAACTTATTGTGTTTTAAGTTTGTCTATGATAAAGAATTAGAAATTTTGAGCTGTGTGTGGATGCAGCGTGCCTAAAAGTAGGCAAAGAATTTTTTTCAAATTTTGATTTGTCATTACTTGTAAGAAAAACAATGGATCATCGTGAAAATTACAGAGCGTATTGATGTTGACTAAAATTTAATACCTATGGATTTTCAAGATAAAGCGGGTAACCCTGTAGCTGCGGCAGGCTGCTGAAAAAAATTCTTCAAATCATTGACCCTCCTGAAAAATTTTTGATTTTTGACAAAAATTTCAAATCATTGATAAATTTTAACCTTTGTCCTTCATGTCAAGTTGAAATTTTTTAAATTCCGATTTGCACAAGAACGGCAACCCATCACCAAATTACCTCTATTTTCAGCACTCGAAACTTCTGTTCACGAGAACTGACGACCGGATAATTCGAGCATAATGAAATTTACAGGACATGTTGGTATTAGCTAGGACCAAGTTTGATAGAAGTGATTTTGAAATGTAATTAACCCTGTGGCAGTGGTACCATCTTGAAAAATCACTGAGAAAAAAACAGCTTTTTGGCCTATAGCTTCCGATTCAGCCATCACATTTAAACGAAATTCACACAATATTTGGATCTTACTCTAAGTAACATTTGATGAAAATTTGGCTGAAAAATTAGAATAGAGTTGACAGCTATGGTGATTTTTGTCTCCTAAATCTTGCAAACTTGCTCAGCAAAATAAAGCTTTTTTCCTTATAACTTCTGTTCCAGTCATGAAATCAAAACGAAGTTCATGCATTAAATGGACCTGAATGTAAACCAAGTGTCGTAGGAACTTCGTACAAAAATCATAAAAGGGCTGCCAGCTATGACCATTTTTGTAATTATTGGAATTTCTTTACTAAGTGATTATATCATAAGATTTGCAAATGGGAATCATCTTGCAATGAAAATTAACAACAAATATTAACGCTTTAAATATTTGAAAAGTTTTGAGGGTGGTAACCCTAAAATTCTTTTCACCCGTATAACTTCCAGCGCAGTGATTCAATCGAAACGAAATTTACTGGTTGGTAAATATTGCACCAACAGATGCTTCAAATTACATACTCATATGCAAAGCATTTGCAATAAAAATAAGAAACCCATTTTTAAATTTTCCGAGTTTTGAAAATTTTTCGGATGGCAGCCTCAAACAACGTTTAGTCGTTTAAACATTCCATGAAATCCTGCGATGAGAACAAAATTCAAAGGATACGTTGATTTAAGTATGAGCTTGTTATGGTAAACTTATTGCTGCTGCGTTGGGAAAGTGCTGCCAGCACTGAACAGTTTCGAGTTTTGAGTTTTGTTGCTTTGGATGAGGAATGGTTGATATGATTCTACAAAAAAGTGTAAAACGTCTTTCCAAAATTTTTTCTCACTCAAAGACAATTTCTTCGAAAATTAGTTTTCTAGCGGTTCTGATGCGCTAGAATTTTTTCACTTATATTCACATGTCAAGGCAACACAATAATCTAAATATTGGTTTTTTCCATTTAAGTTGTTTCTGCTTTAGTTTAAAAGCAAGTATTTTATCTAGCAACATGAATTATTCACTTAATTTGCTATAAACAAGGTCAACCAAAGCGCTCGTTAAGGAACTCTAAGAAGCATTTAGTATTGAAATTCATATATGTCTATTTCATACACATTTCTGAATTGAGTTCGCTAAAAAAAACTTTGAAATCCTGAAAGTCATTAGATGAAAAACGAAAAATATGTTTGAAAAACGCCTAAAATAAACTTCAAATCAATCCAGCTAGTCAATTTATTTATTTAGAAGACAAGCTATGAAATAATATTAACATAATGCTGATGAACACCAATGATGTACCAAACTGTTGCTTCACATTTTGAATAGATGATCAAGCACGCTGTTTTTCATAGACAGCTAAGTTTTCCATAAGCAAGAAAAACTTATTTATCCAAGCATACTGCCCTACTAAGCATAAATGTTCTACCTACATTTTAGTACTTTCGAGATATTCAATGATTTGTGTTTTTCTAAATGCTTCGAAATCTTCAAGCGGGACGAAAATTTAAACATGGATACAAATACGTTTATTTGAGATACATCTGAAGTAAAAGCTTTCACGTTGAAAATATTTGTGGAAGATAGGTTTTAAGCATATATGACTTTTTGTAACAACATGAAACGAAAAACTGGCCCCATTACTAAGCAAAACATTCTATCTACACATTACTAAGCATAAACATTCTATCTACGGTAGATATAACGTTTATACTTATATTAGTAGTGCGACTTTTTTAATAGATGGGGGGATTTTTCATTATTGATTTTAACATACTTCCATAAAGGATAGGTTTTTCATATTTTGTAGAATGATGTTATACAGCATGCAGTTTTCGAATCTGCTGTTAACTCAAATATTCAAAAAATGTAGATAGCACGTTTATGCTTAGTAGGGCAACATAGATATTGTGTGACACAGTGGTTCTCATAAATGACTGAAATGACTGAAAAACGAATAAAACTCATTTAAAATATTTATACACGGCTTCCAAATTGTTCAAATCAACAATTTGCTTCACCCACGTTGGGCGCTTTTTTGCAAAATGTCGAATACATTTAAGTAATTAGCATAAATGTGTGTTTAAATCTCTTAAGCTGCTAATCACTCTAATGTCGTAATTGTTTTAATAATGATAATGCTTCATATGAACTAAATATGATAAAACAAGTTAGAAAATATTCAAAACCATTTCCAAATTGGTTCATGTCTAGGCCGCTTCAAGAATCATTTCCATTCTTACCCCAAACCACATAAACGATTGCCGTCATTCTTTCCGCCACAAATTTGAAATAAAGGGATCGTTGCGAAAAATACACAGGAGCTTCGTTTTCCGAAAACAAATACATAGTCGAGCAGCAACAACTGGAGAACGCCCGTGGCTTCACTTTAGCTTCCAACTCCGTGTCGTCGTCGTCGTTGATGTTTGGGAATGGAATAAGAAGTTCTCTTTTGACCAGACTGCTTAGCATAAATATGTACTTGAACTAACATGCTGTCGTCAAGGTGTTCAACAATTCGGAAGTCGATAAGTTTATCGCTTTTTAATAAGTTGTATTGTCACAGATCGATGGACACCTGAGGCATCTAGAGGAGAAGAGTCGACGGCAACCTGCCCAATCCATATACATAAAAGACACTCACTTGGGTTTTTTCGCAACAACATCACGTAGTATGAACGAATGATCAATGTGTTGACAAGGGTGATATTGTTGCACGTGCTGCACTGTTTGGATCAATTTATGATGGAGATGTTTTGAAAGTTTGTCGTTTTCTGAAAGTAAATACGTATGCAGATGGTAACAAAACGGACAATATCACATTACAAATATGTTCAAAGTGATTAATATTCAATGATAATTAAGATGGTCGCCAACTCAATCATACTAAAAATCCATTCATGCAAAAGAATCTAAAAGCTTCTTTTAACTATTGAAAGAACCTTCATGTCAATTTAGTGTTCAGTAAATCTTTCTTTGATTTGCATGGATCATTTAGTAACACCCAATGTGAGTTTGATAACGAAAAAGAAAATCAAGGGCGGATCCATACCCATTTCCTTTTCATGTCAAACAAGACACTTAATTTCCTTCAAATTTATTTCAAATCCATATATCCACCAAATTACGTCAAAAGGACATTTGTGTTTAATTAGACCATTGCCTCTCCCGTAACAGGCTCAATATCCTCAGACAATTATACTATTCCCCTCTACAGTTGATAGTCAAATTCAAATGAATTCTATTAAGACCAGGAAATGATTTCAAGACCAGACGAAGGACAAAACCTTGAATGCACTCGCTACTGTACCAAATCGAGTCAACCGACGAGACAGATAAATCACTCGATTTCGATTTGTCGAGTCAGAAATGACGGATTGCTTTGCTTGTCGCTTGGTTGCATGCAACTACCGTCGTCTTGACTGAGCGCACTTGCTCCACTGTCGTTTCGTACGAAGATGCCGAAGAAGCGAAGAAAGTGCATCTTCACTAGCTGGCGTTGTGACCTGGAATGTGCATATGTTCGAAACATGTTGCTCACAAAATATCTTCATAATTTTCATTCTGATTAGTGCAGTGAAGATTGTCAGACAGTTGCGGATAGGTGATCGGAGATAAATGTCTCGAATCGGGATGTCAATACGTTATGGGAAATGAAGTTGTGGTTTACACCTCGCAGATCAGATTTCAACACCGTAGACTTGCTCATTCACTTGAAAATATTAAGCTTGTTGGGGAATAAAAGCGATAGTTTTATGAAAGTGATTATTTTTCTCTAAAATAGAAATATAATAGAACACAAGAATCTGAAACTTGTATTAACAGTAGATTTGCATGAAAGCGTTGATTTTATCTTATTTCTTGACATTAATAAAATAAGTGTCATTGTTGTACGCCTCCTGTTTATTTTGAGGTTGAGCAATTGGCGTTCTGTACGAGTTTCATCTTTTTCAATCCTCTACTATCCATTCATCCCTTACTTTTCTGTCCAATATGTTATCTTAGAGTTCATTGTATGTAAAAACATGCAATGGTAAGTTCAAAGAGAATCTTCCATCGAAACACTTCAATGTTTAAGATAAAATGTTTGAAGAAATTATTCCCAATTTTTTAGTTTCTATTCAAAAATACCAAAAATAAAACTAGTACCACTTCAACTACACTCAGAAAAATATGTTTCTGAGAATCAAAGAAAATATTTACTTGTTTATGAGATGTGAAATCTTCCACAAATCAAATAAACTTTTATTTGATATCAGTAATTTGCATAAAAATTGTGTAAAAATTTCTAACATTCAACGGAATACAATTTTTACTTTACCTTATTTCAAGGAAGTAATTTTTCTCAAATCTAGTAAATTATGTCTACGAATCAAGTAAATTATATCTACAATGCGAACATGTTTTTACATGTTTCAACATCAGCGACGCTTCAATAGCTGCGTTTTATTTTCATCCAGAGTATAGTAGGTTATCAAAATGCTTTTACGTTGGCACCTGCCACGAAGGCTTAATCCTACGAACTAACATTAGGATAGTAGTCATGAATTTGCATAACCAACACCGTATTCTGCACTACAATACTTCCATTATTGATCAAACCAATGGAGAATGACTTACCATTGGTAAGATAGCATGCCTACCTTCACATGTCTTTTATAGCCCATTTACCCGGGTTCACACTACTCCTAAGCAAGCGCCGAATGCAGAATTGATTTCTTGCCAGATAAGATAACAATTCTATACCGTATAGCCTGTAAACCACAGCCACTGCGGAGCTCCCACAAGGGGGCCTCTCCCATCGGCAGGATATAACTTGTACAGTTAGGGGCTACATCTGCCCCCGCAGTACCAACGCTTAGTCACATAGGTCGTTCAGTCCAAGTGACTTTAATCTTTCGGGTGAAGCAGACATCTTTATTGTATGAAGGTATGAAAACCTTATTCATACAGATGTGCTCTGGATTACCTTTCCATAGTCGTACTACAAGGCCAGGGGCTAATGTTTCATGTCTTTTCTCAAATAATATAACGTTTAATATAATCTAATCAATACATGATTTATAATTTCCCAGTGAGGGTTTACCAGATATAGATATTGCTGTAACTAGCGCTTATTTTCCCCCACTGGGGCAGAGTATAGTAGGTACCCTGCATGCATAAAAAACTATCCAGAGTAGCACGCGAGTTTATTTCTATTAGACAGTTGTTGTGAGCTGACATATAGCCAACGCCATTTTCAAATGTATGACTATTTATCCTGGTTGTTAGGGTGACATGGACATTTTTGAAAATTTCAACTATTCCAGTTGACATGACTTTTCGAAATACATACCACAGAGAGCACGAGTACGAACTCCACTGAAATCACAAGTGTTTGTACTCTGGATGTTGTTGTTGTTTCGCGTGTTAATCGATATCCTGCACTACTCTGGATGTAAAATAAAACGCACCTAATATTCGACGAAAAAATTGACAGCCTTTATGATTTGTGTTAAATTTTGCTTTACACAAATGAGAGGTCGGTAGCTTAGCTCGCTAAAGCGCTAGTCCGAAGCAGCGATCTACTGCTCGCGGGTTCGAATTCCGCCGGGTTCATGGTTGTATTTGTTCGTCTTAAGTTGTCTTAACAGCTGGCTTCATTGATTTAGTGTCACATTATGGCCTTAAGTGGTGACTAAAGGCTGGTACTGAGCTAATCGTGAAGCTAAATTTTGACATGTCTCCATTATCTGGTCATTCTTTCGAGCGAAAATTTTGGCAATGGAGAAAAGCAGAGACACTGCTCATTTCTGACGGATAAAATGTCAAGAATTTCACTTTTCGATCGATTTTCTTATTGGAAAGACATTTGCACTGCTCCATTTTCAAACTGAAACAACAAATGTCAATTTTTAGCTCGAAAGAATGAACTGCACAAACTAAATTGGCGTGAAATGATTGGAGACATGTTTCAGTGCCATCTACGTTTTCAACGCGAAAGCAACTTCAAAGCAACTTTTCATGCTAAGAACAGAGTACAACTCTTGCTTATTTTCAAGCTAAATTTTCGCCGAAACAGATTTCACGTGAAATTTTGTATGAAAATTTCACGTGAAATCGAACTCAGTACTATGCTTAAGGCATAAATAACACTAGCGCTTCAGCACATAGGAAAAAATGTGGCACTTAAAATAAAGAATAATGAAATAATTGATATCGGCTTCTCCCATTTGTGTCTCCTCACCGGCATAGCTAAGCATTCGCTTCAAAATGAGTCAAACCATATTGCTTTGGCATGTGAAAATATGTTTTTTTTACTTGTTTTTATTTTTTCACTCCCTTCAAAGTAAGCCGGGCTTTTGAAATGAAAGTAGGCAGAGTTTTTGCGTGCCAACGACATGCAATGTTCTCAAGCGGTCCCTCATCTAAGTAGTAACCGCACCCAACAGTGTTTAACTTCGCTGATCGTAGGAGAGCCGATTGATGTCAGATTTATAGCAACATTTCCTTGAAATTATACCAAATTTTACTGAGGACAAGTTCAATATCATTTTTTTGAAATGAATAAATTCCTTTCTTTCGATTGAGTAAATATTTCTTTGGCACAGAATCATTACCAATTTTCTTTGATAATGTGTTCATTTTTTTCTGAGTGTACTAACGATGACACAAGTGGAGATATTGAGGGAACAGCGAGAACAACGAAGAACAAATCCTGCCCCTCATCCGCATAGAAGGAAGAAACGAAATCGAAACAACTGGGTAGATCATTGATTAACAATACGAACAGGAGCTGCTCGAGGATGGAACCTTGGGGAACACAAGATGTAGGATGAAAAAGGGAAGAAACACAGCCATTGAAGACAACACGATAAGACAATATACGGGATGAATAAACGATTAACAATATACGAGGAAAGCCAGGAATGAAGGATTTCTAATATGCCGAAATCACGCAGCTTATCAAACAACACATTAGGGTCTACTTTGTCAAATGTTTAGCAAAATCCGTGTAGATGACGTCAACTTGTTGTCCATCATCCAATGAATCTGAAACGAAATTGCCAAATTCGATCAAGATTGTTGACGTGGAACGGTCTTTAATAGATTAACCACTAAGCATTTCCTGCTCTCTGGGGAGCAAATAGTTAATGGAGCCATATACCCTGTTGTGGATAATGCGCTCGAGCAATTTCAGTAATAAGGAAAGAATAAGGAAACAATTTTAACACTCTCTGATTCGAGAATCGGAAAAACATTTTCGACTTTCCATGCCGATAAAAAAACACCGGCGGACAAGTTTAGATTAAGTAAAATAGAAAGAGGAACACTTTAAGATACAGATAAGAACTTACCAAATACACATGGACTACTATCAGGACCATTGCTGGCTGTAAGGTCTAAAAGAGATATTAAAGCTTCTATCAGAGAGTACGGTCATAATAAAATCAAAACAAGTAGCTGACGATGATTGATTGGAAGACTGGATGGGTTTGATAATGCAAAGGTAGAGGAAAAGAAAGCAGCAAACAATTCACAATGTCTTGTGGAGAAGAAGCGATATCACCGTTAAACGAAAAGCTATCCGGTAAGTATTTTGAAGTTTTCAGGGAGCTGATGTACAATCAAAAAGGTTTTAGATTATTAGAAAGGAAGGATGTCTCTATGTGCGCAAAATATCTACGCTTAGCCGTTTCAATGGCTTTTTTGTCGCCTTTATTCAGAGGGGCTAAGCAAGTGTACCAAGCGTCCCTATTCTTTGTTACGAAGGACAATAGACACATCAATAGTGAGCCAAGGTGGACTAGAAGATTTACGGAAACGTCGAAGAGATAGATATTAAGTTAGAAATTAGAGCATGAAAATTTGGAAATCCAGCATCTACATCCAGTCCATCAAAGAAAGCATACCAATTAATGGCAACAAATTCAGAAACAATTCGTAAGTAATTAGTTTTGAAAAAGTCGAAACGCGGAGAAAATCGCTCTTTTTTTCGAAGTGGTTGAGCAAGATTGAACTTTATGGCGAGTGTAGGATGATGTGGATCAGGAATGTGGAATGATTGAGGAGGAGAGAGAGGGAATGTTGGAGAAAGTGAGGTCCAAAAGACGATTATTTGTATTTGAAATGGAATTCAATTGAGATTCAGAACAGTAAGAGAGGAACGAGGAGAAAGAAATGGTAGCTGCATTTTTGGACACGATTGTCAATGATGTTATATCCCATTGGATGGACAGAAGGTTTCAATCACCACAAATAACCACAGAAAAATGGGGAAAATTGACCAAAATATAATTGGAGAGTTCATTATAAAAAAACTCTTATGAGTATATGAAAGTATCACAACGAACATATGTACACAGTAGCAAGTAGTAGGCAGGTGGTTTCTGTTACACACTGTTACCGATTCAACAGAAAAGGGTCCAACGAAATCACAGAGTGCATACTAAAGGGATCTATGAACACCATCCACTTTTTGAATTAAGGCTCTATGTCTGTCATTTCTGAAGACGTAGTGCAAAGGAAGAAATTCTTCGCTGAGAATTTCAGCCAAGAGCCAAGTTTCTTTTTAAAAAATAACATCATCGGAGGAATATATGGCAGAAAGCTTAAAAGAACTCAGTTTGGTTCTAAGACCGCAAACATTTTGGTAATATAAGTTATAATTTGTATGTAAAGTAGTATCCGTGCGATTTAAGTTGCTTTGTTGACTGGGAGCTCGAGTCCGACCTTCCCGAAAAGCTACAGGACGCCGACGATGTTCAAAGTTCTTGATTATTGTTGATGGTGCTGTTCAACCAAATTTTTAGCGTGTAATCATTTTGTTCTTCTTTATAGTCCTTACCCAAAATGTTAGCTATAGACCCATAAAACTTTTCAACGTAAAAAAAAATGCATTCACCCGTGCCCCTCTTCTTAGATTCGTGGCCTCAAATTCGATTATATCAGTCTGCTGAATTAATTGGATAAATAAATCAAATCCGAGCAATAGAAGGAAGAACTTACAGTATTAGAACACTTGTGCTACAAAGAAAACACAAAAGGCTACGAATGTTAGTTTGAGTAGTTTTAGTTGAATTCTGGGTCATTTTCTATAAAGTTGTAAGCTTCGTAAGTTTCAATCCTACGGAAAACCTACATTCCATCGCAGGCACGATCCTCAATAATTTCAGAGATTACACAACAACGCAAGAGTATTTATGACTTTTTTATTTAGTTTTTAAGTTCGTTTTTACGCATATTGGAACATTCTCTTAATAAAAATTGCTTCTGACCATTATGATGTTAGAAGCTCTGAAGATCAATCCAACCATTCGAAGTGTTAACGTTCATTGAGTACGCCTAAATCATATTCTCGTACACATATCATTGTTTTCCGAACATCACTGAAAACATTCCGGCTTATCAGGTTTTGTTACAAAGTCATTTTTCAACCAAGCAAAGAAGATTATCAAGAAAATTAATAATTTTCAAGAACATTTTTCATGATTGATGTCTCGAGAATCTGCTGCCGTTTATATTATTAAAACATAACGAATATCGAAATGCCGACATCGAATATATCGCAGAACATGCGCTACTAGCATCAACACAGATGCAGACATTGTTGATGGCTGATACAAAACCTTTCAGCCATATCCACATTCTCTGACATCGTTGAATCGATATCGCAAAGGAGGCCTACAGCATACAGTTGCATTCATCTCGGCATTGTAAAGAATCGTGTAATTCTTAACATTCCGTTCGAGTATTAGAAAATTAATCAATTGAAATTGAAGTACTGTTCGAATATGAAGAATGCGTGCAGCAAACGATTTCCGAAGTCGATCAGCCCCGTCCTGAAATCAAGATGGAACTCGAAGACTGCGATCGCCGATGATATCAATGTCAGCACTCACATCACTTATCAATCTTTTACCATTCCGCCATTTGTACCGACTGTTCGTACACTCAGCAGAAATATCTAGATACTTACGCTTGCAGTGGCAGCATTCTGCCCGCTTTTATCTATTTAATTTATAATTTCTTGGGGATGCAGCGATGCATCTTTCGCGATAGCTCCGCTGACTAAAGCGACAGTCAATCTTGTGTGCATTTTTATCGATCACATGTGAAACATACAAACAATCAAATAACGGTCGATCATATTCGATTTAAACTATTTTCGAGCTGACCGAATGTCGTTCGTTCACAGCTGCATAGGCGGCAGCATGAAGCAGTGCCAAGAATTTCATTGTGAGGATGCTATTTTGATTATCTGCATCATTTGATCAAGATGCTGCAGATGGTTTGAAAAATTCAGAGAATTCTTTGCTGATGTCAAGCTACTAGATGCGGTCTGATGCTTTTAAAACTAACGGTGCATTAACTAGTCAAATCACATGAGCTGAAATCATTGAATGGGGCCGATTAAAGTATTACTAAGGTGGTTTAGCGGAAACTACATTATACTACTCAGATGGTGAATCAGGTATTCAAAGTAATGTATAAAATTTTTTTTTTAAGTAATACGCTTTTTCGAACATTCTTCTTGGATCAGCCTCTGCATTTAGTATAATTGGGTTCATATCAATATACGGTAATACATGTTTTAGTATTTTGAAAGTTACTTGCGTCTCTCCAGTAATCAGTTTCTTTAAAATATACTAAAGTTACGACACATATGAAATTTACTATCTTGCCAAACGGTTTGAGAATTGTTGATAATGCATTAAAGAATAATGTTAAATAACCTGATTTTTGAATTAGAAAAATATCTTACTTGTGACAATTAACGATTGCACAAAAATATGTTTTCAACAGCTAGTACAGTGCTGCAAATTGCTATTTGAAAAACATGACACCAATTCGATTAGCTATCAGTTTTCAATGCTCTTTTTTATTTAATTCAATTTATTTTTAATTTTTTCTTTGAATGTGTGGCATTTTGATTATTATGGATTTTAACCAATAAAACACCTTCATATACAATTTGTTTATAAAATATTACTTCTAAGTTTTTAGCATGAATTCTTTTCAACGCATCACTGCAGAAAACATCGTGTATCATACAGTAAGTTATTTCCTATCGTCGAAAACTTCATGAGCGGTAGTTTTTTTTTACAAACGATCTTGTCTTTTCGCCTCACCGAAGCTTATGTCAAATGTACCATGTATTTCACACACGCAGACGAATTATTGTGCACGGGATGGTGAAATATCTCCAAAGAAATCCTCCAAATGGTTCTTGTTCTGTAATTAAGTTATTAATCTTTCAGATTCTGTAGCATTGTTCATGGCATCTGTTTGTCTGGAACCGAAATACATGGATATGAAAGCAACCAGAGCAGAGCATGAAAAGAATAGTCAAATTAGTTGACGCAGAATATTATGGATTTTTTTATAGTTTTGTAAATGTAAATACTTATTTTTCTTATGGAGCATATGAAAACAAAGTACCGACTTTTATATTAAGGTCTTGAGCACTTTTACATGCACAAAAGACAACTAAATAGTAGTTTGTTCCCTAATCAGAATTGATGAACCACATTGGTGAAACTGTTAATAATTAAGTTTGAAAGTTTAGATGATAGCCGATTGATTGTACTATTATCGATATCAGATTGTACTATTTTTGAAAGTGTAAAGTGGAATTCTTAGTCCTTGATCTGAAGAATATATTTCATATTACACAACTTATTATGTGTTGGGTTAACATTAGGTTAGCGTCATCATTATCACATAAGTGAGTTTTCACAAATGTTAATTTGAACTTTCGAAATGGTGAAGTCACTAGGAACGACCAAACAGCTCCTGCATAAAACTGAAAATTATTGTTTTGTAGGAGGATGGTGACCAACTTAAGAACTGTGGCAATGAATTTAATTTGCCAAATATTGAAAGTGAATCCGTTATGAAAAGCAGTGAGGCTATTACAAATAGCAACGAACATGTTTAGAATATTTCCAATGACGAGGATATAGATGAAAAGGATTATATTCGTCATCTCCACTGAGAGTAATACCAAATGCCAATAAGCTTATTTGGAGTCAAAACTTGCCGAAATACGCCAAACTAAGAATAAATATTAATAATACTGAGAGAAAAATCTTGGTAAAATCTACAATTTTCCTTAGTTGTTTTTGCGTCAACTACGGGCTATAGTTAAAACAACCATAAAAAAATAGTTGATTACTTTTATGCACCATGACGCGTGGTTGATAAACAACGTCCGTGGTGCAAAAAAAATAAGCAACCACAAACAATGGTATTCCAACCATATACATAGTACGAAATATAGGCAGGGGAGGCGTGAATGCCGCAGTTGAATTTGGTGAATCACAATGCAGCGACAATGTCGCTGTCAATGCAACTAAGGCACCTACCAAAATTAATTTTTTTTTCTTTCGTATTGCTAAATCCTGTTGTACGAGGATTAGGTTGGCTTATCACAATACTCATCAGCCATCGCTTGTCTATTCCGCCAGACCATTCAACCTAATTCAAATAGACTTAATTCAACCTAGTGGTGATGCCAACCTATGGTAGGTATCACCGCTAGCGGTGCGGCAAAATTAGAAATTTGGCAAATTCTGCTGCTGCCGTAAATTCTGCTGCTGCCGCAAATTCTGCTGCTGCCGCAAATTCTGCTGCTGCCGCAAATTCTGCCGCTGCCGCAAATTCAGCCGCAGTCATTGTGCGCGTTACCATACAAAACAGTGCATTCTAATTTTTTGACTGCGCTTTGCCGCAGGCCACTGTTTTGCCACAGCGGAAAACGCTGTATTGTGAAGAAAATAGCGTCATACAACGTAATATAAAGGCTTCACAGCATAACATGAATATGAATTATATCGAACAGCAAACCGAACACAATTTTGCCATGTATCATATGAAACTTCTATGATAGAATAGGAGCATGAGTATGAGGAGCAGTGCTGTCGTTGTACTCCGATCGGAGTATTTGTACTCCGTTTTTAGTTACCGTACTACTGTACTCCCTTCACTTGCAAAGTACTCCCTTTTCATTGGGAACACTTTTAATACTCATACAGTGGAGAAAATAGCCATAAAGTATTATTTTATCTATGCAAATATTTTTTTTAACTTTAATTCTATTATATTAATCACAATAACAAAAGCAAATAAAAAATAAGAAAATGAACATAGTTATAATTCATATGTGGGAAAAAAATGAAAAAAAAAATAATTTCGGGGGAAATAAATATAAATCCATATTCGTATTGCCGAGATATCGACTAAAATAGAGTTATTTATTATTAATTAATATTTGGTGTGTTTTTCTTTTTTCTAAAGGGCCTCAATAAATCTATTTGGCATTGATGAAATTAATTTTTTTATTATATTTTCTTCAATTCCATTCTGTTTTAATTCTAAAGAGTGAGAACCCATGCCAATGGAAGCTTACCATGATGGGAAAACGCTCCCCATACCATAACAGAGCTACCCCTGAAATTTCGGCTCTTTCTTATTTTCGGAGCCTTTCGTAAATCATGCCAATAAAATTGGCAACCATTTGGGCCTTCCATATTAAATTTTTTTTCGTCGCTAAACACAATTTTCTTCTACTCTTCATCATATTTTATAAATTGTTTGGCGAAATCCATTCTGGCCGTTTTGTTTACCTCATTTAGCCTAGGTTTTTTAACACGTTTTGTCCAGACCGCATTTTTATTTTTATGACCCTTTCAATTCAGCCTTAATATGAGCAGCTGTAAGGTATAGCTGCGTTGCCTTTGAAAATAACTGGCGTTTGTCCCTTTCAGATATAGTTGGTTTACGTCCTGATCCAGTTTTTGTATCATAGTATTTCGGAAAATTCTGTGAAGAATATTTCAATTGCCTGTTTGAAGTGAATGATGAAATCAACGGTAAGTTGAGAAGATTATTGGTCACAAACTTGCAATGAAATGCTCAAATTTTCAGTTTGACTTCTACTTTTTGTTTCACAGGCAGCAATTTGTCTATATACCTCACGTCTCCAATTTCGTCTCTGAATTTTCTCAAGTATATTAACGGCAATTTAATATCAGAGACTTAAAATAAAATAAAATAAAATGCTTTAATTTTCAGTTTCATGACACAAGTCATTTTTTTCATCACCAAACACGCTGGTAATTATATCTTCTTGGAACAAACGCAATTTTAACAAAGCGATAGAACGTTTGGTTTATAAGATAAACAGTTTTTTTGATTAGATTGGATAAGAATATAACTCGAGGGCTCACACCTGCGATAAATAAGAAATCTAGTGCGGTTAATGATACTACGATGGTTAGCATAGATTTGGATACTGACGACTATAGTTTAGTTGCAAAACCACACAAATTTATATTGAAAATCAAAGACGATATCAAAAGTTTCGGAAAATTTAGCTAGGGCAGTTTGATTGGCTTCAAGCGAAGGTATACCTTCTACCTCAAAAGGTAAATATGAGAAAAAATCTTTTTGTAAACATTGCCAAAAACTGGTAAGCTAAAATGTATCACATTTATTGCGAAATGACAAAATAAATCGCACCAAATTGGAGTCAGCCGCAAAAATCAACCATAAATTCACAGTCGAGCAGCAATTGAATCGTACACTAAAAAATCCAAAAATATGAAAATGGTCGAGCTTAGAATAGTTATATTTTTTTTAGAGAACAATTTACCATTCACGTAAATCACACCATTGAATTTGTTCATTTAAAAATTGATTCAAAAATTAATTGCCCAAGATTCTGAAATTGTAAAATTGTTGAAGTGTGGGAAAACGAAGTTTAATAATGTCACAAATTTCATTTTAAAGAATAAATCGTGTGAGCAAATAGCCAACATTTTGTAAAAAAAAATATATACATCCCTTATGATTGACGAAACCACAGATAAAAGTACAATCAAATGTTCGTCCCTAGTTCGATATTTCGCCTTTGACTGGGGAGAAGTCCACGATAGGTTCTTAGGTCTTCTCGAAGTCTCTTTGTTTTTGTATCGTCTTTATTAATTCGTTTTAATTCGTTAGACTCTGTATGTTTCTATATCGCCTTTATCAATTCGTATTAATTCGTTAAACTCTGAACGTTAAAACTCTGCACAACTAAAAATACTCGACTCTGGATATATTTCAATTAAAACTGTTCAGTAAAAATTTCCAATAAACGGAATTTTAACATGGAATGTCACATACGATCAATAATCATTTTCCATGGTGAACGCCATCTATGGACTAACACATTCAAATTTTGAACACGTGCGGGAAATCGTAAATTATTCTAAACCTTTAATTATTACTAAACATAGCATAATTTTTACTGCTGCTTGTTCTCTGCATTTCGTATGACACCAACGCCGACACTCTTAATATGATGCAAAGTCAATATGTTACAATTTGACGAAGTATTTAAACGATTTCAATATTTGTTTGACAAATTTAGTAAAATTCACTTTAGACGAAGCTTCGGTTATAATGGGTAATAAGCAAGGTGTTGAATCCTTCCTTAAAATAGATTTTCTAAATTTGTGTGTTATGACCTGCATATGACCTGCCCCCGCAAAAACGATGCCCCAGCACATTGAAGTCTTGGCTCGCAATATTTATATTTTTTTCCAATGCTCTAAACGGCAAACTGAATACAGCCAATTTCAAGAGAGCTTTAACGTTAAAATCCATAAAACATTAAAAAAATCTGCGACGAGGTGGCTTTCGTTGGAAAACGTTGTTTCCAAAATCTTATCTCACCACCACTTTACATACGGACAGTTCATAGCAATAATTATATATGCATGCCACTTTTCTGGCAGTTCCGAAATTTGTGAAACCAGCAAGTCTAAACTCATAGTCTCTGTTTGGCTAGCAATACATAAAAAACTATTGTACTCCCTTTTAATGTAAAGTACTCCCTTTGGATTAAAAAATGTACTCCCCTGAAAATTTTCAAAACGACAGCACTGATGAGGAGTATGAAAAATCAACAGTTTTCCTTAGTTGTTTTTGCATCAACTAGGGCTATAGTTAAAACAACCATAAGAAAATCGTTGATTACTTTTATGCACCATGAAGCGTGGTTGATAAACAATTGAACAATTGACTCATTCGGAGCATGAAAAGCGTCCAAATGTTGAAACCATTCTACTTTGCGTAGATTAATTCCAAAGACGTTGCTCACTGAATTACGTTTATTGAAATCAACTATTGCAAAGTAGTTAAGTACCATAAAAACTGTTGATAATTCGAAACGTTGAAGTTTGAACTATTTTTCGTGGTTATGAAACAATTAAAACAGTTGATTTCATGAACGTTGCGATATTTTTTGTATAACCAGAGCCAACTACTTTAATATCGTTAAATTAACTATATTAACATAGTAAAAATAACTATTTTCCTTAGTTCGTTAAACGATTTTGAATGAATCGTTGCAATACTACTAAAAATAGTTGAACCAACCAAGAGTTTTTCTTTCAGTGTAGCAGTCATCCGAATCCTTCTTTACCTGTCTACTTTTCTACTGTTGCGAATCTCTAGACCCGTCGTCAGTGCCGTGCATCTGGCATGGAGTTGTCAGCGGCAGATTACCTTTGTGCTACGGCACTCTTACGGCACTAAAATTAGACATAACACGAAGGAAAAACGAAGTGAAAACTTCCTGTGAAAATCAGTATTTAAAAAACACAGTATTAAAATTAAAAAAAACATACAGAGAAACCTTTTTACTATTTATCACTTACAAAGAAAAACTTTAACGTAAAAGGATAAATCGCCTTTTCGTAAAATCTTTAATAACTAATTTATTTTAAGAAAAGAGCTGGTAGTGCCAGTGATTCCGTTCGCCCCAAAATCGACTGGGACTCAGTCCACCAATCATACATTATGTATTGAAATTCACCTACCTTCTAAACTACTGGCCATCCCATTCTAAAACTTTTATGATAAAATAAGTATACTTTAAGCTTTGTTTTGTTATAAAAATAAACAAAATTAACCTGGTCCAAATTATTCAAATTACGAGTTAAAGTGTCTACTTCCGGTTCCACACAGGAAAAAAAATTGTTTTTCAAATCTAATTTCAAAATTAAAAAGAACAGCTAATTTTCTATACCAATCAATATGTTTAATGTTTTTTAGATTTTGTTTTGAATCTCAGAATCCGCTTTCAAAAAAACCTTTTATCAATTTCGTCAATTATTCAGTAGCCCATAACTCGGCAACTAAACCTCATAGAAACAAAAACTTGTGCATCCACATTCATATCTTCTAGAAGTACCATTATGCACAATATGAACGAAATCCAGAACCTCGATTTTTTTTCGTTGTCCGCTTCACGTGAAATGCCCCAAATTTAAAACTTCAGACGTTCAGATAAGCAATTCGAACCTAAACCCTATTACTTTGATTTGAAATCGACAGCTTAGTATATTTTACACTTAACTTTAACTATAATTTTGTTTAGTAAAAACTCGGTTGCGCTTTGTATTTTAATTTGTAATAAATATTCTGTCGAATTTTGAGTTGTTTCCGAATCTGAATTTACAAAGTCCCAAATTCCAAGCCACTCTTAGACTATGCCCACATGTATGATGAGCAAATTACTAAAATACATATTGGATTCCTGTTCGACTTACCCTCACTTTCTACTCGAGTAACTGCAAATAGCATTTATTACAAGATCATATGTTTATTAAATCAGCCACTGACGATGTCATATTAAATCCAACCACCCTCTTCCAATATACAAGTGTAATTATTAATGATGCTTCGGTCTAATTTCAATATCAACAACAACCACTTGACAACCTTTCCTTACAACCACTTCGTACCCCTGCCCTGAGCTACTGTCACCCTTGACATTACATTGTCCTTTCCACGACCTCATCCCGTCTTATTTGCTTTTTTAATAAAACAGGTGCACAGACGTTTCACATTGTGCGGTGTCCGACTTCAAAAGCCCCATTCAATACAACCCTCGTGTCCGCCACACTTCAATATTTAATTTTGGCACTTGAAAGTAATGATCCGATCATTTATTGTCCTGTAATCTGTAAGCAAGACTCTACATATCATTTTCGAATCAAACTTCTCTGTACCGAAGAACGACAGTAATGAATTATTTTCCGAGAGAAGAAAAGTCATTTCGGTTATATGCAACTGCAGCACGACTACAACTGGACAAAGGGATGTTGCACAGGGATTGAGAGTAGGAATTAATCCATTGTTGACGGTTTTATTGCTGTCTGTTGTTTGGTGTGTTGAATCTAATAAAAGTTCCAAGTCTCGGATATTAAGCGGCATTTAAAATCAATCATCTAATCATTCTGTTGAAATAAATGGGGAGTGTTTTTGGGTGAGGGTGGAAGGTTGAACTAATTTTTGTTTTATTAAATTTTTGAAGATGCCCGAATAACTTTTAATTTAATACGGAGCTTATGTTATGATAGTGACCCTAGTTGGTATATGAAAAGGTAAAGAAGAGTGGAAATCAGTGGCTTCGTAATCATATCAAAATTTCGAGTCATAGAGAACAATAAGCACAACAAAATGCAGTAAACCACTGAATTATCTTATACAAAAATTAACTCATCTATTTTGTCTATGAATAATAAGCATCGGTATCAGATCCTTCTTAAAATCTTTATAATTTGTTGCATAAATGCTGCTCGGCACTACAAGAGATTGAATGGTTCAGCCATCAAAACTACTTCTACGTAATGGTAGAGAGCTATATAGTCATTAGCAATTGACATTATCTTAAAAATATTTTTGAAAATCTGTTCATTCACCAGTTTTGACCTAAATTCGAAAGAAACATTCTTCTTCGTTCCCCAACAAAAGCTTTTGGATCTTTATTTTTTAAAATATTCAGTTTATCCGCAAATTTTTAATTTTGAAATTATCATGACTATTATATTATTTAAAATTACAATTATTAAACGTCTAGATGTATAAAAATGTATAGGTATTGCTTTATCGAGAAGTTGCAAAGTTTTTCAGTAATATATTGAAATATGGGTATGTACTTTAACCTGTATGGCGGAGTCATTTGTACACTATAGCCATTATTGAAAGGATTTAACAGGAGATTGGTGTGCCTACAAAAAAGGTCTACTGTACTTTTTAATCAAATGCACATTTAACCATTTCTTACTTAAAATCAATCTCGGTAAAATCGTTCCTATAACTCCTCTTTGCTTCATTTCAGCCACTAATTATCTTGAAAAAGACCGTGTTAGGCACAAATATATGCTCGCACAAACATATGCACAAATATATGCTCACAAATATATGCTCAAATATATGCTCAAGAAAACTTGATTTGCTTTCATATAATTTTCTACTCGCTTGAACTTCCACTCTACTACACTTATCTCTCAAGGAAACTTCCTTGAATTGTTTCTTTGTGGAATTCATGTAGTAGCTCCGCAAAGCATCATGACTTCATGGTTGGTTAGGTACTCTGCTTTTAGCTTCTTTAACATTGCTATAGTCAATAGGAAATGAAATTTGAAATGTTTCGCGCTCTTCATAACCACATACTAGACTCGGCATTACTTACTTTATTGATAACGATGAAGATGGTAACGGTGAGTGGATTAGAAAGTGGCGTTGTTCTTACCAAAAGTTTTGACATAAAGAGCAGAGTACGTCACTGACTAACCATTCGATAGGGATGGAGATGAGCGTTTGGTTTTCTTTATGCTGGTATTGATTTAATTGATATGTTCTTAATTTACGTGGCTGTTGTATGGTATGTTTTATGATATATGATAATAATTCACTTAAATAGTATGGTTTGCACTTAATGAAAGCTAGGCGTTCAGATCAAAATAAACTGCAGTTGATTTGACGTATCTCTCAAGACGATAATGATAATTTGGCCTAACTGGGCTCTAATTTTTTAACATGAAAAATGAAGGCGAAATGTTATGTTCTTTAACATTAAGTCGAAAGCATTTCTGCTTTACTTTTCTTTGGATTAGGAAAAAACTGTAACGTTTAGAAAAGCAAAACCAAAACTTCGTTAAATTGCTTAAAATTCTGTTAACTTCATATAATTATCACCGACGGCACTACAACAGGGGTTGCGTCCTGGCCTCTTTCAACACACTTTTCCGGCAGTTCCAATCACGAGCCAAGACCATCCAATTAGGCACTGTTAAGCTCCGAACGTCCTTATCATTGCTATCACTCCAGCGCAAACAAGATATCTTATCACCCAGGGTAGCACATGTTTTATCTTTGTAATTATATCTGGTTCCAGGTAGACAGCGTACAACTCAAGGTCTCAACAATATGGGCCAACAATTGGGCTATGGGCTCAACATATGGACTAAAAATCCTCCACAAGACTTTTCTCTCGAAAGCGGATAAGAGATCAGGATGCCTTTTACTAAGTACCCAGGTCTCAAATTCATACGGTTTAGAACAGCAGAAGCTTTAAACTTCGGGTGAGATGTCGGGATTTTAAAAGCCTTGACAAACTGGAGTGGAGCTTCGTTGGATTTGAGCAGCCGCCTGCGTATTTCTTCCTCCACATTGTTATCGGCTGTTACAATTGACCAAAGGTAGTTGAAGGATTGCATTACATGCAGATGCTGCCACCATGCAGATACTGCCACCATGTGATTCGTGTTTTCTTCATTTATTTACAGCTCACCCCGCTCGATCAGGATGAAGGATTTTTGTGCATCTAGTTTAGATCTTCCAATGATGTCAATATCATCTGTATAAGCCAGTGTCAGTTTGTCAGTTTGTTTTGGACGCCGAATTCTCTGAAAAAGATTTAAGACTTATACACACTTTGCCATTAAATCATACCTGAATAAGATTACGACTTTTAAAGACTTTGCCATTAAATCATACCTGAAAAAAGACCAAACCAAATAAGTACACTTTATCATAAGTAAAAGTGAGAGAAGCGTACTCTCAAATGACAGGTACGAATGTGTATATCCATGTAGCTGATAAGTGACAATATGTTGGAATGATCCTATCTAGAAACAGTAAGCGCAGCGAACAAACGCAATTGTCTGCAGTGGATAGCATGAAAGTGCCAGAAATGTACTCGACAAATGGTATAGGGAATAATATTCCACGTCAATTATCTTATTGCATACCACTTTAACACTCAAACTAGATTTTAAGAAAATCAATGTTCCATAAAACGCCATATGTTAAAAGAG
Source organism: Nemotelus pantherinus (assembly GCA_963978885.1). Classification (NCBI taxonomy): domain Eukaryota; kingdom Metazoa; phylum Arthropoda; class Insecta; order Diptera; family Stratiomyidae; genus Nemotelus; species Nemotelus pantherinus. The sequence goes on from OZ022264.1 coordinate 221,826,193, forward strand.
TTTTTTTGACAAAACACATGTATATTGCCTAACGGAAGTGAAAAACGTATCTTATGGTAGCAGTGCTTTTGGCGGGGTATTTTCTGCCTTTTTAAACTTTTGAATATGATATTCCCATCAGTTCATTTCGAGCGTTCATTTCGTAAAGACGTGAATTGTGTCCAAGTGAAGTGGGAATCCAGTTAGATCCAGTGAAAAATTTTGCCTAACCATATTTTCTTTAAATTAAAAATCTATCAATCGTAATAGACTTAAAGTTAGTACTGAAAAGTGAGTAGTGCTGTGAAAAGGAAAATATCTTCGCTTGAAGGCGATGAGCATGACAATGCGGTGCGTGCAAAGCTCGCCCTAAATCGAAAACATTATAATCTAGTGAAACAAAAACACGAGACAATGACGGCTCACTCAAGCAATATGTTTGCGCCCCTCGCTAATATTGACTGCGACGACGAAAACGGGTCACAGCCCAATGAGCCAAGTGCCACAATTCCTAAACTTACTCCGATCGTGATCATAAACCAGACGAAAAATTTTGTTAGTGACCTGCTTAACAAAAACGGTGTTACTTTCTATAAAATAAAACTCATGTCGATAGGCATCAAACTTTTCTTTGAAAATGAGAATGACAAAAAAAAGTTCATTGAAGTGCTAAAAAGTGAAAAATGTGAGTTTTACACCCACCCTACAAAATCTGAGCTGTTAACAAAAATATTATTAAAAGGATTACCAAAAGTCGAAATAATGGAACTCTATGATGAATTAAAAGAAAAAGGAATATTCTGTGAAGATATAAAAATGATATATCATCACCAGCCTAGATTTCATGAACAGACAACCTATGTATTGTATTTCAAACGAGCATCGATTCAAATGCAAGAGTTGAGGAAAGTGAAAGCACTTTTTCACACAATCGTCACTTTTGACTACTATAGAAAAAAGCCAAACACACTCACACAGTGCAACAGATGCCAAATGTTTGGACACGGGCAAGCATTTTGTCATCGAAGCTTCAGGTGTAAGAACTGTGCTGGCGAGCACGAAACAATAAACTGCACTGTTACTAAGCCCAAGTGCTGCAATTGCAACGGGAACCACTCAGCCTCTGATAAGCATTGTATCAAGCGAGCGGAGTACGTAGAAATAAAACGTAAACTCGCAGAAAAGCTTCCACGACGCAAACCAGCGTCAAGCTATGCAGTTCAAACACTACCTACATACAATCAGAGAAATTTCCCCGCTCTACCACAACAGCAGTCACTAGCAACCACATCCAGGAGTGAACCAGCAAAAGCTGCTTCCACTCTCAGCACACACAATTTCCCTGCGCTTTCTCGACAGCAACCGTCAGCAACAACAAATACTTGGCCTTCTCATCACAGCCAGACTGATCTTTTTACAGCAAACGAATTATTAAGTTTGACTACTGAATTGATTGCAAACCTTAGAGACTGTAAATCTAAAGAACAACAGTTTAATGTAATTACATCACTAGCCATTAAGTACGTCTATGGTTGATCGAGCTACGAGTATGAAAATATGCACCTGGAACGCAGGTAGTCTAAGCAATAAGGTTTATGAATTTAATAGCTTCATTACAGAAAATGATATAGATGTAATGATGGTTACAGAAACTTGGCTTAAACCGCAAAGTAATTATTACTGCCCTAATTATATATCCTATCGGTTCGATAGGCTCAATAATAGAGGTGGTGGTGTTGCTATAATTATTAAAAATAGTATAGAGCACGAATTAAATAAACAAATTAAAACAAAGTATATTGAAAATATCTCCATTAATATTAAGTTTCATGGAGAACCAGATTTTTCTCTGATTGTGGCTTACTTTCATGGAGGGAACACTAATGCTGAGAAAAAAATAGGCTTCAAAAACGATCTTATTAAATTAACTTCTGGTTCGAATCCTTATATAATTGCAGGGGACCTCAATTCTAGACATACCATGTGGGATTGCCAAAGGCACAATTTCTGGGGAAGAACTCTACATTCACTCTATATGACGAGAAATTTTACGATTTTGCATCCAGTGTCTCCAACTTTCTACCCATCTAACAGTAATATGCTACCTTCGACCATTGATTTGGTAATTACCAATAAGCCTACATTTATCTCGCAGCCAACAGTGAGTAACTCGATCTGTGGGAACCACCTCCCAGTTTTATTTTCAATCCAAGGTGATATAATACACAAACCACGAATTTCAGCCTATAATTACCATTCCGCAAATTGGGATCTTTTCCAACAAGTTATGAACAGCAGGGTCAATCTTAAAGAAGTTTCACTAGATAAGTTATACTCGAGTGCACATATTGATAGCCAATTAAATTGCTTCATTACTAATATTATTGAAGCCATTGATACTTCAGTCCCCAAAACAATGAGAAAGCATATACCTGAGGCTTTTCCTTCAAGTTTGAGAAGATTAATAAAGTGCAGGAATGATGCAAGACGACAATGGCAAAGATGTAGAAACGAAGCAAATCATAATATCTATTCTGCATTGTATGCAGAAGTTAAATTCAAAATCAGCCAATACAGAAACATCACGTGGAATATGAAAATTCGATCGTTAAATAAATCGTCAAAGCCATTTTGGAATCTAAGCAAGGCGCTACGAAAACGGTTTCACGTAATTCCTCCTCTTAAAGAAAACGGCAATATGCTAATCCATCCGAAAGAAAAAGCAGAATTAATGGCTAAAACATTTGCGAAGTATCACCAACTTCCAAATAGGCAACAAAACGATATTGAAGAAACAGTTGAATCTAGTTTGACCAACATACGTAGCTCTTCTGTGAGTTCTAAAGTATTTTTTCGTCCCAAAGATATCTCAAATATGATTAAAAAACTAAAAACAAACAAATCAGCTGGTATAGATGGGATAAAGCCCATAGTAGTTAAAAAATTCTCACGAAAATGTATAATTTTTTTGACCCACATATTTAATGCATGCATGGGTCTGTCTTATTTTCCAAACTCCTGGAAGGTTGCCAAAGTCGTACCGATACTCAAACCCAACAAAGACTCTAGTATAGGAGAAAGTTACAGGCCAATCAGTTTGCTTAATTGCCTGTCCAAAATATTTGAGAAACTGATACATAGCGAGCTGATGCAACACACATTGGCAAATAATATTATCCCTTGTTTCCAGTTTGGCTTTCGACCTGGTCATAACACAACTCAACAGCTTAAGAGGATCACGAAAACTGTCAGCCATAGTTTTACAAACAAAAAGTCAACTGGAGCAATAATGCTAGATATCGAAAAAGCTTTTGACACTGTGTGGCATGACGGACTGCTACACAAAATGCTCTATTACAAGTACCCAATGGCACTCATTAAAATCATACAAAGCTTCCTAGCCAACAGGAAATTTACTGTTGCCATTAATGCAGAACTATCATCGCATTATCCTTTAACAGCAGGGGTACCCCAGGGTTCTGTATTAAGCCCTACATTATACAATATTTACACTAGTGATATCCCCCGTGTACCAATGTGTGAGCTTGCCCTCTTTGCCGATGACACTGCCTTATACACATCAGATATAGACCCAAATAATATTATAGATAAACTGGAACAGGGCCTAAACAAGTTAGAAAAATATTATTCTACCTGGAAAATAAAAGTTAATAGTACCAAATCACAGGCAATATTCTTTACCAAACGAAGAGCCCAGAAATATTTGCCCGATAGACCAATACGACTAAATAGTGAAAATATTACTTGGAGCAATACTGTGAAATATCTAGGTTTCATTCTTGATAAGAAGCTTACCTTCAAAGCTCACATTCTGGATCGGAAGCACAAAAATAGTATTTTAGTAAAATCTCTCTATCCATTAATAAATAGAAATTCTCTGCTTAGCTTAGAAAATAAATTGCTTATCTATAAAATAATTTTTCAGCCAATGCTGCTGTATGCTTCTCCTGTTTTAGCTACTGCAGCAAAAACCAATCTGCAGATACTACAGACTGCGCAAAACAAAATACTAAAACTAATTTTTAACCTCCCTCCATGGCACTCAACCAGACACCTACATAAGATATCCGGGTTAGATTATATACACGTCAAATGCAACAAGCTACTTATTAATTTCAAACATTCGTGCTCTTTACTAAACAATCCAATTATAAATAATTTATACAGTCAATGATCTAACAAAAGTTAAGCCTCGAATATAATTAGGTTCGTTTTAAGTTAGTATATTAATTTAGTATTTAGGTTTAGTTTTAAGTTTTATCTTAATTAATTTACGAGGTTTTTTTTGTATTATTAAATTTTTCCTCCACGCCGAGAATTCTGTATCAATCACAAAATCTCACTGCCAAGTACATAAAAATAAACAGAGTTGCAAAGACTAGGTAATTAAGTCTGATCTCTCAATAGCAATAATTATGTATCTCATCTTAATATTGTATTGTCCTGTTATGAGAAATAAATTAATTGAATTGAATTGATATTCCCATCTAGTTCACGCGATCAGAGGAGAAATGTCGCAAATCACGAGCTTCCTGCGCTATATAGTCACATATATAGTCACATCCACTCCTGACCATCAAAAGCAGGTCAACGTATTACATACTGGCTTTTTTAAAGGCTTTGTTTCTGTCAACCAAAACCTTCTTTTTCAATAGCTATGGAACTATGGCACAGCCAGTCCTCTCCAATTCTAGTTTACGTCTTACATCTTTGGTTGAACGTATGTATTATAACTGTCAATACTTGTTCTTCACTTCCCTTTTATCATGCATCAGGTGATCCGCAGGAGTCTATTCTTGCAATTTGCAATTCGTTCTTCTTGTCTTTTATATGCCGACAATTTCATGATGATGCCGAATTACAAGATGACTGTACTTTTTTACAAAACAGTCTAAATACTTTAAATGTTTGGAGCACTGCCAATGATCTCACTTTGCACATCGCGAAATGTCACAAAATCCTCAGTCCTCCCAGCTCTGAGCAAAAGAGATACTCTTCTTTGCGTTCTCGTGCTAGTAGTTTAATGCAGTTATGCATCGTTTGTAGTTTAACATCACTTACAGTGTAATGTCACCTAGGCAATTCGAAAGCTAAATTTCGTTTCTGCTCATGGATTTCTAACGATGAGAGTCATTACCAATGGTGCAATAATTGGCAGTCGGGTCTAGATTTGCTTAATTATAGAGTCCTAGATGTACCGGTTTCAAAACACCGTCGTGGATTTCAATATCCGTATTTATTTCATATTTCTACCATCTTATTGTAAGCCATCACTTTATTAAAGCTACCACATTCATCAGAGTTCTTTTCTAATAATCCATGCCCGATAACTTTTTGAAACAGAAATCGATCAAGAATTGCAAAGAATTAGGTCCGAACAATTCCCTTCTTCAAATCTAATCTGTCACGAAATAATTATAAGGGCGCGAAAGCTTTTGGAAGTAAATAATATATTTTCAGACATTTTTAATGTTTGAATCAAAATTTTACTACTTCACATAATTGTACTTTAAATAACAGGGTATTAAAAAATTAAGAACCTTTCTTTGAACTTTATAATAATAAAATTTTTTTATAATAATAAAGCTGAAAGTGTGAACGAAATAATTATAAAGGAACTTAATACTTTTTTTGTATTTTTTTAATGTATTTTTCACGTATGTTTAGTGAAAAGTATAAATGCCGTTATTGTTTATAACCTCTTCTAAATGCCTTGGCATTGAGTTCATTAAGGTACAGATGGATGCAGGACTGACGTTCTTCCACTCTTTGTTGATTGAATCCCTTAGCTCCTTTACGCTTGCGTATTGTCGCCCATGGTGAAAAATTTTAGCTGATAAGATAGACCACAGATTCTCGATTGCATTAAGATCCGGACTAAATGCGGGCCAGTGGACAAAAACCGCATTATCTTGCCGAAAAATGAGCTCCGTATCAGCAATCTTTTCTCCGGAGGCAATAAGCACCTCATCTAATAAAGTAATATAGTATTCCAAGTCCATTTTTGACAAAACGAAGCAAATAGGTGTGGTACCGCCATACAATATCGCTGCCCAAATCACTCTGACGCTTTTCTTTCGCAGAACCTTCATCCCTCCAATATTTATGTGAACCGTCTGGGCCATCTTAATTAAACTTTTTTTCATCAGTGAAAACTTATTTGTTGCATTCTTTGTCCCAAAAACGGTACTTTTCTGCAAATCGCAGTTTAGCCAATTTATGTCTTTTCGTAAGCGAAGGTCACCCCATTTTGTGCACTATGTGAGGTTCAAATCCCTCTTCATTATTTGTTGGGCTCTACGTACACCTACTTCTAAGTTCATTTGTCCTCTAATTTCGTTCGCACTAAGATTTTCGATGGCAATCCCTATGATCTCTCTTTTGTCTCTTTTAGACACCTTTAGTGGCCTTCCTGGTACAGTGGTTTTCCTGGTTAGTTTTACCGTAATCTTTACCCATTTGTATGAAATTATCGATTATACAGGTAGATCTTTTTAAACGTCTAGCAATTGCACGATTAGACATACCTTGCTCGTGGTAAGATTCAATTTTATCCTTTTCATCTTCACTTAATGATTTTCCGCGCGGCATTCTTAAATATGTCAATATTTCAAATTGCAAAAAAATTTGTACTCACACGTGATTGCTTTTCTAATTACCTAAATAGAAATCGATCAATTAAAAACAAATATTTATCGACGTGTCTTTATATTTATTTCATATTGAATAACAGTACTGACAAAGTTAATTCTATTTTTTAATTCAAATCTTAGATCAGTAATGATCATTTATTTTTAAAATTTTGCTTTTCAACTGCAATTTTTATGCGCTTAAAATTTAGCTATAAAGTATTTTCAATAGCAAGGCAGCAAAATAACCGAAACTAATTTCTGTTGATTTTTTTATTTTTTTTTAGCTTGGAGTCTAAATAATATATTTATACAACGAATAGCTATATCCAAGAACTTAAGTATAAAGGCACAATCATAAATACATTCCTCAATACATTTTATACATCAAAAACGCATTATTCAATCTCCGATCAATCCAAGCCAATCATACACTATACACTAGGAAAATTTATATTGACCCCACAAAAACAAGATGAAAGTTTCCCGGCAGTAACAAATCAAAACCGTGGATCATCAGTAAATATTTTACTGATACGTCTTCAGAAGATAGCCGCATGGTTGAATGGCGCGGATTTCGGTGATTTGGGCTTTTGTTAAAACGACGATACGATCAGAATGTTTTCACTGAAATCCATCGAAGGGGAGACATCGTAGGGGTTTTGTTGTTTTCTTTTCTTTTATGTATGTTCTTTTTTAGTATGTCGGCATGCTTGAGCTCCCCACAATGCAGTTACAGGAATAAGAACACTTGACTAATTCGCAAAATTGATTTTCTCACATGCACATCCGAAAAGCGGTATTGGTTCGTTTTCAAGACGATCAGATCGGTTGAGATAAAACCGATTGTTTACAGGTGAAATCTATTTACGAAAATGTTTAAGTGGACTATAGAAGAACTGAATAAAACTAATGACTGATGCAAGATTGATATTGTCATCTGCTTTGGGTGCTAAAACATAAATTATAGAAACAAAGGATTGAATAATCATGGAATTTATATCTAAATTGGTTCTTGGGCGTTCCCACGCTTTCCGATTCATTGTGTGGCTCTCCTGCTCCGTTTGGAAATCTTTATTTCAACACTTAGAGAAATATCTTTCCGAGAATCGAAGAAAATATTCACTTGTCTACGAGATGTATAATTCGTTAATCAAATCTACTTTTAGTTGATTCCAGTTATCTGAATAAATATTGTGTAAAAGTTAATGTTGAATACAATTTTTACATTATTTCAAGCAAATAATTTGCCTCAAATTTAGTATATTATGTCTACAACGCTAACATATTGTTACATGCTTCTACAGCAACCGCTTTTGTTTCCAAGAAATACTACCATATCCCTTATTAAAATTGAAGAAATCTGTCCTGCTTTCTAAACTGTATAATAAACAAAGACGGGCTCTCACTTGGGGAAGACAACTTCGTCGTTTCTTTTGAATGAATAAGTATGTTTTAATCGAACAAAGGACAACGCCAGATCGAAAATAAATTTTTCTGGGCGAAAGGTAATTTTACCCAATTGTCATAGGATAGGATTCGATTTCATTCCTCACATTTGTTGACATAAAAGAACAAGCTGAGCCTACTAAAGAACAAACTTTTCCGATTAGATTTTTTTTTTATAAAATAAAATTTACTTCTTTAATTTGAGTAAATTTCATAAAAATCAAGTTAAATATTTGTTTAGGGTCAAACCATATTGCTTTGGATTATAGAACACAAGTGCTTGATTCAAAGAAAATTGTCGAGTAAAATATATTATACGATCTAAACGGTTTTGACTGTTGATTATACAGTTCATTTTTCTCTAGGTGTACCATGAACACATTAGCCGCGTTTATTCCGCCTCTATTAAAAAGATATGAGGATAGTAGGATTGAAAACAACAAGAACTGGGACAAGAGCTGTTATATTCAATCGTACTATTCTAATGTTTTGCATAGATCTGCAAAAAAAAAATTGGTTAATATTAAACCGGTAATCTGCAAACAACAAGAAGAAGAGGCTGTGTCTCCATTCAGAAACATATAAACAGTCAAGACTGAGCTGCCTAGGCCAGAATCAAGACACTACGAAGCGCGTAATTTGAACATAACCAGAAGAAATGTCATAAAAATACGCCAGACAGGACTCGGCCGGTGCGGCAATGCTAAGCGAAGATATACAGCTTCAGCGCAAAGATGTTATTGAGGAAATCCCACTACCTACGACATCCGTTCAAAGTGAGCGACAAGTCCCACTTTATAAATCACAGGCCAGTCAGGCCACATAAAACCTCAAAAAGAAATATTCTCAGACTAGCATCTAATAATAATTAAAACTTGGAGTTGCCTGTTGGTCAAAAAACTATCTAGCTATCAAATTAACTTAATGTTATTCGACTTTTTTGGTTTACTATAGGTACCATCTATTTTAATTTAAAGAGCAATTTTTTTTGAAAAAGTTTCGAGGTTTAAGAAAAATGAACGAACTTTTGTTGCTTATTTCAACACATTCGTTTTGATTCAATGATTGCGTCCGAGGTTATAGGGTGAGAAGGATTTTATTTTCATGAGGATATTTCAAGACCTATATACGGCTATAGTGTTGCTCGCATATTTAACTTCTTATCAGACCAGGCCTTACTAAAGACCAATACCTTCTGTCGGTGTCATTATGATCCGTCGTGACTTCCAACGAACACAAATTTCAGGAGCCCAAAAATCAGGTAATTTGATTTACGCTTAGAGCCGGTTTAGACGAGCGGTTTTTTGCTGGATCCAGCACGAGCTTTCAGGCAAGAGAAGTGAAGGACGGAACGGAACAGCGAGCACGACTGATATAGTTGGCCATCGAGCACGGCAGCGATTTTTCTGTCATTTTCTTAGAAAAAATTTGGGGCACCGACATTTTTTTGGTAGAAAGCAGTCTGTATATCTATAGCCCAGTGAAATCGTACATAAAAAAGGCGAAACTTCGGAAAAATTAGGGGAAAGCTGAATTTTGGTATGAACCTTGGTACTGGTGTGTTGAACAAAATGTCAAAAGTCCCCATCGATCCGAGTGCTGCGTCACTTTTTATACGGGGTCAAAGGTCACCAAAAGTGACCTTTCCTAAATATCTCAGTAACGGTCAATTCTTTCGAAAAACAATGTATGACGAATTTGTAGCTTAAAAAATTTCCAACAAAAAAGATTATATAACTTTTTCCTGTAATCATAACCGTTTTTGAAATATTTTGATCTAAACATTTGATACTAGCAGCATCTTCTTTCTCAGGGCATGTAAATATTATCCGATTTTGATTACGACTTGGAAAGTTTGTGAGTTTGTTTTTTTATGTTCAAGAGGCGCATGAAAAAAACAAGTAAACAAACTTATCTACCATACTCCAGGATAGGTGGAAAAGGGTGCTCCGAAAAGTTACCAAAGGGCCAAAGGGACATGACACGTCTCGAAACCAATTTGCACCTGAAATTGCTTGACCTTGCCCTGATCGTTCATGGGATAAAACGGTATGGAAAAAAAACTAAAAAACCGGCTACTTCGGAATGGTTCGTTTGCGGGGGTGGGTAGGGTGGGGGTAGGGTTTGGGTGTAGGGCTAGTCTCACGATGTCAATAATAGACAATTTACAGGATAAAAAGTGATCCTATCTTGTTGAACAGTGTGCAAAGAGTAGGCAACGAGCCCATTTCTGAAGATTTGTGATGGATGCTCAAGGATACCATTTCATGGCAAAGGGGAATGGGGAAACTTTTCGGAGCACGCTTTTCCATCTACCCTGGAGCATGGTTGTTAAGTTTATTTACACGTTTTTTCATGCGCCTCTTAAACATAGAAAAACAAACTCACAAACATGCCAAGTCGTAATCAAAATCGGATAATATTTACATGCCCTAAGAAAGAGGATGCTGTTAGTTACAAATGTTTAGACCAATATATACAGGAAAAAGTTATAGAATCTTTTTTGTTGGGAATTTTTTAAGCTACAAATTTGTCATACATTGTTTTTCTGAAGACGTAACCGTTACTGAGATATTTTGGAAAGGTCACTTTTGGTGACCTTTGACCCCGTATAAAAAGTGA